>VYXC01003310.1:117359-388567 GCA_013397175.1 Platysteira castanea
CGCCCGCCGCAGCAGCAGCGCCCCCTGGCGGCGCGGGAGCGCAGTGGCGGCGCTGCTCCCGCCGGGCCGGTCCCGGGAGCGGGAGCCGGGAACCGCGAACCGCGAGCGCCGGGGCAGGAGGAGCCCCGCGCACAGCCGGCTGTGGGATCGGCTGGAACACCACTGCCGGGGCGTCTGCCGGTCCTTCCCGGCTGCGGGGAAACCCGGAGTAAACACGGGACCGCAGTGCTGGCGGAATTCAGACGAGAAACGAATGGGATGCCGGGCGTCCCTCAGCAAACAGCAGCGCTGCGGCTTTGGGCTGAATCCTCACAAACACGAACCGTGCGGCAGCGACAGACGCTTCCAAAATTCCCATGTTAACCTGCTGGCTGTAACTCTAGTGGTAACTAAAATAATCGATCGCTAGGATCGGTAAAACATCCGTGTTTTTTCCACTGACAGCACTTAGGCCTTGGGCGCCCAAGCTGGTGCTGTGTTTACACAGGGTGCTCCAAGCTAGGGAAGGGTCGGGTCTGGCTCAGCAGACATGGGGACTCCTAATCCTCGGGAACACCACTGTCCCATGCTCTGGCTGGATTTGTCCCATCGGGAGCTCTGGGAGCAGATCCTAGCTGCTGAGTGTCCGTGTCGTCCCTGGGTACGCATGGCAGACGTCTGGGACCAGGGATCAGAGGTGGGCGCACACAGCAGCACCTGCCGTGGCCTTCACTCCTCTGGTGGGAATGACACAGGGACCTAAGTGGTGCATTGGGAAATGCCGCTCCCTCCAGCTCTGAGGCGAGGAGGAGCTGGAGCCAGCAGCCACTGCTGTCCCCCGCCTTGTGCCCAGTGCCATCTTTCCCCAAAGTGGCCGTGTGTTCCCATCTAAAGTAAATCTGTGTCTAATCGCTGTATGCCACACCCACTGGAATGCTGCTTACACACATAAAACACCTGCTAAATCAGGTGGTTTAAGCTGCTTTCTTGCTGAAAAGGTATTTGTTATAAATTTTAAAATGGCAACAGCATTTTCGTGCATTGCAAAGAACAGCTGATGTACCAGAACGGCAGCAGGACTTCACAGAAAGGCTATTCTAACACAGCCTGTTATATTTTGTGGTAGCCAGCTAAAATACAATAGGTTGAAACCTGCAAGTGCAAGATCCTTATCTTTGTTTCACATCAGTTGTGAACGTGTAACCACACAACCTCTTAATGTAATAATCCTGGTGAGAGATCTGAGGTTTTTATTTCACCTTTCACACTGAGGCCATCGCTGTGGAAAAGCATTCCAAATGCAGTTCAGTACTAGCAGTGTTGCAACTGGTAAATAAATGCAACTTCAATTTAATATTTCAAATGGATTTGAATTGATTTTCTTACGGGCTACGCTTGCTAGGAGGTATCCTGTGACTGGAGCCCTGCAGTGCAGTCAACAGTAAGGCTACACGAGTACATAAGAATCAAATGTACAGACTAAGCAGTTGACCAAGTTTAGAGATTTCTGTCTAATAGCCTCATTAATGAAGAGGATAATTATCAGTAATTCCTGCTATGCGATGGGAATGTATAATGGTAGTGAAAAAATGCACACAAACTCTGGAAAATAACAGCCATGCTGAGGACTAAACACTGGGACAAACCTCTTTGGTCTCTGAAGGAAATGTAGCAGAGGTAACAGGAGATGGTTCTCCCAGCACACAGCCTGTTGTGGAACAGCCAGCAGAGTAATATGGGTTCACTAACAGAGTAAGTCCATTCATTTCCATGAAATTTTTTCCAAGGGATAATTTAGTCTCAACGTACGTAGTCATAGCCCTGTTTTGTTCTCCAAGCAATTTACATCCAGGGCATACCCCTAGCAGTGGAATTAGTAGACTACTATCAATCTGTAATTTGTAATACCTTTCCCATTGCTTTTAGTCGTGTTGGGTCTCTTTCTTCTGAGATTCTGATTATTTACCAAAGATTTTCATTCACTTAGAATTCTGCTAGACTTTCTTATCACATTTGATGTACCACTGAAGAGCTGCAGTTCTAAACCCTAATACTGAGAAGTAATGTCCAGTGCTGGAAACACAGCAGAATTACCTCCCGAAATACCTGAGATGAAAAAAAAAACCCACCTAAGAACTATTTTAAAATACTTTTGTGTAGGAAGGAGGCAGAAATCTACTATTCATACTATAATTTCCTTTTGACTGGAGGAATCCACACCTAGTGATAAATGGAATTTTCTACTTCACGTAGTGGCCATTTAGTCTCTCTACTTAATCCACCATGATGAAAGATAAATCATTAATAACTGTAGCTATTTCTTGGTGATATGAAATCCTATCTACTGATAATTGATATCATCAACATCTTTTACAGAGACTAGCTTTCATGATCAACATAGGTCAAAATCAAATTACAACCTAGATGTGAAAGGCAGGTTTCTGCTATCATATCTGTGGGGCACTGGCTGGTTGACTCCTGCAATGCAGCACAGCCAGTTTATCTGGTATTGCAGCAGGTAATGCAAACTTGTGAATGTAAAACCTGCCACCTCCCACCAAACTCCTGGTTACGCACTGGGGTTTGATCCTCCTCAGAGTTTTTCGAATTAATTTGAATTTGGCTAAGAAAACAAATCCAGCTCTTAAAAGACCAAGACTCTCCAGCGAGCTTACCCACCACCAGAACGTTTGTCTGATCTGATCAACACCTGCACTTTCAGAGAACAATGTTATAATGAGTCAGTAAGAAGATGTATATGACTACCTGAGAGCAGCTGTCTCATTGTAAGCATTTGGACACTTCATCTCTTCTCAAAAAATAAAAAAAATAAAAAAAAATAAAAAAAATTAACCTTTATGAGATGTTCCAAAATGTGAATATCCAGAAGAGATATTAGATGAAACATAATTTCGGTCTCCTTTACTGTATTCTTTCAATAGAAGGCAGTATCTCAAAAAACCCCAAGCCTTCCAGTTTCTTAATCGAAACAATTACAAGATTTGCATATTGGTGTGATAATTAGTATGATTTTTTAAAGTGGTGTGAAAATTTGATGCAGATTCAGCTCAGGATGTCTGAAGTGTCCTTAAAATTTATTTCAAATTTCAAAAAACTTCTTAGCTTTTTCATGCACTGAAAAGACAGAATTTGTCCTGTAAATTGTAGCATTTGTGCTTGGCCCATGCATATTTGAAAGTGCTGGTTTAAATTCTCAGTCATAACAGCAAAAATACAGGTCTGGATGATTTATAAAAACACAGATTCTAATGACACCAGTTGTGATCCCTGTTACCTTGGACAGAAAATATGAAGCAGAACAGAAGTTAGGCTGTTGTCCAGAGTTCAGTCATTTTCTGATTACTAGTCAGAATAATACACACTTAAGAAAATTACTTCACTCTAAGATATACTATACATATTTTCATATTTCTAGGAATTGCTGTCTGATTGATCCACTGTGAAGCAATAGAGAAAATGAGGCTGATTTTTCCTTTTTTTTTTTCCCCTTTTTGCTTTAAACTATTTCAGCACAGAGCATGTGTATTGTTTCCTTTGGAACTTCCTGAGAACTAGTTCAGGACATTTACTATTCTGTGAAACTGTAAACCTGAAATATTCGTATCTTCAGTGAGAAATTAGATAATATTCAGATAGTGATTTGAACTTTGCAGCTGAACACTCTTATCTGTGCTGTTTTTCAGCTGATGGAGATTTTATAGCACTTTGCCTCTGAGTTAAATACGTGAGCAGAAGCGATGAAGCTGGGTGGAGACTAACAGTAAAACAGGAGTAGGGAAAACAAGAAAAAAGTGTGAATCCACTAGGTTCTTAACTTTGTTTCCATTCTACCATTAAAAGCAACGTTGAACTAACAAGCTTTATTTTATATACAAACAATAGCCTATTCTAGATTTTCTTGTAATAATATTTGGAATATTTACACAGCTTTCATTTGATTCAAGCATAATTTATGTCAGTCATTATTTATAAAACTGTTTTTCTTCTCTCCCTAAACCCCAGCCCAAACCTTCTAAAAGTAAAAACCAAAACATTTTCCTTTGGAGACTTGTAGGAGGCATGAAAGGTGATGGAACTGGGACGTAGGAGTGACTTTACATCTAGGCCCCTTGCATACCCTGCACATTGTTTGGTGTCACCAGAACCCTATTTCCTTCCTTATGTGAGTAGTGACTTTGGGGTCCACAATGTGAGTGCTGCCTTGTAGTGCTCTGCTGCTCTCCCTGCTGCTTCCTGCCTTCACTCGCATACGTGCGGGGGAAGCTGAAAAAACCAACATTTTATTCAAAGCACTGTGAATACCAACCTTTTTGGCATCTGAGGGACCCTCGAGTGACAGCCTGAGCCCCGAAACTGCTTTTAAGGGAACAGAAGTGGCAGCCAGTGGAAAAGGAAGGGGAGGGATGGGGTAAAATATCAGATGGAGGGAGAACGTAGTCAAAGCAGACACTGGAGAAAGAGATGCAGCTCTCCTAGGAAACCAGAGGCAGATGAAAACAGGGAAACAAAGGAGCAAGGAACTCTGGTTTTCCTGCCTGATATACTTTACTAGAACCAGGACCATATTTCATGTCTGCAAAGATTAGTCCAGACCCTCCTGCTCCCACAGCATCCCCGGTCACCGCTTTAACACATTCAGCTTGTTCGGATATCTGATTTCTGAGTCCTTTGTGTTGGACAGTGATAAGCTGATCAGCTTTAAGGACTAAACAGTTTTATATTCCTCACATTATTATTCCAGTGTGAATAATCACATTTTACAACTCAAAACCATACCATTTAGGCACAAAAACCCCCACTAATGTGATTGAGTGAGCTCCAAGAAAGGGCAGGAAAGGATACCACCTCAATCAAATCATTTTACTGTTCAGAAAATGACTGTTCAATTATGTTCGAGTCTTACGATTTTCCTTCATAATATCCAGGGTAGCTGAGCTTCCCCTGGCCTGAATACCTGCTGTAATTTGATTCTCCAGCACTTTACAGACATGTTGGTGACTATCTACATCTCTGATCTAATAAAAGTTTAGATACTAACTTGCACCTTTCAGTTTCTAGCCTCTTCTCTGAGCAGCAAAAGTCCATTAGGGCTGGTATTGGCCCGGAGGAAGGATATATTAAGAGTTTAAAAAATCTAAATCAATAACAGGAATCAAATACAGAAACTGCAGCTTTGATGTGGGAGAAAGAGAACATGGTGACGTATTACGTTTCTCAGGGCAATATCCCACGTTGCTGGAGTTTTAAGAGTTATTGTTCTTCAGAGATAGGTCAGATAGGATGGATAACTTCTCTAAATGAATGCTTATATTGTAATATACAGTGTTTTAAAACATCGATGTCTTTTGCGGACAGAGTCAGTATCACAGTTCAAAATCCATCCTTGTCTTTTAATCCTCATTACCACCAAGACAACACAAGCCTCAGAGACATTTAGTCTCTCCTATAAAAGAAAGCTGCTCACCACGCAAGTAGGAATTAGGACAGTCTCCTAACCACGTTGCTCTATACTCATTATTCCTGTATGTATGCCCTGGGCCTAAGGCAAAATTTCTGGTGCACTGGCCAACAGCCTCTCAATGTTTTTGATGCTGTGGATTGCTTGAAGGTTGCGGTTATGCTGAAGGCCCTCAGATATGGTGATTCCTTTTTGATATAATGAGACCTCTTTCTGTGGAAGACACATTTGTTTTGGTAAATGAACACAAATGCTGTGTTTTACCTCTGGAGTGTTCTACATGACTCTGCTGGTTTTGGCTGGGGCAGAGTTAGTTTTCTCCACAGTAGTTGGTATGGGGCTGTGTTTTGGATTTGTGCTGAACACAGGGTTGATAATTTAGAGAGATGTTTTTGTTATTGCTGAGCAGGGCTTACACAGAGCCAAAGCCTTTTTTGCTTCTTGTGAGGCTGGTGAGGAAGTTGGGGGTGCCGGGGAGGTTGGGAGGAGACACAGCCAGGACACCAACTGACCACAGGGATGTCCCAGACCATGTGACATCATGGTCAGTATATAAAGGTGGGGGAAAAAAGGAAGAGGGGGCAAGGAGGAAGGAAAAAGGATCACATTTGGAGTGATGGCATTTGTCTTCCCAAGTCACTGTTACATGTTGATGGGGCTCTGCTCTCCTGGAGATGGCTGAACTCCTGCCTGCCCATGGGAAGCAACAAATTAATTGCTTATTTTTCTTTTCTTGTGTTTGCAGCTTTTTGCTTTCCCTATTAAACTGTCTTTATCTCAGCCCACGAGTTTTCCATCTTTTATCCTTTCAATTCTCTCCCTGATCCCACTGGCGGGGATGTGAGTGAGTGGCTATGTGAGGCTTGGCTGCCAGCTGGGGTGAAACCACGACACTGACTCCAGCTTAGATCTTCATTTCATCTTATTTTTAAGTGGTTTGCATGCCTAGTCAATACCCTACTATCTGTCCTCAGAGGGCAATAATATTTATTAATTACCTTGAAGCTGCTATCAAACAACTTGAGTTTGAAAATACAGAGACATATCATGCTGTTGGCTTTATTGGTGCCAGGCAACAGAGCAGTATTTTAGCAAACATCACAGCATATAAAGCAGAACTAAGTTCACAAGAAGAAAAATGAAGAGGCTACAGTGTCACTTCCTAGTTGCCGGTAACAACTCTGACATTCTGTAGCCTAATTTTCACTTTTCAGTTTATGCTGTTCATTCAGAAAGCATTTGTGAGGTTTAGAGCTCTTGAACAACCCTTACCTACCTGCTCATCAGCTGCAGCAAACAGGCCCAGGACAGACAATACCCAAGCAATACCACATGCTGCCTCTCCTGCAGCCTGGGCATCAACTGCCTCGCATCCACTCGTGCCAGAAATGTCGCTGTCTGGTGGCATCTGCACTGCCTCCTCCCCAGTATAAATGTGCCAGGTTAGACAAGCTGAGACCACTTTAGGTTGGAGCCTTCACTTAAATACTCCAATGCCTACAAACTGGACACAATACTAAGTAACATCAGCTGAAACATCAGTCCTATCTCTTTCACTTAAATATAAAACCAGCATAAACTCTGACATCTTAGAAATAATTTAAAAAAATACGACAAACTTCCCTGTTAACCAGCCAGTTCAATACTGACTGCAATACCCTCATTGCTCATTGCTCCTCCAGAAACACTGTGAGCAGCAGCTTGATGCTGCCTGTTGCACACAGGCTCCTTTGCAAGCAAGTACAGAAATTAGAAATGTCTCACCTTGTCCATAGTGGCTGCTTGTTGTAAATAAGTCAGCATCACCCAGGTGCCAGCAGAGTCTCTCACAGATGAGGCTCTCCTAGAGCCACTAAAGCTCTCTTCTCTGCAGAAACCAATGCATGGCACCCACACAGCCTTACATTACTCTGTTCAACACTGAATCACAGAATGTGCTGAGCTGGAAGGGACCCACAAGGATCATCGAGTCCAACTGGGGAATATCACTGGGGAAGCACCTTTGGCATGCAGAGACATGACAGAGTCTCTGGAGACATGAGGTTTCATCAGCCCTGTCTTGAAGAGACCACTGTCAGCCAAAGGCTGGCATTGGATTTACCTACCTGCTGTACAGAAGTAAATCCCATTGACACCAGTTGGAGATACTCAATATTTACACTGCTTCTAAAGTGAGGCCACTTCTGGAGATGTTTTAACCTGGAATCACATTTTAGAGATCTGCTTTTGAAAGCTGGGAGTCAAGTGACCCCACTCACTTTTATCCAGTCAAGATTGTAGTGGAAACAGAGGAATGCAATGCAATTACGATTACATATTTGCAGCAACTCACCACTGCATGTGGCAGTAGGATGGTTTTTAGACTTTCTGGACCTCAGGTGGTTTTTGCTCCCAGTACCATTAAAAGCCTATTTACTGAAGCAGCCCATGAGGCAAACATCAGACGCACAGAAACAACAAGTAAAGTGAGAGAGACCCTCTGAACTCTATGAAATATTTACAAACAGCTTTAGGAGCCCTAGGATGAAGTGCAGTACTTTCAAGCAGAGACAAAAACCCTAATGGATATAAAAATCCTTTTTTAGCTCTTGGTGAGATTTTTTTTCACAGACCTAGCTATGATATGAGAAAATGTGTTAGGTCATCCAGTCTGCCTCCTCCTGCTCCAGGAGAGAAGTGGTCCCAGTGCTGTATAACACTTGGCTCAGCCCAGCTCTGCCTGACTCAGACAACATAAACCAAACCCACTTCTTGGAATCTTGTCAGTTTTCTAAATATTTCATTTTGTGGAATTTTCCCCAGTATTCCACCCAGAACAACTCAACACAGTGTGTATAAAGACACTTTGATGTCATGATCATTATGCTGTTGACTTCATATTTATCCCCGTAGACAACCCTAAAAAACATCCCAGCCAGTGTGGTGGTGATGTCCCTCTAACATCTGTCTACAGTTATGCTCCTCCCCATTTGAACACATTATTGCTGTGCTCTGCTGTGACTGAGCCTTCTCAAGAAATTCTTTCAGATGTTTTCATGTCTGTTCCTTCCTCTCTGTACTCAAGAAAATATTGTTATTGTTCTTCTTCTTATTATTACACTTGAAGAAAAGGACAAGGAAAAGAAAGACGAAAGAAGTGAAAAGACAAAACCACCTTTTTTCATGCAACCCCAGCTGTGCAGGCACAGAAATATCCATTCTAAATAGTGGCCCACACACATAATTCAAGTTATACATCTAGGATTTATGATAAGGGTATTGTTTTCATTTCTGCTTTCTCTTATTTGCCTCATACATCCTTTTTTTCTGTTAAATTTTTATTAGAACATTTGAGTTTTCCATTGTTGTTTGGATAGTTTAGAGAAATTACGCTGCCCCTAGAAGAGGTTAACCAGGAAGAGTTTCTGCTCTCACACGTCTAAATATCAAGATGATGAACAGAGAATGTCCCTTTGAAGGATTTTGTTTCCTGAATCTACTGCCAAGGGATTGTACAAGAAGTGCCACAATCAGTTACAGAGGAGAACTGAATTTAAGGGATTTTATCTGAGATTCCCATAGCTTTTTTCTCCTACATGTTATCCTTTCTGCTTTAAAATAAAGAAAAAAGAGACAACAGCAGTCATTCCCTCATCAAAGCAGCCTTTCAGATCAGGCTATTTCCAATAGCCTTTATTGATTGTTGTTTTTTTAAATTAAAATAGCNGTGCTCTGCTGTGACTGAGCCTTCTCAAGAAATTCTTTCAGATGTTTTCATGTCTGTTCCTTCCTCTCTGTACTCAAGAAAATATTGTTATTGTTCTTCTTCTTATTATTACACTTGAAGAAAAGGACAAGGAAAAGAAAGACGAAAGAAGTGAAAAGACAAAACCACCTTTTTTCATGCAACCCCAGCTGTGCAGGCACAGAAATATCCATTCTAAATAGTGGCCCACACACATAATTCAAGTTATACATCTAGGATTTATGATAAGGGTATTGTTTTCATTTCTGCTTTCTCTTATTTGCCTCATACATCCTTTTTTTCTGTTAAATTTTTATTAGAACATTTGAGTTTTCCATTGTTGTTTGGATAGTTTAGAGAAATTACGCTGCCCCTAGAAGAGGTTAACCAGGAAGAGTTTCTGCTCTCACACGTCTGAATATCAAGATGATGAACAGAGAATGTCCCTTTGAAGGATTTTGTTTCCTGAATCTACTGCCAAGGGATTGTACAAGAAGTGCCACAATCAGTTACAGAGGAGAACTGAATTTAAGGGATTTTATCTGAGATTCCCATAGCTTTTTTCTCCTACATGTTATCCTTTCTGCTTTAAAATAAAGAAAAAACAGACAACAGCAGTCATTCCCTCATCAAAGCAGCCTTTCAGATCAGGCTATTTCCAATAGCCTTTATTGATTGTTGTTTTTTTAAATTAAAATAGCTTTCAAACTCAAAGTGGTGCATGAAGATATACACAGATACGTTAAATTTTAAAAAAAATATATTTATAGTTTAAGAAATAACTGTGATTTTAAAAATTTTTACTTTCTGACCAAATCAAGATTTTTTTCAGCGTTTGACATTTTAAACATCTAAAGCAGAACAGCAAGCCAAGTAATATACCACAGCTTATCTTATGTGTTAAAAATGTCCTCAACTGTTGCATACAACCATCTCTCTGAAACACACACAACTACAAGTCCTACTACAGCCAGACTAAGCTGCCCTTTCCCAGGTTCTCCTGGGGTAAACTCCCATCCTAGAAGCAGCTTAACCTCATGACGCTGTTCGCTAAGTGATCATTATTCTAATTTTGCTCTTGGGGAAGCAAAGGCAAGCAAGAGAAAGCATTTATCTGAAACCTTAGAGTAACTGAGGCGCATTTCACTGAGCTGTGCAAACCCAGCATGCTGTTTTAATAAGTAGAACAGACTCTTTCCACATTAGGAGAAACTTTTTTCAAGTTATTACTTTTCTGAGCAGAACACAGCTATTTTAACGCACTGGTACCTCTGCCAGAAAGCAAGACAGGGGTTTTTTTGCTTCCACCATTACAGAGTACAGTCACATACAAGCGAGCTTCTGCCTGTCTGCAGGACTTGCAGTAGTAAGAGGTTCTGGCAGTAGCTGCACTCCCTATAGGATATATACAGCAACTGGGTCAGCCTGTTTACAAAATAGCTTGTGATTATCACAGCAGTGCTCAGCAGCTATGAATACATCATACCAGAGTCTAATTAAAGACAGGCATAGCTAAAGCACTGCAAATTAAGGAAACAGTGGCACGCACTTAATAAAGCTGCTCAGGATTGGGAAGAGGTTAGTTTTTACTCAGTTAGTCCCTTGGAGGTCAGCTAACCAGGTTGATTCCGATCAAGAATTACAACATCCATCTAAACATCTTCTGAGGGCAGTCAGTTCATACCCTCAGGAAAAGAGTGAATTTTGTAACAAGACACAGCAGTTTCAATGGTGAAAAAAAATCATTTTAAGGGGAAAGCCAAAAATAAAGATCTAATTGAACTTGGTAATTTGTACATAAAATACCATGATACAATAGCTGTGTAAAGCACAAACGTTCCTATTCCTACCCTTCAGAATGTGGCTGGAGCTCTCCTTCCTTTCCTAAACACACCTACTGCATTAATACCTTGTGTGATGCTTCAGGATTGGCTCCCAATCTGTCTAGTCCCTGTGATTCACAAAATGTAGTCTTCTTCAGGGCATGCCTATTCCTAAACAACAGCACAGGTTAGAAGGGAGGCAGGAAGGTGCCTATGTCTATCCCAGCTATGGAGAGGAGAAGGCTGTATTTTCTGGAACAAAATAGTTATGCTGATGCTCCCAGCAAGCAATGGAATATACTAACACTAGGATACGCTCCAATACTGGCTGAGTCGTCATTATTTTAGGGTGAAGTCTTAGGGGAAGGGAATGGCCATTTTTGAGAAGACCAAGTTCTAGCAAATGAGTACTACAGAAGAAAAATTGTGAAAAACCAGGCAGGGCAACCTCTCTTGTACTTATACTTTTTCAGAAACTGGGTTGGGTTTTTTTTTCTCCATACATTTGCTTTTGTAAATGCTGCAGAAAAAAAGGTGAAAATCAACAATTCAGTCTATTTGTCTCACATCTCTTACTTCACAGGCACTTCCATCAGTTTCACCATGTTGTATTTTATATATTGCTATATGTGTACTTATAACCAAGTCTCCCCCCACACACAAAATTTAAGGCCACGCATACTTCCTTTGCAGAACAATTCCCTTTTTGATGCATGCACACTTTTGGTCTCTTGCATGTTTATACCATGAAAGCTTTAAGTGTTTCACAGCACCAGAAGAGATGCTGTTGATTTTTCATCTTAAATAGCAGGGAAAACATTTTTATTAATATTGGATTTAATTTTAGAAGGCATCAAGAGCTGTGCAGAGCTGCTGCAGTAGCTCTGCTGAAGACGTTCAGAATGGGACTTTCTCTTCACCAAAGCAACTGAACAACTTCACCCCTCACAGTCATAGCCAGAAAGTGTCAGGCAGCAGCAACCTTTCTACTTGGATATTCCCTTTCCTACTACGCAACTCCATGCTGCCCTTCTTCCCAAAGATGAATTCAAGGGAACCCTTCCCCTCAGCTGCATGCACTTGGTACATGCCCCAGGAACCAAGAACTTCTCAGAGGGCCCATCACAGGCTCTGGGTACTTCAGTACCACACAGGTCACAAGCCCCAGACAACACATGCAACACAAAAATGTCTTAAGCACATTAGAACTGAGCAAAAGCTCTGTTACTAAAAGGATTGTAAATTAGAATAAGAGCAAAACTTACCACTGCAGTACAGAGCAGATCCATATAATATATTAACTTCTACAGCATTTTTTGACTGTGGTTAAGAACTCGGGTGCTTCTCCCACAACACTGCAGATTTCCTAACATGAGCTTCTCTTAGAGCTTAGAAAAGAAGGTAACATGAAGTAAGGACACTGAACGAGAACTATGCAGCTCACCAGAAACACCTTTTAACACAATCAGCCCCCCTTCAATTAATAACCTTGGTGAGGTAGAGCTGTTACAAATTTATGTAGATCATTAATATTAGTAACCAAAGAAGCCTAGTGATAAAACTCCTACTGAATGCTAATAAAAATGTTCATCATCTTAGGTAGTGTTTCATACATGTCTTCCAGGCAATTAAAATGTTTACTGTAATAAAAACTATTTTAAATTTCATTATTGCATACAATAGTTCCATTATTATGTTCGGGGAGACACAATAAAGACGCTCTTACACTTGCCAGGTTCAGCAGAAAGGAGGATATGACATCGATTTATTGACATTATCTTATTTTTATACACATCCCAACTCCACAAGGGATTGGAGAGCATGTTACTTCCTTCTCCATTTCACTGGAGAAGAAAGGTGCTCATCAAAGTTGTCATACTACAAAAGGAATGAAAAACAGAAAATACTGTTAAGTAAACATCGGCTACTATTTACATAAAACTGTGTGAAAAGAATTTGACTCCAAGGTTAAAACAGAAGGCTTACAGAATTTCAGGGCAACACATTATTATATGGGTTTAGTTAGTTAATATTTCAGCGTCTTCTGTTGTAGTATCTAAAAATTTAGGGTACAGTGAGAGTGCTGTGGACAGGCAGTAGTCTGGGAAGTATTGTCCAGTGAAAAGCAGAGAACAACAAAGTGTAACAGCAACTTAAAAAACTTTTAAAAACTTGAAAAAAAATTAGCACTAGAGCTACCTGAAATGAAACTCATTATAACGGGTGAGATTGACAAGCAGCAGCAGAACCAGGAATCCTTGGGTTTTCTTGTGGCCACACGCAAAACAGTGTTGATATTAATACCAGAGTGTAAAACAGACAATGAAAAGCAAAGAGATTTCCAGACCAAGAAAAACTGAAACAGCTACAACAGTTTCAAGAAAACACTGAGCACTTCTTTATTACTGTGTTACAATATACAGTATATTTCAAGTACAGAAATTCAAAACCAGTAAAACTTCAAAGACCCAAAGTGCATTCTCAAGGTGGAGTCCACTATTTCAGTGTGTTTCTTGTGCCCCACACGCAGTTCACATGCCAAGCCTTCTCCAGCTGTTCCCCAGCATTTCCAGAGTAGTCAGTTACACGGTTCAAACAGCACTATTTCTTCTTGAGAGCTCTCTTTCCTTCCCCCTTCTTTGGTTTTTCCTTTCCACGGAGCTTTTTCAACCGTCTCATCTCCTCCCTAAAGTCCTGATGCTCATCCCTACATGGGGAAGAAAGAAAAAAGTTTACTCTTTTTCTTGAGATGCAGAGATATGAAAGGTTCTTTGAATGATATGCTAATAAAAAAATAAAAATCAAAACTTTTTTTAACCATGAAGTCCATACTGAAGCTTGCTGCAATGTATTCCATGTTATTGCTGGCAGTATCACTGAATAATAACACGAGAGATTTCCTCTAATACTTTCAGAACTAACAGGGTTGTCCTTTTCAGCAACACATGGTGTGTGCACGGATGTATTATTCCAATTGCATTTATTGATCCCCTTTGTTTAAATGAGCAGTAAAATGCAAAAACCAGCAGGAGACAAGAATAAGAATTTCCCCCTTGTTATCCAGCTCAGCAGTGTAGCCACAGCACATTGTGTTCCTGTGTTCAGGTCATTAGCTCCTAAGGAAACAGGGCCATGCTGAGCAGTAATTACAGCACATGGCACTGCTCTCAGGTGACTGCAGGAATGAGTTATGAAGAGGGCATCAGTACTGGGAGAATCTTCATAAGAGAATAAAACAGGAAGGAGGATGAAGGAACTGGCAGAGATAATTAATCCTCAATCATGGTCTGATATGATTTTCTAATAAGTTCTAATAAAGTGATTTTCAAAAATCGTAACTGCATCCTATGTGGCCTAAGATTGCTGCACCGCTATTTTTGAACACAACTTCTCTGAATAGAAACAAAAAGCTTGTGATTTATTACCAGCCCCATTAGTCTATGATTCTTCATTACACATTTCTGAGCTGTGAGTCTGATCCTCTACCAACTCTGTATACAGAGCAGCTAGAGAAGGAACTTACTAGAGGAAGGAGAAGAGTAAAGAACATTAGCATCACGTTTAGGCTTTCTGTGTAAACAAACAGCCATTCTAGAAAGTGTTGGCACACCCACCTACATCAAGAGCATCCTGGATGCAATCCTTGATAGTTAGTACTGTCATCCTAGCAACAGGTAATCTGTTTTGACTATACAGGGTTCGCAGCCTCACTTTTAAGGATTTTTTCTAGTGCTACCTGATTGAAGTAAAAGAACTGCATTTGACTCCTGCTGATGTTCTTCAGCAGTGCAATTCTCCCTGCTACAGACTGTGGAAATTATTTAGAATTTAGACAACTGGTTTGGATGAAGCTGGAATTAACAAGACTATTTAAATCACATTTGAATTTAATTTAACTTAATTTATTTTAAAGAATAAAAAAGCCCTCTGGCCTAACCGAGACTTTCCTTCTCTTCTGAATTTCATTTATTAGAATGATTGAGAAATATATGGTAAGACTGGTGTTAACATCACCCCTTTGTAGCACATTCATTTGCCATATTCAGAACTATCTCTTGTCTAGGAGAAAACTTTTTTTCTCTTCCCCACAAAGCCAAAGCAGGAACTATTTCTTAGGTAACTGCTTGCCCACAACTACACCTCAAGTCTTTCTCACAAAAGATTCCAATTCTAGTAAAAGTTAGACAGCAATCACTTTGCTCTCCTTGCTCTCAGTGCAACAATCGAGTGTCTATTTCCATACGTACCATATTCAGAACTAAACATTTCTCCTCTTTCCCTTGAGGAAAACAAGTGCAACAAGACTCACACCCACCCCTTTCCCACCTCCAGTCCTGCTCCCACCCTACAGGCCCAGAAAGTACCTGTAGAGCCCAAAGTAGCGGAGTTTCTTCATGAGGGCGTAGTAGGTGTTGTGAGGGGGGTACCAGTTGTACACCTCCTCCCGCTTGGCCAGGGGCTGCTCACTGAACAGCTTCACCACTTTCATGGATTTGGAGTCAGTTGGCCTGACAACTTCACCGAATATCTGGGCACTCAGCCGGGCCATCCGAAGGGCATAGCTGGAAACGTTGGACATCTCCCCAGGAACAGTGGGCACACATAGACAGATGGAGCTTCCTGCAAAAGGAAACAGAAGAGCCACAACTCTTAAGATGGCTGAGTAGAACAAGCTATCCCAGAATTAAGGCAAACAGAAGAATGCATCAGACACTCGTTTGACATCACACATTCCTTGCATAAACCAGTCTAATCCTCAGTGCATAATCTTGACTATAAGGAACATCTACACGAATTAGGGTACAACTCCCAGCCTACAGACAGCAATACCAACTGTAAAAGTAACTACACTGCACTTCAATTTACCACAGCTGGCATGGTTTATTAGCAGATCTCACTCAGCTTGCTCAAGACAACCCTTAAACTCCAGCCACAGGAACAACTACAGTGTGAGCTCTGCCAAAAACAGCACCTGTGCAATACCACCGACTGCTACGCAAGCACGAGGTAAGGCACCACTTGAACATACAGAGAAAGCAACCTGGAAGCGTGTCCTCATGAAAATTTCTCACCCTATTAAAAACATTGTTATAATCCATCTAACAACAATGGTCTAGAAATAAATCATGTTTCTCTATGTGAATCACAAAGATCTTTCCCATCTCAATTCCCTTCCCCTGATCACATCCATGAGCTTTTTCTCCATTCGCTTTTCAGTCTCTCATGATAACTATTTTTTGAAAGGAAAAACATAGTTTTCCCATGCCAGATTCTTTTTTCCAAGAAAATCCATCGGCAGCTTCCCATTTCCTTTTAGTCATCTCTCACCTGAAGACCTCTGCAACAAAAATGCCTTGAAGACAAAATCGTTGTTATTGGGCCACCAGACAACATCCACTCTCTTAAAGTAGTGTGAGAAGGGTTTTCTCTCAGGTTTTCTAACTCTCTCCACTTTAAGTCTTTACTCTTTCTTTGCTTGTAGTAGACAAGAATAGGAATCCCATAATCCTGTATTTGAAGTTGTAACTTGTCTGTACTTTGCATTTTTGAATGAGTGATAATGTAAGTCTTCAGATAAATTAAGCATGTTCATTCAAGAGCATTACACTGAGGTTAAAGTTTAAAATTCTTGGTTTTAAAAAATATTGCACAGCCGATTTCAGAAGATGAGAATAACAAATTAAAGAGCATGAATAAGAGTAATCAGCCTGACAGTGCTAAGTCCACTTCAGTATGATTACACAGAGCCTGTTGTTTAATAACACAAATTTGAAGCATTCATAACCTCACTTACATATATCTGCCCATTGGAGGACCTGCTTTGATTTACTACTGTTAGCAAAGCACTCTGAAAGAAGCAGGAAAAAAAATATTAAGCATGAAAATAATACAAGTAATTTGAGAAGAGAGAATAATGGAAAAAGTAACAAAAGGGAAAGCAAAGCATGAAACCTCAAGCTAAGGCAGTAGGCCTAGTGTGGGAAGACAGAAGCTCTTAAATGATTGCAGGGCAGCACTTCAACTTGAGCATCTATTACAGGGGGAAATAATCACTAAGTTTTGCTAAATCATCTGTTTCAGAACCAATTCCTACATTCAGAGACAAAGCAACAAATTATCCTCCAAACTCTTCATCATCACATGACTCCAAAACTGTCTCTTTATCACCAGACTCCAACACACAACTTGCTTAATCTCTACTTACTGCAGCCTTAAAATGAAAATACCTTTAGCTTCTGAACGACACAAACATATGGTCTGAGGAACCAGATTTTCACTTCCAAATCGCTAAAGGAATCTTAACATCCCAAGCCAAGCCTGGAGACCTTCATTAATCCTTGCCGGACTAAGAACGTTTGAGAGAAGCAAAGCAAAGGCCGCAGACTCCCAAGAGCCAGAGCTATCCAAACCCTGTTCCAGGGTGATTCTGTGAGATGTTAACCAGAGCACTTTCATTATTGTCACCTCCAGCAATGATATCTTCAGGATCGCCCACTGGGAATTAGCACACCGACACCAAAACCAGTGTTCAGTGCTGCCGCTCCACCTGGTCCCGGCTCCCTACTCCCACACAAAGCCAAGCTTTCCCGTCCTGGGCTAGGTTATTTTTTATTCCCAATCCACCAGCTTGTTTCAGACAGCTCCCTTCTCACTTGGAACACGCCAGGAGAACGCTCTTTTTCCTGCGTTACTTCTGGTTTTCCCACGAGCACACGGGAAAACCAGGCCGCCACGGAGGTCAACCCGCGGCGGGCGCGGCACCGCCTCAGCCCGCGCCGGCCCCGCTTTCCTGCGGGAGGGGAGCGCCGGGACGCGCCCGAGGGCTGCGGCTCCCCGGGACACGGCCCCGCCCGGCAACCCGGAGCCCGGAACCCCGGTACCCCCGCTCCTGCCTCACTCCTGCCTCGCTCCTGCCCCGCTCGGCCCCGCTCACCCCGCGCTGACCCGCGGCCGGAGGAGCGGTGGCGCTGCCGGAGAGGCGGCGGCGCGCACGGGTGACGTGAGGGGAGGGACGGGCTGTGAGGGGAGGGATCTTCCTCCTCATCCTCGTTCTCCTTCTGCTCTTTGTCCTCCTTCCCTGAACCCAGTGGCGGCTCGTCGGGTGCTGTCCCCGCGGTCATGGAATCACGGCATCACAGAGTTTCCTGAGTTGGAAGTGACCCACAAGGATCATCGCGTCCAGGTCTCTGCACAGTACAACCCAAAATGCCACACACCATGAGAGGGTCACACCCTCTTGCGTCAAGAACGTTTTCATTCTAACTTCCTCTATTTCATTCCTCCCTCCCTCCCAATGTAAGCAGCTTTGTAGTTAAACGCTTACATCTAATAATGAAATGAGAAAAGCGTTTATCCTCATTAAAAGCTGATGATAAGTCTGCATAGAGCCTTATTCTTTGGTTTTGCCAGGGAAGGGTCCTGTGAGATGTCCACACTGACAGGTCCAGTCAGCACCCTCGCTCCATAAGAACATGTGTTCAAGTTAATGAAACCAAGTTAGTTTTACTCTTGGGAGAAGGCATGAGTTTAGATAAAGAGCTGAAAGCCGGGCATCTTCACTCATGGCCTTGACCAGGCTACAAACTGGGACAAATATCAAAAACTAATTTTACTGAAAGGAGATGAAAGGAAGAGTTTGGGAGCAACAAATGTTTGTCATTCACTGTGTCTCCAAACCACTTGGAGAGATTGTTTCTCTGCTCCCATTTCAGGGTGCATGTCTCCTGTGCTCCTTGCCAGTCCTTACCCTCATAACTTTTGCTTCCCTCCTGCTGCTTGTTTTCAAGGACTATTATTCAGGTGCATAAATATATATGCCTTGGCGAATTTACCTGCACAGTCTCGGTCTTTCAGCACAAGTGTCCTCTCGGTCTCTTGATACTGGTGAAGTTGGTGAGTTGGTCACTCACCTTTGTGCCCCAAACCTGGAGAGGGATGTGTGCCCAGGGGAGCCCCTGAGGGGCAGGGATGGGCACCTGACCCTGCTACGCTTCCCCTGGCACCCCTTTGCCCACTGCCAATCCCATTAGATATGAGCTCTTCCAGTGCTTGATTTATGCTAATTTTTAATCAGTGCCAGGAGATGCTAAATCAGACTCTGTGCAAACATCTGAGTAAATGACAATTATGTGATTGCATTTATATGCCAAACGTGTAATGCCATCGAAGGAAGAAATTGGGTTTGTCTGGCTCGGCCTGTTTTCTAGAAGAGCAAATTCTGCCAAACATTGAACAAATTGTTATTCTGTCATCCTTCCCTGATTAATTTTTTGTCACATTTTCCATCCTTGTCATAGGGAGAGCAGCCTCATGGCCTGAGCAACCCAGACCCCTTTCTTGTCCTTTTTGAATGTTGGCATGATCCTCTAATTTCCTTTATATTCCTGATCTAGTGGAAGGTGTCCCTGCCCATGGCAGAGAGGGGGCTGGAACTAGACAATCTTTAAGGTCCCTTCTGACCCAAGCCTTTCTGTGATTCTGTGATTATTAAGAATTAACATTCATGGAATTTCTTTAGCCAGTTATTCGAACACTGTACTATAAAAGTTCTCAAAATAGCATAATTTTAAAATGCTTGCTCTAGTAGATCTTGGTTACCATTTTCACTACTGACTAATGGACTGAAAAGTGCTGCTTATTTTTTTTCCCCTACTAGATAAGAAAAGTGTCTCTTCCTTAATCTAAGGAGGAAATAGAGGTTTTTAGCATTTCTGCCACTTCTGTGCTATTTTACTGTCTCTAGACACATACATCAGCATTGTTGTACCCCTCATTTTACTGTCTGTAGTCACACCACTTACGCATTTTCTGTAGTCTTTATTTTTTTGTATTAACAGAACATTTTTTTCCCCTATATTTTTGCCTTTCTAAGTTGTTCTATACCATACTTTTAACTTCTGAGTGTTTCCTTCACCCTGCTGCCAAGACAAAGTTGTCCTTCAGCCAAAATTGGCCATTTTGTTAATTAAGCAATCATGACTTTATGGAGTAAGATCATAAGTATTCTCATTTACATTTCTATCTCTATTTTTGAATCGCAATTTTCTCATCATTTCTCCCATCTTGATGGAGAAGGTCTTTCTGAACTGTCTGTGTGTGTGTGGGAAAGAGAGAGAGATAGATAGAGAGAATTTCCCTGACTGGGACTGTCCTTTTTCCTTGTTATAACAACTGTCCTTGGTATAATCGCATTATGATTGCTGGCTCCTAAACCGCCACCTCCTTTTTGTTCTATGATTAAGTTGTTTAAACATTATGAGTTCAAAAATACATCTTCCATGCAGACTGGGATAACTTCTGTCAGAAAATGAGTTTTTAGAAAGTGTAATGAGACATGGCTTCTGGCTGTTGGGGCTTTTTTCTCCCACAGCTTCAAACTGAGCACACTTCTGGCACATTGGAGGGATAAGCAGCCTGATTCTCCACAGCCATCCCCACTCCATTCCACCCCTCCTCAACAGAGTTAGTTGGAACAAGTTACTGTCTCTGCATCTCTGAAATAATGATGGTGGTTTCATATGCACTCTTACCTTCTCAGTCTTCAAATTTCTTTATTTATGTTAAAGGATTGGAGCAAAATATTTTAGTATTCCATTTTAATAAATTATCTTGCCTGATTCAGTAATTACATCAGTTCGATCTCATTCCTCCTCATCAATGAAAATATTCTACTTGCGTGTTACCCACACTCTGAAAATTGGCATATAGGCCACTGGAAAACATCTTCCTCTTTCCCTCAAAGTATTGTTGCTGCCTATGCTGGCAGGCTCCAGCACGGCTTTTTTGGTGTGATGGAAGCACAGATACGAACAGGTCTGCATCAGTTAAATTTTTCTGCCTTTTTTGCTCAGTTGTTTCTCCTGTCAGCCATTATTATTAAATCAAAGGAAAAATGTGCACTTGCAAAAGCCTATTTATGTCACTGTAGCACTGTTGTTCCTGTGGTTATGAGGACAATTGCTTGCAGAGCACCCAGGCAGGGTTAGCGTGCCAGTAAGGCAGTGTACAGACACTCAGGATGAAAAATCAGGGTCACATCAGTCAACAAAACAACAACTCAACACATCTGCAAATTTGCAGAGACAGAGAATGATCTGGTTTGCAATCTATGGAGCCAACAAGGTCTCTCTCACCTTCTCTGGGACACTGTGTCTCCCTAGATTCTGCCAGGAACTGTAAACTCAACATCCCCACTCTGAGGTCTTCACAGTCCAAATTAGACTTGGCATGCTAAGGGTTGATAATAACAGGGAATGGAAGGATGCAGCAGAGACTGACTACAGGAGTGGGTTTGTGATGAGTTGAATTCTATGAACATGTTGTTAGATCCTCCTGAGTGTTTTGCTGCAAGCAGAGCAAAGTGTTTGGACTTGTTAGCAATTATTTGCAAGAAGATCAGTGGGAGATGGGTGAGTGATAAAGCTGAAAACCCTAGAAAGGAGTTAAAGGAGAGTGAGTTGACGTGGGGTAGAAGATAGCGTGGGCATTCTCTGTATGGGGATGTTGTGGAGGAAAGAAATCAAGGGAGTGGAGAGACATGCATGAACATGTGCAAACCAGCAAGAAAGAAAAAAAAAAGAGGAAGAGGCCTCATGATAAAGTACAATAAAGACCTTCTTACAAATATTTGGCAGTAATTTTGTCTGGAATTATATTATTTGATCAATAGTGATCTGGAATTGTTTATCTGGTGAATTCATCTTGTGTAGGTATTTTAGTTATAACTGAATGACAGCTTTAAGGCAAAATTTTGACAAAATGCAACACTTGATCCGTTGTTTGTCCTGAGAAGGCAAAGGTATACCCGGAAAGAAAAAACTCAGGGTGACAGTTTTCCCACTGGTGCTTGTTTATTGACATTTAGAGGGAAGAAGAGTCTGAACTTGTATCATTTGATCTTGGGAATGAGGCATTTGAGTAGTACCTGTATGACAAAGTGATCAGCTTCACCCCTAAGTCTTATGTCTAGAACTATCATGCTGTAAGATGGTCTCTAACATTTTCTTCTTATAAATACTGACATCAGGGAACAAAATCATCTTCATCTGAATAAGAAGGACCCTCTGAGCATTTGTTAAAACTGCATTGGCTACATACGTGTTTAGAAATAATTTGTTATTCATTATGTGTTCATGATTAATTGGCAAACTTCAACTGTATTTTGTTGCACCGCAATTTGTGCTGAGCCACAGAGACATCTGCATTGCAAATCCCTCTGGAGAGAATGTGTAGCGTTAAGAGACTGACAGACTTTGGGTGGGCATTTGAAGGATATTTTGACTTTAAAGTAACTCATCAAACTAATGCCAGAGTGAAATCCACAAAGATGTCGCTATCAAATACTGCCGCTCCAGCTACCTAACACTGGGAGCACTTGGGAGGGAGATGCAGCGTAAGAGAAAAACAGAAATTATTTTTCAAAGCCAGTTGGCATCTTGAGTTTATTGCTTTCCCCAACAGCCGGGCTGTCGAGGCAGCCTTCCCTCCTCCTGGGGAAAGAGAACCAGTGCCATTTGTCTCTCGTGCAGTGCCCTCGGAGTGAAGCCTGAAATGATATTGGCAGTTCTGCAGGAGAACTGTAACACATCAATTTTTAATGGAAGATGAGCTGTCCGGTGTAGCGGGTGCTGCACAAGGCTGAACAGGCAAGGGATGGAGGATGCTGTGGGTCTCCACAAACTTACATGTTTGTCATTTAGACTGACTGATTTGTAGTTCAACAATATGTCAGAATAAACGGTCAGTGATAGATTTCACTGAAGTACCTAAGAGTGAAGAGAAGGGATATTTCTCAGTGGTTAGATAAAGGGATTGGGAATGGGAATTGTTGAATCTTGGGGGTTTTTTGCAGCTCCGCTGCTAACACACTGGACAAACTAAAGCAAGTTAATTAACCTATCTGCCATTTCATCCCTCTGTAAACTGGGGATAATAACGTCTGCTTCAGAAATGCGTTGTAAAGATTAATTGATTCTTAGAAAATGCTTCAGCTTCCCCTTGTGAAAAACATACTACAGAAGTGTTGTTACTTCAGTAACAACATGCACATGAAACTTTTAAAGGCAACAGTAACAAAGATGCATCTTTTTTGGCTGGAACAGAGTATTGCAGAGGGGAGGAAAAAAGGAAAAATATTAAAATGACAGAATCAGCAAAAAGAGAAGAAATAGTGGAGACATCTGGCTCACTGCTGATAAAAGCTCTTGTAGTTTCTCTTCCATCATTCTTTGCAACCCTCATCTGAAAGGACATCCACCAAGGCTTTCAAATGGGGTCAAAAAGCTGTTCATCTCTAATTCTGTTTGACCAAGTGTGAAAACAGAGTGAATAAAAATGTTCCAGCAATAGAATTTTCAGGAATACATCAATCTCTTAAACAGAAAATCCAAGGAGATTAGTTGGGTCTGTTTGAGTTCACATTTCTGTTTCTTCAAGCTGAACTCTTCTCAAGATACTGTCTTGGATCTAGACCCCTTGGGTTTGTGAACTGCTGGTGCTCCTGAGTTTCAGCAGACTCTGATATTGTATATCCCTCCTGACCTTTAGGGTGCATTTCACTGGAGAGTTCTCTCCATGTTTTCCTGGTTTAGGTCCCTTCTTGTTTTAGGGTATCTTGACCAGTGCTGAGCACAGGATACATCATTAGGTCTTTGGGAGCGCTCTGGTTAGCCACTCTGACTGCCTTGATTTGTAAGTCAGCAGATTTTCCAAGATCTGGGTGGACTCCCAGGTACCCAGTCATTTCGGTAGTGCTCTTTGTAGACCTAAACATCCTTGATCAACCTTTCCCCCTCACAGAATCTTTTAAAGGCAGAGTTATGGAAACAGATAATTATTTCAGTTTTAGTTTGGAGTTCTTCGCTGTAGTCCTGGTGGGTGACATGAGGCTGCTCTTAGTTATGTAACCAGAGCTGCTCTCTGTTTTAGAATTTGCCTGTCTGGAGAATCATAATCAATCCTGCATGCACTTCTCGGCCTCAGTTGCTTCAGCCTGTGGAAGCATTCTGCAGAGGCTTTTTCTGGTTCAGTTCTTTCTCTCTGACCTTGCTAGTACCCAGGCTGAACAAGTTGTGCTCCTACACATGCTTTCTGGACATTTGTTCCCTTTTTTCTGAGAAAAATTCCTTCTCCAGACTTTATCTATGTGAGTTCCAAATTTTCTTTTTTTTTCTTTTTTTTTTTTTGTCCTTGGGAAATTTTGTTCCTTACTCCTGGAAACATTATTTCTCTGGAAACAAGAGAAGGAACTTCTTGCAGGCCAGTTTCTTTATCATGGGCGATCAGGATATGGTCACTGAAGCTTGGTACTCCCCATGGTTTCTTCTTTGGTGGGTACTTACTGAAGGCCTTTGCAGAAAAGGGGAATAAATTCCTGTCTTTCATGGCCCAGCAGTTCTCCCTGGAGCAACTTCAGAGTACCAGGTGTAACTGTGATGTCATGGTTCTAAAGCTTGAGATGGGGAAATGAACTCCACAAATGGATGAACTCTGCAGAACCAGCTACTTTATTTTGATGCAAATATACATGGTAATAATAAATGAAGAGAAGTAAATGCAAAACTGTTGAAGATGGCAGCATGCTTGAGTCTAAATAGAGAATTTATCATCCTTAGATGTCAGCTGCTTTTACAGCAGCACACAATATATTTGTATACACCTTTAAAAAATATTTAAATGAAACTACTCTGCTGGGACTACACAGCCAAATAGAATAGATGAAGATTGAGATCTTGCTTCTGAGTCATGTTCCAAAATGGAGTGGTTTTAGAGAATATAGTTTTTCCAAGCAGGTGCTGGTTTTTGTTTTGCTTCCTGGTTTTCTCTCCAGTTGCTTCTGTGATGGTTTCTTATGATCAGTGAATTCTGATTTTTAACTAGTCCTTGTTTTTCTTTTGTGACTAAAAGAAGCAACGAATTGAATTGGTAGCTGGGAGCCAATCACAGATGTGACACACTCACAATGAAACACCATGTTATCCATCTACAGAGGCTGTGGCTCTGTCTTTCACTGGATTAGTTCACAAAACACCGCTGATAGAAACCATGCCCAAAAATCTCTCTGGGAATGAACAATATATTCTGAAATCTGTCAGAAGTTTAGGGAAGGTTGTACAGTGTGACTTGCCATGTCAAGAAAACAGTACTGCAGATGCACCTTCATATAGGCAGGCTGCCTATATGAACTACATATTGATGCAGTTCAGAAAAACCAGAATTAATCAGGCTTTAGTATATCGAAGATCAATATGTTAGATGTAACTTTAAGAATAAAAGCCACTTCTTACCAAATATGCTTATTTTTGGCAGACAGAAGTCTGAGTTTTTGCTCTCAGCCAAGTACTCTTTGGCCCTAATATCTCGTCTCTGCCATCCTGGATTCTTCTTGCTATTTCTATAAGAGTCACAAGATCTATGAATTTTAATGAAGTGATATCTCCTGTTTTCAGCTGAGCCCAATGGTGGTGATGTTGAGAGCCATCTTGCTTTTGTAGCTGGCTTAAGGCAGCAAGTGACCTTGCTGTACAACTGCTGCATTCAGAGCAATGTCACCTTCCTCACTGCAGCAGGCAATGGGTTTTTCCTGTAGCAGGATTTTGGGTGGGAGGCTGGGCTTGATGTATCCAAAAGGTAAACAGGGAAGCAGAGATGGGCTGGTATGAAACAGCAATCCTTTTAGCAAGGCTTTTGGGGAAACAGGTCTGCTTGTGTCAAAGCTCAGAGGAGAAGAAGCTGTAGAATATGAAGATGTTGATTGCCAAGCTGTCAAGACAGTAAGCAGGACACAGAGTGGCTGTCGTGATCTCAGAGAGCAGAAGATTTGAGCTGAATCTCTGCTTGTGAAAGCCAGGGCTAAGATCTGTTTTCTGTTGTGGGGATATGAATTTGAAAGAGCCTTGAGGGCTAAATATTGTCCTTGTGCTTTAGCTGAGCTGTCTCCTACCAGAACTTTCTTTCAATAGAGGCTTACATCTGTACAGCTTAGGCTTTTTCTTGTTCTTAAATCTGTTCTTGCTCCTCTGTTATTGGAAACACTTGAGTGTTTACTTAGGGCTCAAGAGACAGGAATTGCTTTCCCAAGTCTTTTACCTTAGAACTCGACATGTTAAATGTGGTATGATCTACATTTAGATCCTACCACCTGGCTGAAAAAAACTGAAGCTGTTGGCAATGCCTTCAGAGGTGGAGCGATATCTCCCAGGTGCTTCTGCAGTTCACCACAGTGCCCAGGGACACTCGGGCTGGGTGGGGGCAATGCAAGGGTGCAGGGATAATGCCTTCGCAGGCTGAGTTTGCCTGCCAGGCCTTCTTTTCCACAGCTTGTAGCTCTGCTACACTTTAAATACTTGGGCTGACGTTTTTCAAACGTGATGTCCACACTGGGAAGCCTGGGGAAAAGTTTTATTTAAAATAGTTCATCCTTGTTTTGTCTGAGCTTAAAAGCATTCTTGGAGATGTTCTCATGAGAAGCAGTGATTATCATACATAGCTGTGTCCACAGTGCAGCCTTAGGTTGTTAACAGTGACGTGGTTTTGACAGTTGACAGCTGAATAATGAGGAGTAAGTTTTCACAGAAGGAAGTAATCTTAGTGAGAAGCCAGCAGTCTTTTGTTTTGTTTCATTTTGTCTTTGGAAAAACAACATTATACTGTGGTTCTTTTTATCTGTGTACTATCTTTTACCTGTCTCTGTGTGAGGCCTTTTTTATGTGTTGGCCATTCCCTCTGCTTTATTGAAAAATATGATATAGGACTTCTCACATGCCTGTCCTCCTGCCTTCTGCCCAGCAATTCCTTTGCTTCATCCCAAACCAAATCTGTTCTTTTCATGGTACACTTCATTCAGCTCCATATAAATTCTGACTCAGGTCATGTGCTTCCCCTGTTCATTGCAGCTCCAGGTCAGTAAATCAAGACTCTAAGAAAACATCAGAATAAAGATTGCCCATGGATTGCTATTCACTTGTGACTTACGGTCGTGAGGTAAAATACAAGATCACATCCTGCTTTCTGCCCAGACTGTTTCCATCCATGGTAGATGACAGATGAACCAGGACTGTGCAGTCCTGAGACGGTGGCTGTTTGGTGGACAGTTTGGAGGCTGTGTAGTGAGCCTAGCAGATGAGTACAGGTAAGAAAAAAATCATGGTCACAGGCATTTGAAATGAAATTGAAAGTTGGATTTTATTTCACCATTTGTGAGATTTACTGTTAGGAAGCTTGGTGACTCAAAAAAAGACATTCTTCCCAACTTCTGTTCATGTGGTCCTCATTTTCTGTGTATCCAGCTGCAGCCACCCATGCACTAATTTGTGGAAATACTGTCCGCTGTGTCTAGAGCCAGGGGGGTCTATGAGCTGCTCTCTGAGGAAGGAAGGTGCTAAGTACCCTGGAAGTTTAGGTTATAAGCTCCTTTAATAGAGTACCCAAAATACACTGACACGTTTGAAAATACTGCCTTTTATCTCTGTCCCTCAGCAGGGAGCTGTGAAGATAAGTTCCTTGATGTTTGCAAAAAACCCCCAGCCCTCCAACACTACAATTAGAGTACCACTATAGAAAAGCTCATGAGGAAATTGATCATTCTGTATGCGGTGCAAGATCTGGATGCTCTGCAATAAATAGTACATGCACCACACATTGGATGATAAGGATAGGAGAAAATTTGAATAGTGTTCATTAAGTGAGCAACATTCATACTTTGCATTGTAAAAAATGGGAGACCCATGGAAACAGAAACCATGTTATTAAAGATTGTATCATAGCGTGTTTGCATGCTGGGCAAATTAATGTTCCATGGGTGATCTTAAATCTGGCATTCACTAACTTGCTTGACTTTGCAATCCAAATGTTGGTGGTTTTTGTGGGTTTTTTTTAAAGAAAGCAAAACTAATCTCTTTTGGAGTTGCCGGTGGGGAGGGCAGAGGACATCCAGCTAGGTGCTGTTGTGTGCAGCTGGATATCAGTGTGTGCACAGCTGCACGTGAGTGTGTAGACAGCTGTGTCTCTGTGCGTGTATGTGTGTGTGGCTAGCCCATGTTTATGCAGCTGGCTGATGCTTCCCTTTGAAAAACTCTTTTTCTCTTTAAAAAATAAATAGAAGGGACATTGACAACTGGTTAATGCCTGGAGTTTAGATTACAAAGTTTTATATGGTGTTTTGTGGTTCAGATCTTCCTTTATAGAGCCTCTGCTTGGTTCTGAGTCACCTGAACACCCAAAATCTGTTTGAATGATGGGTCAAGTGTTTGTGGGAGTTATCATAAGATGCTTCTATGGTAGCATCTTTTATGGCTGTGTTATTAGAAGGGCTGGCATGCTGAGGATTCACGTACACCAGTATCCAAGGTGCACTGGAATGATAAAAAATATTAGTAGACATAATTTGTTATATCTGTGTTTGGTTTGATTACTGTCTTGTGTTTGAAATCCTGTAATTAGGGCAGTGAACTGCCTCCAGAGCCAGTACTGCTTCAGGTAATACAACACTAGGACGAGTTCCTGTGACTTCAGTAGGTGATTCTTTTCAAAGAACGAAGGCTGGAGCCCATGTAAATTAAACATCACCTCTGGGGAGGTGAAGATCACAGAGAGAGCAGGGAAATACTGAGGTTCATCTCTCCCTGTTGAATAACTGAATTAGAAGTATAGATCCCTGGGCATGGGCAGCACCTTGACTTGCTCGATCCCCTCCCCCACTAGATGGCACTGAATTCTTTTTCTTTAAAAGGAACAAAAAAAAGACGAAGGAAGAAAAATATGGTGGAGGTCATTTTGATGTAGAAAAGACCCCAAAAAACCCAAACAAAAAGAAAAAACCCAAAAAACCAACGAAGAAAAGCAAATTGCAATTGGTTGTCCATTTACTCTGCCCTTCCCCCTCGTAGCCCCAGACCCCACCTCTGTGTACCTCTGTACAGGCGCTGGCTTTGCTTTGTGTCTGGAGCTCCCTTGGAGAGGCGGTGGGCGATGGTCGCTGGAGGATGCAGAGGAGAGCGGAGACGGTGCCTGGAGGGAGTGGAGAGGAGGCTGGCCCTAGCTGTGAGATACCATCCGTAGTGAGCTCTAGAAGGCAGCGCACGGCTTGTCACAGGGAACTGGCTCTGAACAGGCTCACCGGGCTCCGCTCCTCTGTCCCATGCCTTCAGACATTTTTCCTGTGCACCCGTGTGCTTTAGCTTCCTCTCTGCATCACTGAAATCGTAACCGGCAGAAAAGAAAGCCTCAGCTTTCAATCCGTCGCTGAAACTGCATTTTCACTCCCTGATTCATTTAAGACCCATGAAATAGTTTCCTGTGCTGAGATGCCCTTAATTCACAGTCGGGAGCGGTTTCCATGTCGCGTGCCCAAGTGTGTGTGGAGGGGTTGTGGGGGTTTTTTAAAATGTCTTTCTCCCAGCTTACATTCATCTGAGGATCGACAAGGATTGGGTTTTTTTCCCCCTGTGGTGAGGCGGGGGTGGGGTGGGAGGAAGAGAATTTAATAATGATCTGTTTGTGCTGAGAAGGGGCTGTGTGTGATAGTCCTGGGAAGAGACACCGGGAAGGTTCCTAATGCCTGCAGCAAGCAATATTCTGCCCCTCCTGAACAGAAAGGAATAATGATGATGAAGGAGAAAAATGTTTAATTCTAAGAGTTAAAGTGGGGATAAAATCGAACAGTTTCTCCTGCAGTTGTATGTTTAAGGTGACTTGCAGAAAGATACAGACTGCCATCTGATAAAGCTACAAATGCAAGCAAAAAAAAAAAAAAAAGAAAAAAAGGAAAAAAAAAACCAAAAAACAAAAACAACAAAAAACCAGCATAGAAACTGCCACTGAAATGCCTTTTCAGAGAAAAAGATAAAACCTGGAACTGAATGTCAATTTTTGGCTTTCAGACCCATGTTTAAGAATGAGAAGAGGGAACAAGCCTGGCTTCTCCAGGTACAGAAGTCCCCCTGCCCCAAACTGTCTTACTGTCTTGGAGTGTGATGGGAAAACCTGGCACCTGGATCTCTCTGGGTCCAACCAAATGTTGGCTCTTTGGACTGTAATCCTCATGTTTAACATGAAAATAAATGTTGCCGTGATTCCATTATATTATTTTCCCACCCCCTCACATATCTTTGGCTAGTATCATGAGAAAGACAGTTCTAGTAGCTGGATCCTCCATTTTGCTCTTAGCCCCAGTCTTCCAGTTCTGTCTGAACTGGGTGTTTAGACAGAGAACAGTTTTGTTTTCCACTTCAATCTAAATAGAGGATGAACATAGTGGACTCTGGTGCTTAAATAGAAAATCCAACCATCAGCCAAAAAATATGGTTGATAAAATTAGGCCTGTTCCCTGTTCTCATCCTTCAGCTTGGGACTTGATGCTAAAAGTTGATAAAGAAATCCAGGTGCACTCTCAACTCCATGTGGGTGTCATACAAGAAACCTGTTCTTCATGTTCTTATAGGAGCCAACAGCTTTTTGGCCACAAACCTCTACATTTTATCTCTGAACAGACAACAAGTATGGCTGCTCCAGGCCCTCTGTTGCATCTAATTCTTTTTATCTACTGACATGTAGTTGCTTGAAAAATCCAGTTATAGAAGTGGATCCATCTATGCAGAACTATTTTTAAAAAAACCTTAGGTCCTTAAATATTTGCTGTTATTAATAACAACAAAGGGAAGTTACTGCTAAAAAGATTAAACCAGTCCCTTGTTCCAGTAAAACAATTAACTTTACCTAAAGCTTTTCAGATACAGTTAATATGCATAACACAACACTGAAATTTTGCAGTAGACCTCATTCTGTAGATGCAGATGATTGTAATCTTTATGGTTTGGATGAGTGACTTTTCTTTGCCTGTTTCATAATCCTGCAAGGGGGTTGTAGAATACAAGTACATTTCACACCAAAAATGATTTAATGGGACAGATACTCTTCCATAGCTGCAAATCCCAGTGGATATGGGCCCTGGTTTTTGCCAGGTAAAATGGAAGGAGTTGTTTTGCCTTTTTTGATAATACAATTTGGTTTGGGGTCAAAAGTTGTTATGATCCAGCCATGTGGGTTTATTTTTTCCTGGTGCAGCTGTATTCCACAAGACAATCCAGGTATGTATTTCTGATACATGAAGATCTACTACCTTCCACATCTGCTCTCAGCACTGCAGCAAGTATAATTTGGGTGGCTAGGGTTAAAAGCTAGCAAAACCCCAGGACTCCCCTCCTGGGGCCAAGGGCTGTCTCCAGCTCTAGAAAGGCTGTGCTTATTTTTAAGTCAGATGACACAGCTTGGGATTCAGGGGCCAAAAGCTGGTGGGATCCAGCATGGATGTAGATTTTTGCAGCATACATCTGTGGACAGGCATTGGGCTGTGGATGTTTTGGTGCAGTAGGAGCAACTGGATTGTTTGCTGTTCATGCTGTGGAGTCACTGGGAGCCAAATATTGGATGGGGCTAACTTGGTTCCTCTGTCATCTCCAGGATGCTGTGATACTTGCAAATCAGGATGCGCCAGCATCCAGACTCTTTTGGTGCAGGGGAAATGACCATGTGTATTTCCTTTTTAAACAGCACAGTTCAGAATCTGGAGGCCTCAGCTTTCTGGATCACACAGAAGATCTACAATCCAGGGTGTTTTTCAAGCTCATTCTCTGTATTTTGTAGCAGGTTGGGATTTTTTTTGGTGCAGTGAGAAACAGCTCTGCTTGTTTTGGATTTGGTTGACATAATGTAAGGGCTTGCGACCAAGAATGATCAGGATCCAGTTAAATCCAGGTTTTACATTTTTCCATCTTAAGAGAGTAAGGCTTCGACATTTCCTGCCTGGGAAGTGGTGCAGTTTATCTTTAAGGAGGATAGAGAAATAAGAAATGAGTCTCACGTTGCATGGGTGACATCACTGGCTTTTGGCTCAGCGCTCTGTATGCTCGGTCTGTAGGCTTCGGCCAAGGCTGCAGGGCTCGGTGTTTGAACAAGGAAAGATTCCCAGGTGTACAGAAGATTGGATTTGCTATTATTTGGGTTAAAAACGGTGAAATGAGATTTCTAAAGCTTGGGGACTCCAGCTCGCCTTCTGTTGCACTTGATCTCTACAAGATGGGTGAGTTATTCCCATTAAAGAGAAAGGGAGTGAAAATTTAAGGAGAAAAAAATATGTCTGAATATATAACTACTGATGCCGGGGATACGATTCGTACGAAGCTGCTGAGCTGAAACATCTCAGCTCCGACGAGGAGATCGGGCCATATGGCAGAGAAATGGTGCAGCCCGAAAGCTGTTGACAACAGTTAGGGGCTGCTTTCCTCTCCCCGTGTAAGGTGTGTAGCTCCCCCCCACCTCCGCCCCTCCGCCCCTCCNGCCCGGGCGCGCCGGGGAAGGAAGGCAGCGCGACGTTCGGCTGCCTGGATGACAGCGCCGGCGACAAAAGCAGGCGAGTGAATGGCAAGGCTGGCAGAGAGAAGCCGAGGTATCTCCGAAGCCAAGATGCCAGTGACTGTCAGCGAAGTCTGCTGAGGGAGAGACCCGTGCGTGCCCGCGTTCCCAGAGCCAACCGGGGAGGGGATATTTTAACCACGATTTCAAACAGCAGCAGCAGCAGCAGCAGCGGCAGCGGCAGCAGCAACAACAACAACAGATTGCTCCCCCCCTCTTGCTCCCTCCCTTTCGACCCCGCTTTAAACCCAAGCAAGTGGCCGACCGTCCAGACGATGATGCTCTTGCTGAGCCACTGACAAAGAAAAGACAAGTCACCCATTCCTGAAACCGGGACAACTGGCTGCGTGCAAGTGGGAGATGTCAGGCTGTTGAACTTTTCTGTCCTGTGATGATGCTGTAGTGAGCTTGCTGATCTGAAAGCCATCTCTTCTGGATTTCTGAGCGGGCCAGATTGAAAGAGATTAACGGACTGATCAGCCTTCAGGTCTCTTCAGGGGGATACTTCTCTTCAGCCCCTGTCGCTCGGGTGCTCGTGGTGAGGGGAGCAGGACGTCTTTGTGTAGGTGGGTCACTGGTGGAAGGCTGTGTTTCTCCTCGCCAGGTCTCCTCTGCAGAGGAGAAGAGGCAGATGAGACTCCAAGACTGCCTCCAGGGCAGAACTTTGTAGGGCTCTCAGCATCCCTCTGCAGTGTGGATGTGAGCCACGGGAGTTGGGGATGTTTGAGGCAGTCTCTGCCAAGTGACACCTAGCAGCTGCTCCGGAGGTCTGTGCGTGGTCTCACCCCCAACAGCTTTGCCTGTTATGAAGATGTCCATGGTGTTTCTGTGAAGCTGAGGCATGGCTGCTGGAAGGTTACTGCTCTATGCTGGCCTCTCTTTAGCTCTGTGTGCCCTTGGCATGCTGGCTGTGGCAATCTGCTCTGACCATTGGTACGAAACTGATGCCAGGAAGCACAGAGAGAGGTGCAAGAGCATCACCACTAAGAGAAATGATCCTGGCTTCATTTATAACTCCAACAACAACCTGCCTCTCAGGGCCAGCAGGTCTAGGTTGGACCGCTGGGAAGGGAAACTCCTCTTGGCAAGAAACAGGAGGCAGATCTTTGCTATGAGCGCAGTCGATGAGTGCAACAGACAGTACAACTCCACCAATATGGGGCTCTGGAGGAAATGCCACCGACAAGGATTCGACCAAGAGCTGGAGGAGCTGATTGCCAAAGGTAAGGGCTGTTTTTTTTTNGAAGGATGCCGGGGCCGAGGGCTGCCCCCCGCGCTGCCTAGCGGGCGGTGCGCGGCCGGCGGCGGCTCCTGCCGGNAGCAGCTGCTCCGGAGGTCTGTGCGTGGTCTCACCCCCAACAGCTTTGCCTGTTGTGAAGATGTCCATGGTGTTTCTGTGAAGCTGAGGCATGGCTGCTGGAAGGTTACTGCTCTATGCTGGCCTCTCTTTAGCTCTGTGTGCCCTTGGCATGCTGGCTGTGGCAATCTGCTCTGACCATTGGTACGAAACTGATGCCAGGAAGCACAGAGAGAGGTGCAAGAGCATCACCACTAAGAGAAATGATCCTGGCTTCATTTATAACTCCAACAACAACCTGCCTCTCAGGGCCAGCAGGTCTAGGTTGGACCGCTGGGAAGGGAAACTCCTCTTGGCAAGAAACAGGAGGCAGATCTTTGCTATGAGCGCAGTCGATGAGTGCAACAGACAGTACAACTCCACCAATATGGGGCTCTGGAGGAAATGCCACCGACAAGGATTCGACCAAGAGCTGGAGGAGCTGATTGCCAAAGGTAAGGGCTGTTTTTTTTTACCAGATGAACATGCCAGGCTCTCCTGAGACGAGCAGGGGCTGAGCAGAGCCATTTGGGCTCACAGATGGGAGCTGGCATCTCTAGCCAAGTACCTCTCCTTACAATGGGTGAACTGGCCTGGCTGGGCATTGCTTCCAGAAGCACTGCCAGGGCAGTTTCCCACGGGATCTCTGCTCCTGAGACATGGGGTGCGGGAGCAAGAAGGCAATGAGGGCGAGAACACACACACCCCAGAATATCTTTTTCATGTCTCTCTCGCTAAGCTTGATATAGTCTTCCCATCACCATGGTATCAGTATTCATAAAGCAGACACTGGATTTTTAATTTTTTTTTTTTGTTTGACCCTGGTAGCTCGGGCAAAGTACATTGTATTTTATTGGAGGCTACATATGTCTGTGTTTCATCAGTGCCTTTCCGAATGCCCCATCCTTCCTGAAATACACCATTTGCAGTGCTCACATGTAGGCTTTTTCTATCCTCAAATGGAGAGTAAACAAAGAAAAATGCTAAAGAGCAGGAGGAAACCCAGCTTGCTGTTTGCACTGAGCTACGCTTTGGAATAGTTTCAATATCTACAAAACATTACATGAATTTATTAGAAGGGAATCATTTTCTCTTGGGGTGGAGATGCATCTGTTCACCTGGAGCATTTTTGTGCAATTTTTTCTAGTCTTTTGGTCCTTTGTCTTAATTTTTTCCCCAAGGTAGTGGTTCAAGGTGATGGTCATTTTGCCTCAAATGTTTCTTTGATCCGAAGTATAGGAAGGGGCCACATGCATAAACCCCTACCTAAACAGAAGATGCATGTTTTTGCAGGATGATGAGGGTTTCAGTAAGGGATGACAGCATGTTTGCTACCCACGGCATGGTTCCTCTGTACTACAAAATAACATTTCCCTCCCATGGTTCTTCTGTTGCAATCAGAAGATTCCCCATTGGTTTATTTCCATTGTAGTGAAATCATTGCTTCTCACACAGTGCCATCTTTCAAAATACTTGTCTTCCAAGTGTGTTCTCTGTCCCAAACTCTCTTGATAGCCTTCATTAATTCCCTCCTCAGACATTACAAGTGGAATTATTGCTTAAAGCTGCTTATTGAGGAGGGGTGTTCTCTCACATGTTTGCCCATGTACGTGTTTTGTTCCGTATGTTTTATGGGTGAGGAGTGGATGTGAGTAGCATGGTGGAGACCTGTACCAAATCAGCCCACACAGGTGGTGTACCCAGATCACTGCTTGTGTTGCTAGGCACCCTTCATATCCAGCTGCTATTTAACAACTCCTAGGAAATAGATGGGTGTGTTCAGCTCCATTTGTAAAGGGCAAGTGGATATGTCCAAAGCCTGTCAGCAGCCAGACACCCTGCTGCTGGTTTCAATGCCAGTGAAGTGATTGCTGTTCCCCATCTAGGTGAGGATGCTCTGTGCTGGGCTGGCCGTGGAGAGCTGGGTTGCTCTGCCACGTGTGCTCGCTGTGCTCGGGGCATAAACAAGTTCAACCTTGACAGCGGGCAAACATGTCAACAGAGCTCACCTTTGCAAATGGAGCTGCAGTTATGAGAGAGGTTTTTCATCGTGAAATAAGCGAGACTCTTTCCTCTTTCTCCACCTGCTTTGTCCTGGGATCAGGAATGTCCATTTCTCCTGCCAGAAAGAGCTGAAATTGCATGGCACTGTGTTACGTGTAATGGCAGCTCTGCTAAGTGTTAACCATAGAGAAGATGTGACAAATCAAGATGAAGTGGTTAAATGCAGGAGAAGGTGGTCTTTGAAAGATCTTGCTGTAGTCTGCTTGTGTTCATGTGTGTGTATGAGTGTGTGAACTAACTCTAAACATAGAGCATCCACGGCAGCCAGGGATTTCCTGGGCTCAGGTGCAGTGAGTGTTCCTGCACACACACTCCTGGATACGTGTGTCTGCAGATGGCCAGAGAGACACTTCGCAAAGTCGCTGTCCCCGGGTCAGAAGTGCAGCTTGTGCACCTAAGGGAGCTATGTACAAATATCAGGGTGTGTCTCTCCTTGCCTGCTTTAAAGGTTTTCTCTTACACTTCTAACAAACTTGATTGTAGGATGAGGGAAGTTTTAAAGGAGGGAGACTCATAGCACTGAACAGCAGCGTTTTAGTTCATCTGATGGCCTTCCTGGGGTGAGGATCTGCCTGTACTGTAGCTCTCAACCATGGTGAAGAGCCATGCACAAATGCTATAGAGGTGTGCGTTCCTTTGGCGCCTCCGGACTGAAACACACAAAAAGCAAGTGTAATGGCAGTTTGATGAAATAAAGTGTCTGGCTTGCTCAGAAATAAAAATGGAGATGTTTTCTTTTTGATCCTCACTTACATGATGAAAGTGAAGTAAATGTTGTTGCTGTCCAATGTTGAGAAGAACTGTGAGCTGAAAACAAGGCAAGTATTCCGGGTTCGTACCAACAGGATCTGTCATGAAAGTAAAAACTAAAAGTAGTTTTTACTTCCATGACAGATACTTGTTTGGGAGTTAGATGTTTCAGGGATGGGTGTGTGGACAGAGTATGCCGTGTGCAAATGTGAGGGGCTGCAGATGTTCTCTATGTGTAGTGTTCAGATAACCTGACTGGGGCACACATTCTTGCAAAGATGAAATCTCTCTCTATGAGATCCAGGGCTAATACCTTATAAAAGAGGATGTTATTGGTATATATAGCTTTAACTCTCTTTCCTCTCTTAATTTAATGTAATATACCTTTTCCGGAACTGGATAGACTAATGCAGGTTCTGGCCCCAAATATTGTGTGTAATGCTATATGTAATTGAATGTGAATTTGATTAAGTGTTTTGGTTCTTTGTTTGTTTGTTTTTGAAGCTGGACAGGATCTGTGATCCATTTAGTTTAAAACAGATCCGACACTTTTCTCTAGGCAAAACTTCCAGTACTGAGAATGGTCCATTGAGATTTGTCTACCAAAGGATAACAAAAAATGGTCATTAAGAGCCTAACTAGCTTTGCAAATACCCTGCAGTTATTCTGCTTATGAACTCTGCTGAAATTAATACAAGCTAAAGGCGATGGCTTGTGGCAGGATCAGGAACTGTGGTACTTGGCAATATTCTGATACCAGTGATTTAAAAAACCGGTTCTGTTCCTGAATAGGCTGGGTCACTTCTGTAATTCTATTCTGTATTTATTAGTTTTTACTTTCTGAGAAATAAATCAAGACCTTTATGTTGGATTTTGCTAGAAAAATTGGAGATGTGTTGCTTCAGGTTTCTTATAGATAGGCATAACAGACAGCAATACATATATAAAATAGTTGGTCCCATTTATATTTCTCCTATTTTTTTTTTTTTTGTATTTTCATAGAACCCATGTGCATTTCAAAATAATACAATTAGGTAAATAGGTAGTGAAATAAAAGAGATTGTTGCAAGTAAGAATACTCCGGGAGAGGTAGACAAACATCAGACCAAAGACTTGAGGAGTATTCTAAAGCTGCATCAAAATTAGGCAGTTCATTTCTTTTCTTTGTCATCATGAAAAAAAGAATTAGATCAGAAAAACAGAAATTACAATCAGTAAAGAAATATTGGAGTTGAACGTGCAAATTGAGATCTCAGTTTTGCTAACTTTTCCTCAGCTGAATAATCTATATTTCCGGGAGTGGACTACTTGGACTGAGGGAAAGCACTCTGGTACAGAAGGACCAGTGAAAAAGAAAGAGCTAACAGAGCTGTTCCTCTGATTCTCCTTTCACATCTCATCAAGCCTTTCAGCATCTCAGGACCAGACTTTCACTCCTGATCCCTAAAGCTTTGCAGAGTCAGGAAATGCTGGCTCTGGGGTTGTTCAGCACAATATTCTAAAATTCTTCCAGTTCTCAGGTGTTTGTCCAGTCTCCCCCACAAACGGCATAGCCTTGCTGCCTGAGGTCCCTTTGAGCACAGAGTTCACCCTGCCCTATCAGATCCACTGTTTGCCTGTTTACCACAGAGTTTCTGGCAAAAGCAGAGATCCCTCACCCAAGCAACAACTCTGGGTGAGCCAACCACCTCCAGCACTGAGCAAGCAGAGAGCTGGAATGCAGGTGAGTGTCTGGGAGAAGGCAGTGTTTATGTCCTGCTTTGGCAGCCAGCAGCTCACAGCTCCTTGTATACAACTTGTAGTGACCCAGAAAAAATATGGGGAGCCCCCGAGTCTGCCTGCATCCTATGGCAATGTTGCTCAGATGCTTTCCTGAAGTAGTTGAGAAGAAAACAAGAAAGGAAAAAAAGGAATTGCATCATTTAATTATAAAGATACAATAAAGTAGATGACGAAGTTGCACAATAACCAGAGTCTGTTCCATTTAGACAATTACTACTCAGAGGACCTTTCATCTTGCCTTTGGAAGGCTGCCAGTTAAACTTGACTGGATGAGGCTCTGCTGCCTGCCATTGGAATCCGATTTTTATTTAAAAAAAAATAGAACTTACAATGACCTTATTATTTCAACCCTCCGTTTACCTTCCTTCTTCCCCTGTGATCCAAGGAAGTCATAGTAAATCCCTTTTAAAAAACATTTTATTGTGAGTATACTTAACCCATGCCACCACTGGAAAAAAAACCCCACAAACCCTAAGTAATTCCTGTGCAGCCTACCTCCACCTCAAATAACATGGAAGATTTCTGGGATGAAAGCATTCTCTGGTTTGGTTTGTCAGATGCACGGCATAACTGAGGAAGAAAGGCTTAACAGGACTACTCCAGCCGTCACTAGAGATTATTTATACACAACTGGAAAAACCTGGAGAGGTTACTTGCAGCTATATCTAGGAGCAAAAAGATTTATTTTTGTAGAAATTCTTGCAATACCTTGCAATGCTCTAGATTTGACTTTTAAAATGCAATGGTTTTGACAGGTAAATTAGGACAGCCATTTTTTTCATTTTATACATTAAAGACTCAAATGCTTTGTTTAAAATTTGTGCTTGAAATCCCAACTGCTTTCCAAATGGACTCATTAGAAAAGGGACTTTATTGAAGTCTTGATTCTGATCCTAGGGAACTCAATAGTAAATGTTTTATTGAACATGGTGATGCAGCAAGTTCAGGCCTTTAGTGTTTCCTTTGAGGTTAAAATTGTCCCTGGATAGAAAGGCCAGCACAAGGTCTGTGCTCCCTCCTGTCCCAGCTGGAGTTCTGCTGGAGGCATCCACTGAAATTCAAGCAGTAGACAGCACTGGAGTTAGGCTGTCCAGGTATTCAGCTTTTGCAGTTTTTGATGGTGAAATTATTCTTAGTCTGTTCATGTAAGACTGAGAGTCAAACAACTGAGATACAACAAAGCCATCCTCTTCCAGAGATTTTCTAAAATCCTTTAATGGGTGAAATCACTGGTTCATGTGTGTGAGTTCCAGGAGGATTTGGCCCATCATATTTTGAATAAGCAATTTAATATTTTAATTGTATCATATTTAAATAGCAATTCATTAAAAAGTTTCTTTAGTACAAGTGATAAGAACCTGACACATTCCTCTGACACATCTGAGATAATTAGTTTGATAATATATATCTGCTAAAAATACTAAGAACATGTATGTAATTTAACAGAACAACAACTGGTTTTAATCGTGATTTCTTAAAGGGCAGATTTCAGTCAAGCTTGGATTTCAAACAAATTTGCCGCTGAAGACAAATGGAAATTTTGCCTGAGTGAAAATGATGGGATCGTTCCCTTCTCAAGAGAAACTGATATTTGCAGGGCTGCCTGAAGGACTGCATGCGTAATTCCTGTTCATTTAATTGAACATCCAAATCCTTTTGAGAAATCTCAGCATTTTTATCCTTTCTGCCTACTGCTAAAAATTTGTAAAAACTGTGGAGGAAAGATTTGAGTGCAGTTGTGTTCTATTCACTTTAAAAGTAAAAATATGAAAGATTATTTTACTTTAATAGAGATGAAATGGTCTGAACTATTTTGTCATCTCCTGCAATAAAAATCCATATTAATATTGCTTTTTTCTCATTGAAAAGTGTTTCTGTGCATTCAGAAAAGCTTCAAGAGGGGAATGAGTTCTTTAACTATTGCAGAACAAGCAGATAAGAAGCCTTTATGTCTTGTAGGTTTAGCAGAAATAATGATGTGAGTTACTTACCTTGCTCACAAAGTGCTGCTGGAACTCTTAACTACACATTTACCTCTTTAGGACCAAAAGAAAGAAATGAGATGGTGTTTCTTACTTTTTAAGGAATAAATAAGTAAATTAAATCACGTGAATTCTGGAATCCAAGTTCCCTTAACAGATCATTTGGAATAGAATCCACTTAAAATAAAGGAGTATGAACTAACATATTTTCCCTGCAGGAGAGAAATCAGAGTAAAAAAAATGGAAATTTATCCATTTTCTTTCTCATTAAGCCAAATTCTTTTATAAATAAATATTCAGAACTGCCCGGCTGAGCCTGCTGAAATCATAATCCTTTGTAGATAACTACCAAAACAGATGAAAGAAAGGTAGGACTGCAGTTAGGGCAGGGGCTTATAAAGCCAGAATTCAGTCCAGGCTCTGCCACAGTCTTTCTTCATGACCTGAGGCAAGGGACTAAATCTCTCATACCTCAGCTCAGTAGCAGTATAATAGGGGTTTCGTTCACTATTATTAATGACTGTTAGCGTTCTACCCTCAGATTTACGAGCCTTAATCATGGATCAGAAATCATGGATCAGAAAAATGTCCCTGTCCTTTTGACATGTGGCTGCACTTTAAATATTGGCAACTAATGCAGCCGTATGAGACAGTACAACGAGACTACAAAGTAATTATGTTCAGCGTGAGCAGCAGTGGCTTTAGAACGCCAGGAGGCAAACCACAGTCCTGTGAGCACACAAAATGTGGGATTCCTGCAGGAGCTGTAAAGAAGGATAATGAATAAGAAGTGTGGATGTTTACAGGATGGTCTTCCAAAGACTGAGGGATGGCACCAGAAACATCATGGGTCATGTCTGCTGGAAAAATTAATAAGTAGGTGATGGGGCTTGACCTCTTTGGTTGACTGTAGGAAGAAGTTGGCATTTCCTTAATGAAGACAAGTAGATTGCACTAATGAGATAGGTATGGGGACAGCAGTCTACAGCTGCTAAGAGAAATGACATGGTCAGAGTGATGTGTTAGGAAAATTATGTTTCTAGCAGCATCCTAAATGGATACATGGAGGGCAAGTTCACATTTGTAAAGGTCAGAAGAAGAAATATTGTAGTAATAAAGGCACGAGGTGATGAGAGCCTGGATGGTGAAAGAATATGCAAGCCTTAGACATCCCCGGGGTCTATACACATGGCCAGAGATACGAAATGAAAATGTTGCTCCAGTTCTTGACCAGAACAACAAGAAAAGCAATAGCATTGTCTGTGATGATCTAGAGGGGAATTACTGAAGAGAGCATACAGAAAAGAAGGAAGAAGACCATTAGGAACTCTGATTATGTTACAATAAGCTGAGTTTGATATATGTGCGTCCATGAAGAAGTATCAGAGATGCTGTGGGTATGGACCTAGGGAGACAAGTTTGTGTTAGAGGAGTGAGCCCGGAAATTTCTACATGGAGATCAGAGTGGAATCTATGTTTGTGCTTGAAATTATCAAGGAATGAAATACTGAAAGAGAAAAGCCCCATGAACTCCAGCAGAACTGGGAAGAGAAAAGTGTCTTCTGGAGGGCATGCAAAAGGAACAGATTCAAAGGTGGAGCAATAGAAGTGAGTAACACCACGGTTGCTGAAGAGAGACACCACTTCAGGTTAAAACTGCACAAGAGACCACTGCAGGCAGCCAGTGTGCTGCAGCAGGTGAGAACAGAGTATTCAGACTATGCTGAAGTTTGCCCAGTACTTTAAGTAAAGATTTTGGCTGTGGTTGCAAAGGAGAGGAAGCTGCAGTGAACTAGTGGGGAGGACTCCAGGCGGCGTTTGTAGCTGGCATATTCAGAGAGGTTGGTGAGGAAAGCAGGAGAGGAAAAGACATGGTATTTATAGAGGAAAATAAATGTTTTAAGATGAAAGAGTGTTTTAAGATGAGAATATTTTAAGAGGAAAGAGATTGAATGGTATTTGTGTTACGAGAGTAAAGAGGCAAAGGGGTGTGAGAGGTCAAGGCAAAGAGAGAACAAGAGGACAAGAGCAGCCATAAGGAAAGGCAGGAGGTAGGGTAAGACTGGTTCAGTGGCAAATAAAAGAAAGGAGGAGAGCCACATAGGAGGTTTTTCATCTGTAGGAGAGAAGAATGGGGAAGGAGTTCTAGGAGGGGATGAGGAAACAGAAGGCAAAGCTGCTGGAAGAGGAAGATCATGGTTTGTCATTTTCTCATGGAAGAACCAGGTGAAATCCCACGTGACAGCTGAAGTGCGGGCTGGAGGAGGCAGGAGGGTCCGAAGAATGAGCCAAATGTGGCAAAGATGTGATTGTGGCTGTGAGTCCGAGATTTAACTGTGCTGAGCTGGAGCAGTAAGTCTAGGAAATGAGCAGAATTGAATGGGGGAACAATGCATTTATAGTGGAGAAGGTTAGCCAGGCAGGAGGGTTCCTGTTAGACATGCCCTGCTGTGTGAGACATAGCACAGACCTGCTGGTATGGATCAGCTGGGATTTGGGGTACAGGGCAGGAACAGCTAGGGGAATGCAAGGCAAAAGGTCTGTGAATGAAAGAATGCAGCATGGATAACATCTACAGGTGGAGAAATGAAAGGAAAGATAAAGAGGGTGATAAAAGAAAAGGGCAGGCAAGAAGTCATTAATGCTGATGATCTGAGGTGGCACAAAGGCCAAGAAAGCTTGGTGTGAAGAGATGGCTGGTGGGTGCTGAAAGAGCCCAGGGGATTGTCCAAGTGGTGGAGGAGAAGGATGGGGAGAAAACACCAGGTTCAGTATGAAAGCCCTGCCTTTTTGGTGACTGTCTGGATCAAACAGAGTTGTACGCTGAACAAAGGAGACACTAAAACATACGGCTTAAAGGGCAGAGGAGTCACTACCACTACCACTGACTCTTCTGTGACTTGCTCTGCCTTCCTGCTGTGAGTTTATCCTGTGTAACCTTACAGAGGTGTAAGCATGGCTCTCCTCAGCAGAGTTCAGCAAGTTTGTCCAGTGCTTGGAACAGCCATGCTCCAGTCTCAGCTTGAACCTCAAAGAAGATAAATAAATATCAAGTAGTAATTCAGGATATTTTCCACAAAGTGGGGTGTGTTTGTCTGTGTGGAGAATTGTATTTGCATAGCTGGGGGCTTACAAGGAAAAGGGGGTTCTAGGATTTCCTGTGCATACAGCAACGTGGATCCTGTTAGGGTATCCCACCAGATCGAGTGAAAGACACTGAAACTCTCATTGCAGCCCTTACTTAATTCTGAGAGCTTTTGTTGGCTTTGAGTTTTAGCAGCAGACATTTGAAAAAGGGTTCCTAAATGTATTTCTAGACTTTCTAATAGGATGAAACTGTTATGCTAATTTTATTGGATAACAAAAGCTATTTGAAAAGATCTTTCTGCCTCAATATGAATGTATGATTCTTGTCTCTGTGTCTGTATTAATTAATGCCTATCTTTGAATATGCAAAAGAGCCTCTATAGTGTAGATATTTTTTCTTTCTGTCTAATGGTCATTTAATGGCATAAATATTATAACAGAAACAAACGAAAAAAAAAAGGAAAAAACTTTTTCAGATGTTACAGGCGTAGATTAGGGTCACTAGACTGATTTCGAAGAGGTGATGATTTATGGTAGCTGATGATCCAGTTACATTGCTTTGTCTTAGGTACTTGAGTGGTTCTGATTAAGAGAGTATCTGAATACTGTTCTTGATTTTTAAACATAAAGAAATTTGAAAAGTGGAATTATCGCTGTTTTACACAGAGGACAGTTGCTCAACAATGCAAAGGTTCTGCAGGACAGCAGTTCACACTGGAAAGAAATTTGTCATTGTTGATCCCTAGTTGCGTATTTTATGTTAAATTTCATCCCCTTTCTATTTACTGGTTCCCAAGACTGTCCAGTTTTGTTCATATGATATTCTGTAATGGTTAAAGAGAGAGGAAGGAATGTTAAGGTGATCAGAGAGACAAAGGAGCCAGCCAACAGGAACAGGGGAAATGGAAAAACTCAAATCACTTAATGGGCTCAAATTGGGAAGTTGGACAATTTCCATCTCAGTCTTCTGAAAGATGTGACATTGCAAGTCCAGTAAAAAGGATTTTCAATAAATCTGTCTAATTAGGGTGGTACATTAGGAATGAAAAGTAGCAAATCTATGTTTAAAGAAAGGAACAAAAGTTGTCTGGGCCACAGCGGACCTCTTAGTTTGATCATAATAATACCAAGCAGTGTTTAAAGTAAGTTCTAAAGGAGAGATTAATTAAATGCACGGGGGAAATGAAATAAACATGCAACGTATGTTTTCCTATTTGAAGTGTGCCAAATCACCCTGATACATTTTGCTAGGAAGATAACTGGGGTTCAAGATAAGGAAACACTTTAGACCCAAATTATCAGGAATTTGGTAAAGTATTTTATATTCTGCCCCTAAGGAAATGGTTTGTTGCAATGTTAAGGTAATTAGTACACAATTTACGGAGTGTTTAAGGAACTGACCGAGGGAAGGCAAAAAGTGCTGAGAGGGGAAGTATTTAGATGAAGTCAACAGTAGAATTCCTGAAGTAGGGGACCAGTAGGATCTTTGCACAGAAGTTAGCAGGGCTTATTGAAAGAACTTTAAGCTAGATTTGAAGGGGGAAAGAGATAAAGCCAGGCTTGTTAGAGGTAAGCCTGAATGGCACTAACACTGGCAGCATGCCAGTGTTTTAGGGACAGTGTGCTAGCAAGGCCCTTCAGTTTGCTATCACAGTGGAGGTAGAGGATGGAGATCCATATGGCAGTAAAGTCGCAAGAGTTAGTGGTGTGTTGGAAGGAGAGACTATGACCTTTGGAAAAAGGGGTAAGCAACTCAGAAGGACTACAAGGATGTCATGAGGTTATGCAGGAAGGAAATTAGAAGGGCCAAAGCACAACTGGAATGATTTGATGATCTTAAAGGTCTTTTCTAACCTAAATGTTTTTATGATTCTGTGATATATTGCCTACTATGCAAGAAAAATGAACAGAGTCCTTTCCAGTACTGTGTGCTTGTGAAACATCCATAGGACTGTGAAGGATTAATTTACTGTTATTGTTAGTTCCTCTTTTTATTTTTTTTCCCCTAAGAAAGAGCATACTCAGCTCTGTATCAAGCAGGACCTGATGGAAGGAGTGTTTGTCACTGGGCTGCCTGATACCTGCCACAGGTGTCTGGTGAGAGGGAAGGGACCTAAGCCAAACCCAGCTGCACTACTGTCCCAACTGCTTTGTCTCTCACTTAGATCTGAGCCACACTTTGTTTCATTCCCGTGCCACCCTACACATCCAGGAAGGACTAGAGATGAGGACTCTGTGCACTTCATGCATACTTCACCTTTCGTTGAAGTAAGGTAGTTAGTAGGGTCTTCATTTCCTGGCTCCCTTGTCTGCTGTCATTTCAGATTGCCTTAGCTCAACAACAGCAAAGGCCTGGTAGATTCTCAGATATTTATATTCATAGGCCAGGAGAATGTAGAGCCTTCAGCTTCTTCATTAAAACAGTTTATATAAAATAAGAGAGAATTTCCGTACTATATTCAAACATTCAGAATGGCTGGCAGCAGCGGAATTAAACTCTTCTTCAGACATATTTAAATTATCGCGAGATGTGTATTTCAGTTCACAAAATGTTCAACTCTTTGGCTGGTGATGCTGGGTGAGTTTCCTTATAATGGGATGGATTTTGGCACAGGATCCACAACCTTATGAAGGCCAAAGGACCCACTATGGGCCTTGTTCACTTGCGTGTGAAGCAGCAGACCACAAAGAAGTTTTTGGGAAAAGTCTTACAGGGAACAAAAAGGCTCCACAGCACTAAAGGTAGGAAAACATCATCTAGGATAGCATTTTGGGGGCTATAGTTCAGCTCCCAGGAAAGGTGGTAGTGTGATTACATCAGTATGGAGCAAGACAAGTGCGGATGCTCTTCGTGTCTGGAAGTTCAGAGAACCTTGTCTGACGCTCCCAGTAGCAAAGCTGCCTTCTGCATTACTGGAAAATACTGTTACCCAGCCCTCTGCCTGAGCACCTGTAGAAGCAGGTCTGTATTTTAGGTGGACCAGAGAAGGAATTTCTGTTTTCTGTTTCCACTGAGGAATGACCACAGCCTCATGAAGAGCCCCCATTCTGCTTCGAATGAACTGGAAAGGGTGGTGGCAGAGACCAAGGGAGGGGAGGCTGGAGGCTGATGGCACTGCCTCTACAGGCATGTCACATACGTGGGAGCAGCTGGATGTGAGGTCCTTTGCCTGTGCTGAGCTGTGTGAATGAGACAGCTGCTTTTTAGGACACATCTATCTATGGCAGAGGGGTGCTAAGCCACTATACACTGCTGAGGGTTTGGAACATGGGCAGAGGTAAGTGGTTTTCTTGGCTCATTTGTGTAGACTTAGGTCATCCTTTTTCCATGAAATGATATTTCGTGTCTGAGAGGAATGAGGAATCCTTTCTACTTGGTGTCCTGAGGAGGCTCCAGTTTTCAAATGCTGTTCCTTCTAACTCATTGATCCTGGTGTGAAAGGTAGTCACAGACTCCCAGTGGTGGCCTCAGTGTTGTGGAGACAGGAGCAGGACCAAATCTCATTGACCACTCCATAAGGTCCATGCTTCTCAGTGGTGAAGTGGCTACAGAATGGGCCTGTGCAGTGTCTTGGCCTCTGGACCTGGAAAATGCCATTTGGAGGAAGCATGGGGACTTGTTTCGAACATTTTTTTAGGCAGAAGGTTCCACTGGGAAGAGTGTGGCCTTTTGTTTAAGTGTCTTCCAGGGAAGCAGGGAGAGGCTGCTTGATTGGTTGGAAGGAGGAAAGGTGGATGTCAGTGCAAGGTCTCCCTCACACTGACAGTGATAGCACTACAGGGACGGCCGCTGCTTCTCCCCCAGTCCTTCCTTCTTGTCCCCTGCGCTGCTCTTACCAGTGTCCCTTTCACTCTCTGCCACACCAGGACTCGTGGCACATCTTTCCCCTCTTGCTCATCAGTTATTGTTAGCATCCGGCCTGTGACACAGAAACTAACTGCATTGTCAATGCCTTCAAATGAAGAAGCAGCAGGAGCAGGAGCAGATGAACTCTTCAGTACCAAAGTCCTCTTTGCCTGTGTGTGACTCTAAGAATACAAGCACAAAGAGAGACAAAGGGGAAAGAAGCAGGACTTCCCTTAGTGGAAAGTTGCCCACAGTGCTGAGGATTGGGCAAATCTTCAACCTTGATCTCTGCTTCACCTGCTGCCAGCCTTGCTTCCATCTGAGGGGTCTTGGTGTCCGTTTGGTTGTTACCAGGGTGTATTTTTGGCTGGTGGCATTAGGGTGACGGGAAGGGCACGGCTTCTTTAAAGATTCTGCTTCCTTTGAATGTAATTCATGGCATTTTGGGAGTTCCTGAACCTGAAATTTGAGATGACCTGCACGTGATTGCTATGGTTGGATGGTACATTGTACCTGTCACCTAGAAAATTAGGTTGTTTGAATATTCATCTTGGGCACATGAGTTAGGCACTGACATACCTGCTCTGAGGACTAAGACTCTTCAGGTACTTGTGATAATGTTTCATTGCACGTCTTTAGGATCTGTGTTTTGAAATGAGATCCAACTGTTTAGCTCTCAGAAGGCACAAATTGCCCCACTTATAGCTATCCTGGTGGCAATTTATACCAGGCTAGGACTTGGTTCTTAGAGATCAAATATGAACACTTCTCCATTCATTTCAGTGATTTCTTTCCAGGGTTTTGGTCTGTGCTGAAATGTGGGTCAGTGCTCCTGAGTTTAAGTTTCAATTTGGGAAAGTTTCACTCTTTATCAAAGGTATGGCAATGATCTTCAAAGCTGACATCATGGTTTAGGCATCTGATGCACACATAATTGAATCAAAGGGTAGAGGCAACATGTAAAAAACTGGATGTGAATGGAAGAAATAGGTCAGGAGTTCTCTCTCTGGTCTTTAACAGGTTTTTTTACCATCTGGCTGTTCCTTTTCAAAAATAATATATCAATTATTTTTCTTTTTTTCTAAGGGCCTGAGAGCTGAGAAGTTACTGCTCTGACATTTTAGTATACTGCTGTAAAGAATATGGAGAAAGTTTCCACATGAAATATGTAAGAAGGATTTACCCATCACAGATGCCAATCTGGTTTCAAAGGATCTAAGAAGGCCTATTGTCTGCCATGCTGGTTTTTTGTTTGATATTTTTCTGTTGATATATTGTCTTTGTAGCTTTTTCATCTGCTAATTGATGTGTGGCTGTATATACTGGTCTTTCAGCTGTGCTCCAGCTTTATATTAGAAGCAATACTTTGTTTTTTCATTACTCTTATGGTTCTGTTTAAAGGTTTAGGAAGATAAGTCTGAAATAAATTTGTAGCTCTCACAGATTAAAGTAACTTTAATGAAGTGAACCAAGGGAAAGCAGAGATGCAGTGGGTGCCTGAGCCCTCGGGCAGCCTGGAAAAATGACTGAGCAAGGTGATCACAGTCATTTCACTGGAGCACTGTGTTTCAAGCCAGAAGGTGAAAATTCAAATTCAGTGATGAAGGGGAGGTCTGTGTGGGAATGAAACCACTGGGGCTGAAAACTCGGAGCTGTGGAGAAAAGAAAATGGTAGCAAAATTAGAGGAAATTTATGCAAAGAGAGAAGGGGAAGAGTGTAAGAGAATGGAAGCACTGGTAAGGAGACACAGCAGCGGCTTCAAGGGAAGCAGGTCTTTTGTTGAGTGTGAAGGCCAGGATTTGTCCTTGAACAAATATTGAAGTGACGAAAGGTACATAAAGACCATGTTTCTCCTTTGGCTGTTAGCAAACTGTTGTACTGATGGCATGTTTGTGGAATGAGCCTGAACTCCAGTCCTGCCTATGAACCAGATTCACAGTGAGATTTTTCTGACGAAGATTCATTTGGGTCCTTGCTGTAGTACGGGCAGGACAAGGGCAAACCTGGGACCAACCTTTTTCATCTTCAGAGGGTAATTTCGCCTGCCATTTCTGTCTTGCAGAGCCTCCTTGGGGGTAATTCTTCCAGTAGAGCACTTTTGGTCAAGTTTTCCTCCAGAAACTGAAGCAGGAGCCAGAATCCTTTGGAAAGCCCTGCATATAAATATCTTGTTTAGTTAGTCTAATAAAGGTATTACTAACAGTGCTGCTTGGAGGATTTATTGGGGGATTTCACTAAGACAGTGTTAGCAGTGGAATTATAGTCATTCTCTGGTAAGACCTTGTCAATGCGAGAGAACATAACATTGATCCAATCAGAGATATTTTACAGGATCAATGTAATATTCCTTTGCATAATCACAACCAAAGGATTATGGGCCTGTGCTGGGAGTGATGAAGGATCACTCGACAGATCACAGCCTCATTTGTTCTCATCCTTTTAACCGGTGAAGTACGGGCAGTTTTTACAAGTCTGCCTCTATAGCCCTGTATCTTAAATACATCAGGGCTCCTTCAGGCCACGGGCATTATATATTCAGTCTATTGCTTTTAGACAATATTTTTGGCTACATACATTTTTCATAGCTGAGCCATACTGAAGCATCTTGGTATGACCTTGAGACAATTCCCTCTGCAATCCAGGAAACCAATGTACGCAAAATGGGAAATGAGGCCCCGAGGTGAGCAGGGAGGAGGAGAAGACAAATCAATATACAGCATGAGCCTTATAACCCAAACATCATAAGGGACTCTGAATAAGTTTGTGTAATTGAACTTCTAGATAGTGCAGCAATTCCGCCAAGGGGATATGAGCTTTGCAGATGGCAGTGAATTCAGGAGGCTCAGGAGCATACTCTGGTATGCTGGGAATAACTTATTATCAAACAAGTACTTCTCATTGTTTACACTATTGTCTTTGGGTTTTTTTTCAAGATCCCAGGACTGCTCTATTGCTTTAATGACAGCTTTGTCATGCCGTGTGAAAACCCTGAATCCCTCTACTGGAGTAGAGCTGCAGTTACCTAGATATTCCCTTGGCTTTAGGCAGGCTTCTTCTGCTGTGGAAGAGAAGCAGTGTGTTTGATAGCTTCCCCACATTTGACTGAATGGTTCCTTTGGATTTGCACGTACATCTCCATAAGGGATGGAAAGGGGAAATGGTGGCTGAGGTGCAGAGCAATGGCTCGGCTCACTGATAGTATCAGGGACCATTCAAACTTCAGTCCTGTGGTTTCAGATGACTTCAACTGCAGGGCTGCAAAAGTTATCTGGGGAAGAAAAAACAGCTATTACAAGTGACATTTAAAATTAAATGGGACATAGCTCTCGTGAAAACACAGCAGGCATCAGCTTATTTCCACCAGGGCTAGGACAGACAACTGAACATGTCCCTTTTTCAGTCATGGGCAGAGTCTAGCCTGTATCGAAGCACACAGCTTTGCTAGGAAGCTGTGACTAACACGAAGCATGTGTACAGAGGAGTATGTGAGAGGATGCAGGAGCCTTTTGGAATTAACCCTTCAAACAAGCTCAGGCTGGGGACGAAACCTCCACGAGTCTGTGGTCTCTGCTGCACGAGTCTGTGCTTCTCTTGCACCAAGAAGCACGGGAAGGGGAAGAGGAGGCAGGGTTACAGATCACAGACAGGTCATAGCCTCCAGGCAGCACCAACCCTGGCAAAGTCACCTTGCTGGCCTTGCTCTTGCAGGCTCATGTTTGGCAATGCAGGTCTTCCACAGCCATCACTGTGGGGTGATTTGTGGAGGAAGTCTGGTTTCACAGCTCCCCTTTGCACAGCCTGGTACCTCCTGTGCCTTGTGGCACGTGGCACACACCCCCTCCTTGTGCAGACTGTGATCCTTGCAGTGCTACACCTGTGTGGGCTCCTGCTGCCCATGGGAAACTGCCCCTGCTATGCCGATGGCCATTTCCATGGGACCTGGATAACTCTGTCCTGCCTGTAAGCCTTGGGACATTGCCATGGGTCTGGCGATGTGGGTAGCACCAACATGGCAGAAGAGGCTTAGGTTGCCAAAATCATTTAGTGAGAGTAATTGTGGTGGCATTTTATTTTCTTTCCTTGCTACCTCAAATAATCAGTGATGAGATTGCTTCTACAAAATGCGGTGCCAGGAAGCAATGGGTGATAGTGATCATTCACTGTATCAGCTCTGGCCACCACAGCCCTCGGACATTTTTATATGCTTGCAATTCATGGGTGCCTGTCATTTTTTCTGTCAGTGAGTCAGCAGAAAATCTGTACTAAAATGAGGTTAGGGGTTCAGAATTAAACCCAGAAATGCATGAAATATCAGAGCAAATCCATGCTGACAGACTGTACTTTGTTGTGCAAGTTCAGGGTGGACCCTTATACGGGATTTTCACACTTAACTCACAGCATCCTGGTGCTGAGAGTTAAGTTAGATCATGGATATTTCTGGACTGTGCGTATTTTCATGTTAGTGGATCCACAGGCATATGATGAGCATACCAGTGTAATTTGCATTTTAAAGTAGTCTTAAATAAGTTCTCATGTCTGCAGCTGGGCTTTGAGAAGATTGTGTTCCCTGGAGTTAGCCCAGGGCAACGTGCTGAGGATCACACATAGCTTTTACTCTGTTCTTGCTCAAGCAAAACTGCTTTTAAGTCCAGGCGAGCTAAGTCAGCCTTGCTGAAGTTGGAAGCAAACATGCCTTTGACTTCAGTGGGACACAGATTTTGCCCAGCATTAATTTTTGCTTGTGAAAAGTCTTAAAGAAAAAATGGAGAAAGGCCTTCTAAACTAAACCTCCCAGAGGCTTACTAATCACTCCTTCTTGCATAGGTCCACTGCCATGTGAGTCCCCTGAATTATTACCGTGAGTGGAGCAGGAGATTTGCCTAGAGAGAATAACCTAAATACAAGGCAAGTGCCACGTAACACTTGCAGTTAGCGTTTTATTTGTTGGTATAATAAAAGCATGTCAACAGTTCAGTCTTGCCAAATTCCATTTGCCTGTTTGGCTGGGATATGTATTTTTTTTTCCTGAGGAGAGAGTAAAATTATGTTCATTTGTTTCTTTACTATGTTCCTGGCAAAGAAGAAGATTTTGTGCCAGGGCTGATAAATGTTTGAGTGAATTTTTTGAGGTTATTACTCTGAATCACTGCCCAAAAAAAGTTCAAGGAAAAATAATCTGAGACCTCATATCAATTCATATAACTACCTTTACAAATAAAAATGTTAGGTCTTTACTTGAATAATCCAGTACACCTTTGACACTGTGGTCTCTTGTAGAACTCATTTCTTCTGTGAAAGCTGCAAATGTAAACGTTCCCTTTCAACCGGTCTCACTCACAAATAAATAACGCAGATCTTCCTTGATGCACATTGTGTCGACCAAACAATTTCCATCGTCTTATGCTTGTTACTTTTTCATTTTTCCCAGAGGGATTTGCGATCATTACGAGTCACTTTCCATTTTGACTTGTAGCAATTGAACACGAGTGTGAGGCTTCGATAAAAGCTGCTCACTGCAGATAAGCATGACCCCCATTTTATGAGCAGGTAAGGTCAGGCCTTTCCATCGTCACCTTTTAGGGGGGATGCTGATCTTTCAGGCTATTACGGAGGCTAGAGGAGCATCCCATGATGTCCATGCCACTGGAATTTTTATACCATCCCATCACAGTAGCATCTAAACACCGACATGCACAACTCTGCGAGGAAATAACAGCTCAGAAGCTGTCTGGAATAGATATGCCATGTATTATTAACTACCCAGTTGAAGGACCTGTAGTATTATTTGTACTATGGGCTCTGCAGTTCTATTCCCCCCACCCTTTTGCTTATTACTTATTTGCACTTAGGCACTTATTTGAATATTGCTATTTATTTTAAGCTGCCTGGCGATGCCCAGGCTTGAGGAGCTTAGTTGTGCTGTAGGCAGGGGAAGTTGGGCACTTGTGCGTGTGCGGTCCCTGCCGTCACGCGGGCTTATTCAGCAAAATGGCCGATGCGGGCACAAGATGTGTAAATCAGCGAGTGCTGCAAGAAGAGCACTTAATTGAAGCTTTATCAAGTGCCTGCAGAGCTGACCTCCGAGCAGCAGCTGAACCACAGTTGGGATGGGAGCGAGCCAGCAGCTTTCACTGATGACTAAGCCCTTGTGCTGGGAAAGGATTTGCTTACAAAACTTGCCTGCTTTACCCATGGGTGGCAGAGCACTGCATAGCTAGGGGTGACTTAAATCATTCTGCCTACCTCACTTAAATTGTTCCTTTCAGCATAGATTCATAGCTTTCAGTATGCTGTGATGACTCTGGAGTTGTGTGCAGGGGATTTAAGCTAAAGCCAGGCTGCTGACTGCTCGGGTCAGTGCAGTGCTAACAGCACAGGGGTGACATGACGGCATCTTCGGGCCTGTGAAGTCTTTCCATGCTGGTCTGGCATTGGAAGAGTGGATCCAGCACATTTCCTATCCCCTCTGCATGAGCATTTCCCTGCTCTACGTGTCTGCAGCTGTGTAGGCAGAGACAGGTAAATGTTGCAGGGTTGTAGATATTTGCCTGTTGAGAAATGGATCCCTCTGAACTGCACAAGTATACTAAACAAAACAGAGCCCTGAAGGTTGAAAGCAAAAGGAGAAAGAACTGTGTAACATTTCAAAAAGCTGAAAATAATGGAGGACCAAATTAATTTGGAGATAAAATCTAAACAGTCTTGACAGGTAATTGGGAACTTATCGACAACATTCTACTACATGTCTGCAAAAAACCATAGTGCTATATATGAGAAAGAAGACAATATTGTTAAAAACTACAATAGCATCACTACAAGGGAAAGTATAAATAGCAGGAAATAAAACTTGTGAATGGGCCTTTTCTCACGTACAGGAAGAACAAAGGGCAACATACTGAAATACCTTGAAATTAAAACCTTGGAACAATAACAGCTAGGTAGGAGAAGAAATAGAAGAAGGAAAACTACGGGTAGCTGTGTCGATACAGGAAGCAAAGCTCCAAAATCTACTAAAACCCAGACACTTCAAGTAAATTATTATTATAGGCTCTGTAATAGCAAAGCATATTAATGATAGAAATGCTAACAATAGTATTTGTCTTTTGCCAAATGGAAATGATTAAGAAAACCTGTGGAAGTTAAGGATATCTTTAATAATGTTTAATAATCATTTTTATTTCTCTTTTGGGAACATCCTAGATGAGATATTCTTGCCATGTGATGACAACAAAATACTTTCTTCTCCAGCAGTAATTTAGACTGGCAGAACAGTTAATAAATTCAGTTATTTTAATTTAATTGATCTGAATAATTTGATTCCAAGAAATTTAAAAGAGCTGGCTAAGGAAATGTCCGTACTTAATTCATATAAATGGTGATTTTTAGAATTTGCCAGGATAGTGATGAAATATCAAAGACCTAGAAGAAAGCTGGTATTATTCAAACTCTTGAGAAATATAAATATAACAATACTAGGAAAAGTAATGTAGCAGCTAATGTAATTAATGAATAAATTAATAAAGAATTAAATATAGATATGCAAACTTATGCTAATCGAAATGGATTTATAACAATAGATCTCATTAAAATAATTTTTGTTGATAAAGGCGCTAGTGTTGATTGACTATTCCTTCTCTTTTTTTAGGCACTTGACAGGGTACCACGTGACATTTTTATTAACAAACTACAGAAATCAACATGATGCACATTAAATGGATTAAAAAGCTGGGTAAATTATGGAGTTTAAAATGAAATTTTCTATAGACGTAAAACAGATTTCACAGGATGTTACAGGTAACAGGTTTTTGCATTAGGCTAGCTATCATTTTTATTAAAGAACTAGGGAAAAACATGACAAAGTGATCCATAAAGTATACTAATAATAGTTTAGGGAGTGATAAAGAGTAATGCAAACCAGGTAGCTCTGTGGAAATGGCTGGGGAGAGCACGCTTGGTAATGCAAGGCTTATGGAGCTCAACCAGCCAAGCTTAACAAAGAGAGGATTGAGGGATGGCTTCATCATAGGCTATAAAACTGCATTTGGAAAGAGAACCTGCTCAGAGAGGACTCTGTATCGAGCAGGCAGATATTGGCTTCATCACAGGTGGAAGGCTGAGGTTAAGCGAGCTGAATTCAAATGAGATACAAGGCCAACGATGCCCAGTTAGTGGGGAAGGTATTAAGCCCAGGAACAGCTTGCTCTTGGAGGTGGCAAATTCTCTACTAAAAACACTTTAAAACTTAGATTGTATCTTTTGAACAGAAATGAGTTCCGGACTGTCCCGTGGCCTCTACTGGGCATCTGAGTGAGTGATCACAGAGCTGCCTTCTGCGCTCATAATTTATGACTGAACATGATATGGAAGTTGTGGCTCTGGAATATGAGTGCCTGACACCAAGAGTTCAGGCGTTACGTGTCAGTTAAAGTGTTCTCTGGCTTTCCTGAATATCGAGCAAGATTTGGAGTATTTTATGTGTGCAAGTACACAAAGCCATAAATGCACCCACTTCAAAGCTTTGGGTAACTGGGTGGATCTGGTGCCATAGCAATGCAGCCTAGGAGTGCTCTTAATGCAGGGCCGTGTTCTGCTGCTGCTCCAAGATCAAGCCAAGAGGATTTTATCAACGTCATCATCATTTTACTGTAACATAACTCAGAACTGAGTTAGCCCTGGCAAGTCAGCACTGCCAGTTGTCCCACAAGAAGGGGTGTGGAGGGTGATGACAGGAGCAGGCAGTAAAAGAGGGGAAGAGTACAAGGGAGAGTTAGAAAGGAGGGACAGATGCAGGAAAACCATCAGCAGCACAACAGAGGCTAGAAAGCAGAGAAATGGGAAAGCTGCATTTTAAGCCATAATTTTGTGTACATAAGGAAAAGAAGGGAGAGAAATATTGCACAAAACCAGGGATTTCGGGAGGGAAGAGAAAGAGCATGTACATAAAGGATGGTAAGAGAGAAAAGGAGAAGAAACAGAAACATGTTTGTTAGTTTTCGTGACCTTCTGTTACACTTACTGAATTATTTATTCTGATATTTGCTGGTATCTTCCTGCCAGCCATTTATTGTCATGATATAAATAAGAGCAGAACCCCGTTACTGCTGTTCCTGGAGGGATTTTGATGTTGAATGGCAGCGGGCACCTCCCCCCTCCCCCTGGCATTAGGCGATTATGAATTATGCCGAGTGCTTCTAATAACTAAAGGGAAAGGGCTGCTCAGCACATTTGGAATGTAAATCCCATTTTTTTCTCTTTTGTAGGTCATGAAATGCAGCCCTTTTCTAAACCCTTGTGCTCAGATTGCAAGCTACCACTGCACACAAATTCCTCAGCCTATCCTCTGCAAGGGTGACATTTCACCAATGCTGAACCCCTCAGCATCCTGAGGGCTTGAGATAAGGTTGTTATTATTGTTGTTTTAAACACAGACATGCTGCATCATGTCATTTAAAAAATGCTACGTAGATGTTATACCACATGGGAAAACCAGACTATTAAAAAACCAGAGATTTACTGTATTTCAATTAGAAAGCAAGAACTTAATTTATGGGTTTTCCCATAGCCCGCAGGTAGTGACAGGGTGCAGTTTGCAGGGAATCTGCACTTACTGGCTGAAACTACAGAAGTGTTCACTTCCCAGCCCCTCTAAAGCAACCTTTGTAAGATTACAAGTGCTTTTGGGCCCCATCTTTAATTCCTGAGCTCTTCCATCTCCTGCCCTTAGCACCTTCTTTGCAGGAGCAGGTTCTGGGCTGCTTCTTGAGGAGCTGGTGGCCTCTGGAGAAGATGTGTTGTTCTGCTTTGCAAGAAATGAAAGGGAGGGAAGAATCCCTTAAACATTGATGAGCTGAACTTTTTGCTTTATGATTGGAGTAATTTAGTTATGATTCAGGTCATGGTTGGATTTTTTTCCTACTGTACTGGCATTATGGGACATGCAGTTCAGACCTTGTTTCATTTTTGAAAAGTAAGCAAGGTATGTAAATAGTTAAAAGGAGGGGATGCAGTTAAAAGGGAAAAAAGAAATTAAAATTACTTGGTGCTTGTTTTGCTTTTGGGATAGACAGTTTCTGTCTGTGGGAAGAAATTAACTTTCCTACACAACTTTAATCTCTCTTAAATCCTTAAAATAGAGCTCTGGGAGTGATATGGCACTGAGGCCTTGGTGCTGGCCAGTTTCACCTTATCATATTCGCTCAGAATATTTCCAGCCCAGGCAGAGTCACTTTGCTGACAGCCCTGCACAAGCTCCAAGATATTTTCTGGCTTGCAAATTAAGTATTCCCGGCAAGCCACCCTGCTACTTCAGTTATCATCACTGGAGAATGGATGTCTTCAGGGACTCAGAAAGGACTATGCAGTCTCTCACCCATGGGTTTTAACTTGACCTTGCTCTCATCACTAGTGACCAAAAGTCATTACCATAAGTGGCTTACGTGAAATGTATTGGTCTCAGTCAATTATAAGCAGACAGTTGTCTGCATTACCAAACCACCATCCCAAATGGTGCTTTTTTTGGGAAGTCCGAAGCATAGTCAGGGTGAGTACAGCTGGACTGAAACCTCAGCAAAAGCAGAAGGAGAACGGACTTTAAATTTTGTGCTTATTCACTTTCAATAGAATGAAAATAACACAAGCAGTAAAATAGCTGTAAAAGGTATTTCAGGTCTGCATAAGTAAGAGCGGTCTCTGGGGTTGCTCTGACTTACGCATGGGACAGTCACACTCCCCAGAGAGAGTCCATCTTCAGAAGATACCAAGGTGGCACAAAGCCTTTCTGGCAGACTTTGCCCCTATCTCTGCTGAGGCAGAGCAGAGACCAGCAGCCCAGGCTGTGCCAAGCACATCAGTTTTTACCCAGCATGCCAGTACAACAACACGCTCAGCCTTGATCTACGCAGAATATCCCACTGTGGACAAAGAGGGACGCTGTCTGCCAGGTCTTTTTGAGCCATGGAGAACCATCAGACTTGCTGTGACTACCCAGAGGTACTCAGCTTTGTTGGGGTACAGATGGGGTGAGATGCAGAGCCAGAGCCATGGCCCAGGAGGAGAGAGAACAGTTGGTCCATTTTGCTTTAAGCTACAGGCGGCAGATTGTCAATCTGGGAAAGGCTTGCAAGAACTGATCCGGAAATTCAAAATAGCGGATTTTGCTCAAAACTGAAACACCAAAGTAGACATTTAGTTTGAGTCAGCTGAAAGCCCCTGTTTTAGTAACTGAGATATTTAATTTTGATTTTGCTTGGTAAACACGTGTTGACTACTGCCTGCTGCTAAACCCCAAGAACTTCCTCTCTTCCACCACTCTCCTCTCCCCAAGACAGCTGAACCATGTTTGAAACATCTCCCCGCTCAGCTATAGGGAAACAGCACTGGGAAGTGCCTTCTTGGAGGCCAACTCTGCTGTTACTTAAACATGTCCTTGTGGCTTTCCCTACAGTGGGAGAAAACTTTGCTCCATGCTTGCACTCAGGCTCCTTCTGCAGCTGTGTGTAGCCCTGCAGTTATGGGTACATTAAAATTCACCTCAAAACATTCAAACCTACCAAGGGGCCCAGCAGAAGGCCTAGTCCTCAATTAAGGACTGTGTATCTAATTTTGAGTTGATTACTGTCCTGAGGAAAAAGACTGCCTCAAAGCATAACATCTATACAGTAAAAGAATTATTGAGATATTCCGTTTTCCTTTTTTTTTGCCAAGAAACTCAGGTGCCTTGTCTGCAGTCTCACAAAACTCTGAGCTAGAGCTGGAAGTGTGTCCAAAACTCTTGACCCCTAGTCTTATGCCTTAGCTATAAATACATCCTTTCTTCCTGAATAGCTCTAGTAATGCTCTGCTTAGGGAAAGAAGAGAAATGGAGTCTCTTGTCTCCAGTATTACGATTCTGAATGAAGCCTCAGGTCAATGTAATCAGACATACAGAAAAAAAGAAGGATGATGTCTCTATGACATGGTTGAATTATTGGCATTGCAGAACTGGTCCAATTTATTTCCTAAATGGTAAGCTTATCAGTGTGGGGGAGAATCAAACGGTTTTGTGATTTTTTGTCAAGCACTGTGAGAAAATAATCACTGTAGTGTCAGAAGGCGAGGAAGGGTTGAGAGAAACAAGGCAGTGAAAAAGTAATTTTTTTTTCAGCATGACAGATATAACTGTGGAAATTATGACAATTTCCAATATTCTAAAAATAGAGTTCCATTTTTCAGGGAATATTTCTCAAGGAAAAATTGATCCAGTTAAAAATCAAAGCAATTCATTATTGTTTTGCCAAAACATTCTGGGTTGACTGAAAACAATTTTTTTGTCTTAACTTTTCACTGAAAAGGTTTAAAAATTTTATTCAGCTTGATTCAAATTTAATTTTTTCCTGATTTTTCTCATTTTCCCGTCTTTTTCTGGTGGATCTTTCTTTACTAAAACCGTATCTTAACTTTTGCTAGCTTGATCTTGCAGACTTGAATATGAAAAAAGGCAAAAATAAGTTGAAAATTAAATGGATTAAATTTTCATAATGTGTAACTTTATTATGGATATGTAAATATTTCATCCCCCTTTGGTTCCTTTAAAACATCCTCCAGCCCATTGACTCTAGTAATGGGCCAGGTAAACATCTTGACCTTTATCTACTCAACTTAAAATCCCTATAAATAACTTTTATTGGTTTCTGTCCTCTGCAGCTATACGTAGTGTCACAGCTAAGAATGTCATTGCCCCAAACTGACAATTACGTTTTCCATTTTTTTGTCTTTTGCTTTCTTTTTCTTCTTACATGGTTTATAAAGTACAAAGACAAGAAAAGTCAAAAGAAAGGTTTTTCTTCAAATAGAGGTAAAATTCTGCTGCAGACAGAAAAGTGACTTTGGAGAAAAATGACATCACCAGACTCTGTGTTTATTCTCTTCAGTGGCATCCAGATCAAATTTACTTGGTTTTCAAGGTGATGTTTCTACCCAGCCAGCCCTTAAACTCAACTCAGGATCTGAAAGTCAAGCTGTGTCCTTTCTGACTCATGCATAATAATCCTTAATAAAGTTTCTATAGACAGGATTTAGCTGACAAGTTGGTGTTTATCATACACAAGACAGAAGAGATTAATCCAAGCCATTCATCCATAGCTAGGCTGACTCTTCATCATTAGCTGGTTAATGTGTGCTATCTGTAAAGCAAGCCAGAACAGGATGATCCAAAGAGCAGATGTCCTCATATGGAGCTGGTTTTATGCAATGCTTTCCTCTAGCACAAATGCATTTCATTTTAACAAAGTATTTCCCAGACAAATCCACTTGTGAGCCCCTGTGATATTAGGCCTGGGAGAAATCCCCTTTGCCTTCCTTCCCCTCACCTTTGTGCCCATCTTCTAGCTTCCAAAGCAAAATACGTGTATGGGATTAAAAAGGGGAAGGAGTGGGGACGATGGGACAAGATAGGAATATCTGGGGCTCTGCTCTGCAAAGAGATCAGCTGGTCAGTGGAAGATGAAGTCAGATTAGGGGTTTCTAGCCCCATAGCTCTCCTTGTTGAGCATGGTACGTCATGGAGTATGGCACATGATACTGAACACCCTCCTGATCTCTTTGACATGTGCATTTGTGTATTTCATGTACATGTGTGACAGCCTACACAGGCTGTGACAGAAACCACCAGCAGTCTGTGTGGCAAGCTGCCATCTTCCATCTCTTTAGGTTGACTTGATGATGCAGTTTGAGCTTGCTTTGAGATCTCCTTTCTTTTTAATGAGTGTTAGGTCTTGTCTTAAATGTTGTTTTAATCCACTTGTCATGTACTTAGCGTGCTGAGTAGTCAGGCAAGGAGGGGGGAGCTGGCTGGGTGCAGGGTAAGTGAGGTATCTCTGCTTCGGAGGGCTCTGGTCCTTCCCCTTGACCATACCTACCTCCTGTCTGATGATGAATGTTAAAGGTAAGAGTGGATGTCACCTGGGTTTTATCCTGTCACCAGGTTAGCTGTAAGAAACCACTGGAAGCATAATCTTCAGTTTGAAGAAGTGATCCCCTTTAAGTAGAGAGAGGAACAGATCATGCTTACAGGAGGCATTGCTTTGCAAGTAGCACACTGGAGCAGAGGAGAGCTGGCCAGTCTCTATTTCCTGTCCTGTGCTAGAGCAGATTAGGAAGCAGCTTCACCCCCTGCACCTCAGCCAACTTACCTGTTAGTGGCAATGGAAATCCCTTCTTTGTAGGGCATTTGAGATCTGGTAGTAAAGAGTGTGCTATTAGAGAAAGGAATATTACTGTCACAGTGCTATTACAGTTACTCAGTTTCTGTCTGGAGAAAGATGAGCTCTTTGTTGGCTTCTTGAACAGATGTGTGGCCAGGTTTCTTCTCAGTCGAACTGGCTGTTGGCTATTGCCTTCAAACACCAGCTCACCTACTAGTGGCTCAGTCTGGGGCCCTGTTGTGTGTTTGAAAATCAGAGGTTGTCCCTTTGGAAGCTGCCAGGACTTCCTTTGGATCACATTTGTATGTGACACAAAATTGTGCTCTTAATGGCCTGATGCAGTCTGCCACCCTGGGGTCTGACAGTCTGGGGCTGTCACCACCTTTCTTCTCAGCCTCCATACTGCTATTCTTCCTGCTCCCTTGATCCCTGCTCTTCTCTGCTCCCTTTCTTTCTGTCCCTTTCCCTAGTCCCATTTTGTTGTTATTATTAGTCTTGTCCTTTCAAGTTGCCCTGTTATTTCTAGTCTTCATCTCCTGCCTCTTTTGCATAGACCCTGTGTCTTCCCATGAAAATTGTGTAACTCATAACGTTCCCTATCTTGGAAGAACCAGAGGTGGCCAGCACGCAGCAATCGTGGCCTCTTGCAGCAGGAACACACAGGTAACTGGTTTCTCAGGGAGTCTCAACACAGTGAGTGGGCAGCAATCAGTCCAGGTAAGAAGAGACTTACACCTTATCAATAAGGCAAGATTGGGCTTCTTAAAGAGGTCTAGGGGATCCTCCTCTGTGTCCTTGTTCATTTCTCCCATGTATGAGTTGAGTGACTTTGAGTCCCTTGCTCCAGTACTGTTTTCTCACTGTCTTCTGGATCACCTGTCCATCTGTCAGGTGACTTTGTACCATGTGTCCTTGTGATCCTGTCGCTGAGCTTCCTTCACCACGTGAACGCAGCTGTACATAGTCCTAGGCTATGTGAGTTGTATGTAGTGATGGATGATGCTCAGCAGCGGTGTCAGGATTATGTGATTGTGGGATTTGGTGGTCCTTTGCTGTCCCAGCCGTAATCACTGTACACATGGAGACTAAACAAGAATTTAGCCAAACCAGTTTTTTCTTTAGGGCAAAATGCCATTGAGACTTTGAAAAATATGTTGAAGCCTTCTTTTCTGATTAGTATCCTGTATTCTGATGCTCCTTCTATTTAGATTTTCAGAGCCTGTGTCTCTAGTAATGGAAGAAGCAAGATATGAGAATAATCTGGAGCTCATGCCTCTCAAAAAGAAACAAAAGCCCGGAGATCAGCTCAGAAACTCAGGATAGGACATTCCATGTTAATTTGCAAAGCAGTGTTTGCACTGCATATACGGAAGCATTATATTGCAGTTCAAGGTGGTAATAGACTAATTCTGTACACTTCTGATGCATACACATCTAAAACCATCACGTCAAGCCTTGCACAAAACTTTAATAGCAATGTCTCAACAAACTGAGAGGAGTTCAAAGAAAAGCCACTAAAATTATCGGGATGGCTTAAGGATTGATTTAGGTTCAAAGATTAGGTGTGCTTAATGTGGGTAAGAGATGATGAAGGCGGGCATGCACTATGAGACTACAAATATTTGGTGGGTGTTAATGCTAAGAGGAGAGGAATTCCTTTGTGTGATTCAAAGGGGTATATCATAAGAAATGACACAGAAGAAAATGACAAAATAGTCTGAAAACTACAAAGAACCTTCTGCTGTCAAAACACATAGTACTGTGTTTTCAGTGAAGTATCTACAGAGGTGGGTAACAGGCCCTGGAGGCAAAACTCGGGAGGCTGTGCTGCATGGAGTCAGCCTGCTCTAGAAGAGAGGTGGACTGGGGATTACCTGTTTGCCTGTCTGAGACAGCTTTCCTCTACCACACATTTTGTTTCTTCCAACACTACCAGTTTCTTTTCCATATATTCTGGCAAACAAAAATATGCCAAAGTGTTGACTGTCAGATATGAAATTATATATACTGATCAATACTAGCTACATTTGCAAGAATGAATATTATGGAAAGTCACGGAGGTAACAGTCGTTTGCTTCACCATCAAAGGAGCCTTTTAGTGCTACAGACTTTGTAGGGGCTTGGTATCCCTTTCATACTAGTGAACTTCTGCCCTGATAGAATAAGATGATCAAAAAATATTAAAAATATCATCTTTGCGAATGCACCAGTCATTCAAATGACCCCTTCTAACCCAACACATCTAATTTGCATATTAATGTATTGCTACATGGTTATGACTTCCATATTTTGTTCCCGGTGAGTATACAAATTTCAGGAATCTTGTTAGTTTAGCCCAATCTTGGAAATATGTTATCTAAATTTCTAGTCTAAACCCATGAAAATCTCGTGAGCTAACCCATCAGGTACCGTGCCACACAGGTAAGAGAACAAAGGTTGGTTTTTTTGTTCTTCCATTGTGGTGATTCACGAATTTCTTCATTGCCAGAGGGCCAGCTTCTCTTCTGAGTGTAGCCCGTAGCAGGAGCCCCTACACACTCAGGGATGAGATCTGTGTTACTGTTAATGTTGGTTTCTTCCCCAAGTAAAGTTCAGACTGCTTTAATTTTGTTCCACAGCACAGTGGACTGTCGTTTGGTCCTTGCTTGCTAAATATCTCCAGAGGGTGTTTTCAGTGGGCATGACACCTGCCTGGGCACTGCTGCAGGACTGTGGGTGGGGTGCGGACAAAAATCCAAGAACATGAGCAGAAGGATGCTCGTGCCAGGGGTTTCTGGAGGAGTGAGGCAAGTGAGAGACAGTAGCACAAGCGTTGTCTGAGCACTGGTGCAGGGGTAGAAATTTTTGGGCACTTTTCTCTTGTTCTTTTCCTGACAACTCATTTATTTCAGTGGCTGTTTACTGCTGGAAGGGGAGATACATAAGGCCCCTAGTTGTTAATCGCTTCTGCCTAAAGAACATTGTAAATAATCCTAGGAAAATTGATGAGGGAATTTGTTTGCCTTTTATCAGGTAGAAGTTTTCTTGAGGGAAAAGGAAACGCCACATCTCACTCAAGCCCGGCCATCGCAGGGCCAGATCCTGACTGGAGGCCATTTGCAGTAGCCGCAGTCCCTCAGCCCAGTGAGCTGCACTGTGGGCGGCCACCGAGGCAGTGGTGGGGAGCTCCACTCTGGGCACGGCTCCTCCGTGCCTCAGTGGGGAAAACAAGCCCCCGTCACCACACAGGTGTGGCGGCAGCTGCAGCACCCCCTCAGCAGAGGCGGTGCCAGCTGGGGGCAATCGCAGGCCCTCACGGCCCTAATTGGCACCACCTGGGCCCCCACACCCATCCCAGGGGCCATTTCAGCTCAGCCTGGGGGTGCTGGCTCTTCCCTGAGCTCTGCTGGGGCGTGGTGGTGGTTTACATTCTGAGGGGTCCCATGGTCCTGGCTTGCTCATTGCTGTGCTGATGGACCCGGTTCCCAGCTCCCCATGCTCAGTCCTGTGGGTCTGTGCCCCTTGTGAGGCTCTTCCATCCATTTGAACAAGGTACGTGCATGGCTGGTTACAGGCATGGCCCAGTTTTGTGCACCTGAGCTCCCCTAAGGCTGCTGGGAGCTGGTGCTGGGGTGTCTCTGTGGGCTGGGGACCGAGGTGCTGTGGTATCTGCAGTCCAAATCAGCAGGGTAGGCTTTGGTGATCTCCTGGACTGGAGACACCTCTTCTTGCCGGCAGATTGTGCGAGCAAAAGCAGCAGCTGGCTGAGGCCTCTTGTGTGCCCTGGAGTGCAGCTCTGTGGTACAGAGGTGGCATCTCCCTCAGGTGGGGTGCTCCCTGGTCTGGGAGGTGACATGGGACCTGCTGGTGCTGCAGGTACCTCCCCCATATCCTCAGGCCTTGTGCAGTCCTTAGCTGTGAAGCCTGAGAAATGGAAACACCACATGAGCTTGTGGATGACATGGCATGTTTTTCTTTCCTGGCTTTTCCCTTGGCCTGGGGGGACTTGGCTATTGGTTTGGGGGATCATCACCTCTTAAGAGGAGCTGTGGGGGTTTCCTGAGCCACATAAGGTAATGACATCCACCTGGAGAGTACCAGTGCTGGGGCTGGGTGATGCCATAGGGCAGGCTTGGCTTGTAGAACAGCTGTGTGTGATCCCAGTAACAAAACTGGTAGCCTGTGAGGTTGTCCGCACGTAGGCTGGCTGTTCAGCTGCTTTGTTTTCAATCTGGGAAGGCTTTAGCTTGAGGTCTCTGTGTGCCTGAGAGCTTCCCCTGAAGCTGTCCCAGCCCTGGCAGGACATGATGGCTCCATGCTTGTGGGCCTGAAGGGGATCAGGACCTGGCATGACTGGGCCAGTGGAGTTGGTGAATGAGCAGTAAGGGAACATGTGCTTCATGTATATTTGGTCTATGTTTACTTAAGAGTAAGTGAAAATAGATTTAAACAACAGAGAATTTATCAAAGTGTTCCCACAAAAGGTTCAGGGGCCAAAGGGATCAGGAAAAATGGGTTCAGTTGAGTTAACGGGTCCCTTCCTGTTCTTTAGTGTTGTGTCTTCAGTTTGGGGTTTTTGAATGTGTGGGGTTGGTGCCTTGCAAGAGGGGATGGGTGTTAAAAGCTTTCATGCTGCATCCTTATTTAGGTCTTTACCCAGTGAATACTGCTGTGTGCAGTTTGACACCTATGTGTGGTTTCCTTTTTTGCACTGGCTCTGCTTACTGGGGCAGATGCTCACACAGGTCCCTGTGTGCCAGCACAGAGCCTTGGACTGGCCAGTCCCAGGAGTTAGTGCTTTGCTGCAGTGCGTGTAATTATTCACCTTATGACTCAGTCAGCAGTACTGTGAGTGTCAGCATGTAATTCTTTGCTGCCCTGAAGTAATGGTCTTCGACCAATGGTCCAGGAACTATTTCTATGGGTTTGTGAAAGATAATGAGAAAAGTGAGGCTATTGTCATTAGGCTTAAATTCATTATTCAGGGATCCATACCTCCATTTGAGATGCTTTATAGGTCCATGAGTTTCAATAGGTTGAAACCAGTGGCTCTGACAGCTTTCTTACTTTCTGATGGTCCCTTACATAGTGCAATATCACCACTTTTTTCCCCCTAGGGTAACAAATAGGAAGAGTATTAGGTCATACTTTTGTAGAACAAACTATCACCAGGAAGTTGTAATGGTGGCAGTTTAATTGAATTGACATTTTATGTATTATAAGTGATTATATTAAATTAATTTTATTGTGATATGTATCACATTGTGTGATATTATAGGGGATAACTGCTACTTTATGCCAGATGTTGCTGAGAGGAATATTATAAATGGCAAAAGTATTAGAAAGGCTGTCTCTTTCATGCAGGGCTTATGTCTAAGGTCTAAATTTTAATATGCTCATTGATATTTGAATTTTATTCTGTGCATTGTTTGAAAACATCCATTCCAAATGGGAAAAAAAATCAATCCAGGTCTAAAAAAAATTGAGATTTGAAAAACATACATGATTGAGAAATATTGGCTTAATTTTAATTTTCTTCTAGTTGTTGGTCAATAGCCAGATATTCAGGGTAGGTTTTTAGCTGTCCTCCATGAGTTTAATTGCTGGATTCTCAGAGCCGAATCTTAACAGACAAAATACTGTGGGAAGTGTTGGTAAAATACAAAAAGGTTACTGCTTTGCAGTTGGCTCATAATGCAGAATTTGATGCTACTCTTTGTAAGTGCTATAGTCTTGTCTAAAAAAATCATTTGCCTGGGATATACGCTAGAGTTGGGGTTGGTGGGAATGTCATCTGTACTGTGGGGGTTTTCTTCAGAAAACAGTCTAATAAATCTTTCTCTGAAGAACTGTAAAAACTGCTTTGAGATTTCATATCTGTGTGACTCTTGTATATCCAAAAGATATGAGGCCCATGCGCCTTTTCAGCTTTATTTCGTGTGTTTACATTTATCTGAAGTGGCACAGGCACAGTGATGGCAGATTGCACAGGGGTATTTTTATTAGGAAAGCCCAGTAATATGAATAACTGTAAAATTTGTCTAGACAGAAGAATAGACTAAAATAGCAGTGGAACATGGGCAGGAAGGAAAGAAATACAAGTGTGTGTGTTGGCAGGGGGAGTACATAGGGCTGCTTATACCTTCAGGGCAAATCATCAGGAACATGTTACCACTGGTAAAGGAAAATCTCGAGGACAGACGGAGTCCCAGGGGTGAGAGCTGTCTGAAAAATGAGAACATAGTTGTGGAAAGGTAGTACCAGACTTTTTAGATAGGGGTTTTTTTTGGTAGTTCAAGATAAGTTCTTTTTTTTTTTGTCTTTCCTCCCTTAAATGTCAGTGACATCTTTAAAATCTTTAAAGTTATTATAATGAAATTCTTCTTTTCTAATTTATATGGGAATTTTCAGTAATGTTTCTGTAAAAGTATAGTAATGGAAGTTGGCAGAAATAAAAAAAACCTCCTAACAACATGGAGGACTTTGATTATTTGGTTATGAAAAGTGTTTTTTTCAATTTAAGGCTGCTGTCCTGGGATCCAATTCACCACTGCCCTATACTCACTGTCAAGAGATATTTCACAGATGTGATGCCAATGCCCTCATGGAGGGCCCTGCTGTTTCATACCTGGGCTCTTGTAAAACTCTTGTTGCTGTTGGGCAAAGTCCTGTCTAGGAATAGTTCCTTTTAGTGAAAAATAGGAGAGAACGGATTTTAAACTGACTGGATTTTAAAGTGTGTTATAAGTGGGGCAAAGCATCAGAGTACTCCAGAACTGTTGATAGCTTTTGCCTGGCTGCACAGAAATATTTCACTTTTCTATCTGAGTAATACTGGGGGAAATCAAAGAACACTAAAAACTGGGACACTGGGATGATTGGCTTAGGAGTTAATTTTTTCCCCAAGCTAAATTGGTAGGGCCAGATTTCAGAGCTTTGTTCATGTTCAGTAGTAGCCCCATGGAAGTGACCTTCCTTCTCCTGACTTGAAACACAATTAAAAGGGCTCTAAGAGCCCTATTAATGGTATCAAAATCTGGCTTGTACCTTGGCACAAAAAATGGAGGGCAACACAGGAGTTCATCAAACTCTGTGGCTCTAGTAAGAGCAAAGTTTGGAGAAACATATAGAAAAAATGATTAATAATGAACTGAAATGTAAAATTTTAGTTCAGTGCAAGACCGAATTGAGTGTGGTGATAAACTGTGGAATTGGATTCTAAGGTAAATGGTACACTCGGATTACCTGGAGCTTTTAATTTGTTTGAGGAACTGTTTTTAGCCACCTTCTGCGGTGTCGTTTCATATATATCGTTTTTACCTCCTGAAGTGGAGTGCAGCATCGGGAAGAGAGCAGAGTAGCACGTGGCCCATGTTAGTGTGACCCCAATCCTTGATGCAGAGCTTATGGGGTACTGTTTATGGTACTAAGAAGAATGCAGTAGCTTCCTGGTAAATGTGCATTTTCCAAATCTTGCAGTACTGTAGAGAAGGTGGGATAAATTGTCGTTTTCTGTGTTTTAGAAAATCATGCTTAAATTGGAAGCTTTTTAATACTACTACTACTATTGGATAAGGATATGTGGAAAAGCATTTATAGCTTGAAGGCTTGCCTACTTCATTTGGTGTGGGCAAGTGAAAGAAAGTGAGTTTCAGAGCATGTTCTCAAGTGAAAGATTTGGAATTTGTAACCTAAATTCACATGGCATTGTATGTTTCCTGGGAGGGTGATTCCTCTAACCACGCAACTGTTAACTGGGAGTGTGCAATTAAAAATGTATGCTGTGTTTGTCAGCTTTTTAAACTGTTCAAGCTGGTTACATAAGGTGAAGAAATTCATTACATAAGTTACACTATGAATTGCAAATTGTTTACTTAGTTGTGACAGCCATAGCTTAAGATATTTGTAGGCCGAGGGTTAGTCAGTGAAGACATTTATGAATCATTTTGAATAATGAATAAATTTCAGATTTTATTTGCAGCCTGTTAGCAGACAATTAACAAAGAAAAAAGGATAAAACTTGTCAGAGTTGTATTTAAATGACTGTCTGCTCCAGATTACTGATTTAAGCTGGGTAGCTGGGTTTGTACTGTTGACTAAATTTGGCAGTTCATATCTTGCTGTCAAACTCCTGAGTCATCTAGGCTTTTGACTGTTTTTCTTTATAACTGTATAATTATAGTGAGAAAATAGACTAAGTGCATTAATAAGGCTTAATTAAAACATGCATATGTACAAATACTCATGTATACAAATGAAAGTACCCAAACTTCTATGTTCTTCTGATTGAGCATCAGACACAGCAGTACTCTGCAGCACAAATTCTGTGTAAACTGTGTTTCAAGTCTTCTCTTCCACATGGGTATAAAATTCAAATAGCCTAGTGATGTGCTAGCAATTTCTCTAATTGTAAAAAATGTTGGTGTCTGAGTTTTCTTATTTCAGCTCCAGCTTTTCCAATAGAATAGCTTGTTCCTGTTCTGGAACAAAAATAAGCTATATTAATATCAAGTGGTTTGCTTGTAACACAGTGTACTGGATTTTCTGCTAGTATGATTTTTCAGGAGAAATCTTACCTTTATTGCAAAAATTATGTAAAATACCTTATTTCAATACAGACTACCGCTTGAATGTGTGTTCTGGGGTTCTGTTAACTCCAGTTAAGTCTTACACTCTGGGCTGCTCACTGAGAACCTTTTGTGTCAGGTGTGGGCAGTGAGAGCCACCTGCTGCAATGGCAAGGGTTTCTCTCCTCTTTTCCTCAGGTGTGGGGGACTCGACTAGCTGAGCTGTAAATCTGTGATCCCATGGCCTATGGGAAAATGTGAGATCTGGCTGTGCCCTTCCTTCCTCCCCCCCGGCCCATGAGGGTTTCTTAGAGGTGCCTGAAGGTCACTTGTGCTGACATTCTGTGGCCTGGTGCTAAGTTAGTTGAGGATTATCAGTGCATGGATGCCTGGATCTGTCCTTTCTTCTCTTGGCCAAAGCTTTTGGGATGATTGACAAATGCAGGGGTGCTGTTGGCCAAAGTGTTTTCTTGCAAGAAAGGTAATTCTGGGGCTGGAATGGCTCACAGCAAGTTGGCTGTGTGTCAGCAGAGCAGCATGAAGTTGACCTAATATAAAATGGCCTCTGGCTCTGACTGTGATCACCTATTTGATGTAGTTTTCCTGTAGTTTTGTGGTGATTAATGAATGTTTATCATTCTGGAGATCTTCCAGTGGAAAACATTTAATAAGTACACAGGAATGTTATTGAAATGCACTTCACGGCATAGCAGGAAAACAAGTGTTTAATTGTTTCTGTAATTGCTGGTGACTGGATGCCCAGCTTGGCAGGGGAATGGCTCCAGAACCTGATCCATGAAAAGACTTCTGGTGCTGGTGTATGTGTGCGAGCCATACCTGCTTTGAAAGGTAGAAGTGACCTCTGTTTCACTCTGAGTTCAGAGCCAATGAACCAAGTCACCCTATGAAGGAGGCAAAGGAATTTTTGAGAAATAAAGTAGTTTGTAGGTTTTTTTTTCCACTGGGGTTATTCCCACCCATCTTGACTAACTTATTTTAGCAGGGTAAGTAAAAACTTAATTTCCCTTAATACTGACATTCCCTTCTCCATTGCTTTTGTAGTATTTTGTGTAGCTTTCATCATGACAGAAGCAAATCTGTAAAACGAAACAACAAAAAAATTAAACTAAGGAAAGTACATGAAGTAGGAATCAGTTTCAATTCTCCAGTAGTGCGAAAGATGCATTTTGTTACCAGGCAAAGTAGTTTCAGAATATTTTTTTACCCTTCAGAAGAAAACACTAATTAAAGTATTCCCTGCTGGTCTGTTGTACAAGGCAGCATAGATCTGATGCTGTTCAGAGGACTTTGAATTGCTGTGCTGAGCAAGTCTTATGGGTGGGTAATGGTGGTTACAGTGGAATGGAGGCTAGAGGTGGTTTATCCTTATTAAAAATGTTAGCTGAGTAGAGAGTACTTCAAACAATGTAGTGAGGTCATAGTGGCAGAACTTACAGAGGAGAATTAAAACATTTAATGACTCTTCTTTTTTTTCCATTTGTGTCCAATAAATTCAGATCATTCTTGCAGTCTTCTCCTGACACCTCTGTGCAGGACTAGGAAGAATTACTAAATCAGTGTGGACTTATGCTATTGTGAGCAACTGCTGTGTATAATGCCAGCCACAAATGTCTTAAGATACACACGAAGGATTTTTTCTTGGGTGCCTCCAAAATGTAGGACTGCACCTTTGGGGTTTTTTTAGGTTTGGCTTCAGTCTTAACCTCTGCCTTCTCACAGCTGATAGTCTTGCCCTATTGATGTGAGTCTTTATTGCAGCTCTTGCCATCAGCATGGGCTTTTTTCTTTCTTTGTTGCAGCTCTTGCCATCAGCATGAGTTTTTTCTTTCACTGGCTTTCCACCTCATTTCAAAACTGAGGAGAAAATGTGGCCTTTTTCAGTTCCTTAACTCCTTTCCATACCTGCTGTGATTTATTTGTCTCTACAGGGTATTTTGGGATTTAGCAGGGAGAGCATGCTAGAGCCAAGTGAAGTCATGTTTTGCTACAGCTGCTGGGGTAGATCCTTCTTTGCCCCTAAAGACCAAAGAGAAGCAATGGATGTACTTTAGGTATTAAGTTGTCCATTCCTTGCAGGCATAACTCTTGTGCCGATAGAGATGCTAATATTATTAACAAATCTCATGGATCAGTTTCCTGTGGCTTTAGCAGGTGTGTTTGCTAACATCCCACATTTGGAGTGTGTTGTAGTGAATTTGCTTGCTTTGAAATCCAGGTAGACTACTTAGTTGAATTTGGTTACTACAGTGGGACTTGCAGTCAGTACAGAGAAACTCAGGTGAGGCCAAGCCTTGAGACAGAGCCTTTGTACCTGTCCTACCCTGCCTGGGTCAAAGGCAAAACACTCACATGATGACTGGGCACAAATCACAAAGGCCAAAATAGTTTGTGCAGTCTTCCCCAGACATTTGCTTCAGTTTAGACTGCTGATTGGGAGTGTTTTGAGTGACCTGACAGAACGTGTGTGAGCTTCTGGGGCAGTCAGAATTCTTTCAATATGTAATTTTCCCCTTCTTGATGCTCCTTCACTATTGTCACAACTTTCTCACTGCTTAGGTGCTTCCAGCTGCAGCTTGCTGGCATGGATCAAAAATACTGGGTAGTTTATAAGCTGAGGAAAATAGGAGCATCACACTCTCAAATTGATATTTGACAAGGAAGAGGGCTGAAAGACTCAGCAGTGTTGCCTGGAAATGTATGAAAAAACAGGCAGCCACCTTGAACAGAGATTTGTCATCTTGCCAAGGAGCCACAGGGAGAGAAACCAGCACAAGCTGCGTCCAGTCACCTGAACATCATTCAGCCATAGTTAGTTGTGTGATAGTTTTGTAATACAGCACTTAAGTTGCCTGTGTTCTGTGAACCATTCTATTTAGAGCTTTAATTCCCAGAAGATGGAATTTCTGTTTTAATTTTATGTTGGTTACTTAAATACAGAGACTTATGCTTGGGAAAGAATGCTAGTTGTGCCAGAGACTAGGGATTGGAAATGGAGAGTGATGCAGAAGGGGAAGCCTTAGTGGTGCTGCATTTTTCTGTTCTTCTTAAAACAAAATGCTTTGATCTCCAGCTGAAGCAACTAGCACAACAGTTCATGTTAATTGATACCACTCAATCATCAATCCACTCAGCTTCTGCAAAGAACATTAGTTCAGCAGCACTGGCAGAGCATCAATGGAAGTTAATTTTAATGGTAATTTGGAGCCTGGCTTATTTCTCTTTTAAAAAGGTTTTTATACATGAAATAAATTTTTATTGCTAATTCATTTCATTATCATCTGGTGTGGGTTCATGCTAAATAGTGCAGTTCACCCTTCCTTTTCTGGAATAGGGAGAAGCTACTGCCCCTCCCTAAACACTCATGAGTTGTGATGATTGTTTGTGGTTCGGAGAGGTGAACTGCAGGGTTAAGGAACCAAAGGTTAAACCAATGAAAGGGATATTTATTTTTAGTATTGTAACAAGCTGCAATTCTTCCAAGCAGGTAATTCTTGACACAGGAGTCTGGGCCTGCTTGCCAAGACAGTCTGTAGACTCTGGCAGGACAGTGCTTCCACTTTCCTTCTGACTGATGGGAACAGCATAGCCCTAACCCTAATGAAAGATACTGTCAGAACCTTCCATCATGCTTTTAAGTGATGTGGCAGAGCAATGCAGTTCACAATGCCTGACTGCATCCCTGATGCAGCACAGCTGTAAATGTGCACCTTGCTGAAAGTATGATGGTATCCATTTCTGACAGGGCATGTGAGTGATTATCCCTGTCCTTTCTAACTCTGGGCTGAGGATCGAGCAGGCACTAACATTCTCCAGATACAGTTAAATAACTGACTGTATCTAGCATAGCTTAAAAATGAATTACAAATCTCCTCATAAATATTCTCCTAGTGGGAGTATCTGTGGTGATATGAGTCTGCTTTTCTCCTATTAGAAGTGAGACTGGCATCCTTTAATCATTGTGCACAACGGCCACATTGTATTTCTTAGATTCACTTTACAGGATTAGGAGTAATAGCTGAGGGGAAATCATACTCAGCTTCATGTCCAGGTCAGCATATTTGAGTCTCTGGTTCTGCAGTGTCAGTGCTGAGAAGTTGCAGAGCTGTCCAGTGCTGAAGTGATTCAAGTATTATATTATTGCCATGGGTCATGTGCAACTGTTTGAAGTAAATCTCTGTACTGTTTTTGTACTTCATGGCATGAAATCAGGGCTCCAGAATGATCAAAGCCTCAGACTTAAATTATCCTAATTGGGCAAAAGGCACCTGACTAAATCAGAGGAGCATGAGTTGAGGCTTAAAGGTGGCCACAGAGGCAATGTGCAGCTTACATGACTATGTCCTACTTCCTCGTGGGACCTCAAGAGTCTACATGTTCTTACTTCCTTTTGGGGTACAAGATGGAGTCATCTAAACAACCAGGACTATTTCAGACTCTGTTTTCTGCCCTGGTATACTATGAATAATAAAATTACAGGCTTGACCTCTGGTGACACCTCTTGTGGGTGACATGTATGGTTTGAGCATTGTGAGATCATTCCACTTGGTTATTACTTTTCTTGGATTTTGAATATTAGTAGTATATGTAGCTATTATTTTTTACTGTTAGGTACATCTCTCTACCCCAGTACAAAATCAGCCTATAGGTGTGATATTGGAAACATCTAGAAACACTTGAAATTTTTATCAAATGGTGAAGCAATTGGGTCTGAAGCAGTATTAGTTTCACAATCACACAGTGCCTGGGCTCATGGGAACCTGGTCCAAGACCGAAGTTCCTAGTCATCACCACAGCACTGCTAAATTACAATAAATGTCACCAAATCTGTAGGAAATCTAAACAGAGAACCAAGGTATTTTCTTTTGCTCCCACTTTTCTAAGATAACTTAAGTGTTCTTAAATATCATGATCTATATGTCAAGAGTACTTCATATTCTTATTTAAATTAAGTTACTAACATGCAATTTCATAGTAAAATCTTTATGCCATAGTTGAAAATCTATAGAGTAACAGATGAATACTGTTATTTTTCATTTCTTAAGATAACTTCATTATTTTCCTGTAGGAAAGATTTTTTGCTAGAATATGGGAAATAGTACCTGGATTTTTGTGCTTTCTGCCATTCGCTACAATTCTAGACCACTTGCTCACTCATTTTGGGAAGATGTTTATTAAATCTCAGAAAAATATTAAGGCTCTGGAACCCTGGAATAGTTTGAAGATGGGTTGGATGTGGCTTTGAGCAACCTGGTCCTGGTGAAAGGCGTCCCTGCCTGGCAAGGGGGTTAGAATTGGGTGGTCTCTAAGGTCCTTTCCTACCCAACCCATTCTATGGTTCTGTATTTGCCAAGTATCTTTTCTTTAGTCCATTATGAAGTGTCAATGTCCAGTCTTGCCTTTGTGTGTGCTCCTAGCAAAGACTTCTCTTTTGTGTGGATGAAGTCACATTTCTGCACATTTGAGAGCTGTTCACTTACTGGTATTCCAAGTTTGGAGTATTTTACTTGAACTGTGTCCCTGTACTGAGAGTGGTTCTCCCTCTATCCTGCATCTGCTGGTGCTATATTCAGAAAAGATGCGTAATCCTTACAGTGTAAAATCTGCCACATTTGCAAATGAGTTATACAAACATGTATGATAATGTTATCAATTCCAGAAACTGGGCTATTTAGCCTTTTATTTCTCACTCCTTTTAGAACTCTGTGCTGCTATCTGTTTTTTCTTTGTTTTATGCCTGTTGCTCAGTTGTGTACCTACAAGCATAAATGCTGTAACCCCTCCTGTTAACCACCTAAACTTGGATGTTCTTTTCTCTAGGCATGATCAGGCTGATCAGTTGCCTGAGGACTTGTGTCATCTTTAGCTGATTCCAGTGATGTCATACAACAGACTTGGGTTTTCATTTTGGGGTATTGACTGTGCTGCTAGTGAGTCTGGCACTTATGCACCCTTACTGTATTTCTACTGCAGTATGAGACAAGCATTTTGCTTCTTCCTAAGTCTCCTTGTCCTGGGATTGCTTCCTGAATCTCAGCCTTGTGCCTGCCACCTTAATCCCTTTCCCTTTAAAGCAGGCTATACTCAGAAATATTTTTGATGAAACTGATTTGCATGTACAACAACTGAGCTTGTACTGCAGTCTTTTCCTGGTCCTGCATTTGGCTCTTACCCTGGTGGATGGATCAGCTTGCAGTTATATCTCTTTACTATGATTTTTGTCACAATTGCTGTAATTAAACCTGATATAGCTAGGAGATAAGAATAACTGTAATGGCATATTTTCTTAAAGGTTTAGATGTTTTCCAAAGAATGTGTTTTCTGTTAGGTTGGTGTGTTGTCTTCCTCCTTTTCATCATTGTGTCTGATGGTCCAGTGGAGGCATATTTAGAATCATCCTGGATCTTTTTCACCTCATCCTGCACTCAATGAACTGAAGCCTCGTGCTCTGACTCTGAGAGGCTGAACAAATAGCTGAAAAATAGCTGAACAGCCTCTGAAAAAATAAAAGGAAAGAAAATTAGGGAGGGTGGGTTAACATTTGCTCAGTCCGTCTCCTAAGCCATGTTGAAATTCAGTGTAGGAAGAGTTTCATATTGTAGGAAGACATTGGTCCCTGACTTGGGAGAAGCAGTGATTACTTGTTATTCATGATTTTATTGCCTTAATTTGTAATTGATAGGTTTGGAGGGGTGGATTAGAGATCCACTGTATTAAATAACTTAGAGTTAATAGAATGATGGATTAAAGTCTGCATTTAGATCTATAGCAAAGGGGATTGATTGCATTGTCTGTGAGTTAGTGTCCCTGTGTTGGTATACTGAGGTAGGAAACAGAAGGCCTGACTTTTGGGAGGGCAGTAGTATGTAAATTAATGCTGGGCAGCAATACTGTCTTTAATAAATAGTTTCAGATATTATTGAGAAACAGACTGTGCAAGGTATTTTTAGAGTAGTAACTAAAATAGAAAGTGAAGCATTCATAGAATACAACAATCTATAATAACACTTGGGTTTAGAATTAATTCTACAGATAAAAATGTATCTGGAAGCACATAGGATGAATCATGGAGTTTATAATTTCTAAGATCAAACACTGCAGTTCAAGACTTACCTTTACATGTTATACAAAATGAACTAGATGAGGAGGGGAGGTACTAAGCAGAATCAGCAGAAGTCTTTCAGGGCACAGATTCTGTTCACTGTAATTGTACAGCATTGGTCCCATTGGGTGTTATCAGAGGCTACTGAGACACAAGCATTCATTAAAGTTCAGACTAGGAGTATAGATTAAAAAAAAATAAATCCTGAGCTGACAGTTTCTGAATAAATGCCTGTTTCCATAGCCCCTTCTCTCTAAATCTGAATTTCACCAGTGTGGTGTTAAAAGCCTGTTCTGTACCTTTCAAGTGATGCTTGGAAGTGAGCTCTTCTTTGGTCCCATGTACTGTGATGGATCTTTTGGGATATGGTTGCCCCTCCTCTGTCAGAATGAGAACCATAAAGCAGGTTCTTGAATTGTAAAGGGCTGAGTAACTCTTCAGGCTATAAACTCTGGTGGGATTCTGCTGGCCTTTCAGGCACAGGGATGGTGGGATGCATTGGGTGGTGACAAAGGTCTTCAGATATGCAGTGCTCACCTTTCAGGCAATGCTTATTGCTGCCATCCATGGAGCTGCATTATCTAATGCTGCTCGGTGCACTTTGAATTGTCTTTCAGTCTATACATCTTTCTTGATAGTCCAGCTAGCCCTGGTCAGAACATCTTACATTGCAGTGAGTGTAGGAGATCTTTATACTGTAACCCTCTGATTTGATTTGGCATTTCAGATGGGAGGGTGCAAGAAGTGGTAAATGACGTTTACTGGAAGACAAGAGGATGTTATAGGCAAGGGAACATCATGTCACAATACCCTCCCAAAGCAAATTCCAATCTGCCCTCCAATTTGCACTGACCCAGCAGTAGATGGGATGAGAAATTCTCACCCCACACCTTAGTACATTTAAATATACAACGGCTCTGGGCCTAAGCTAGGGTCATGCAATTTTATAACAATCTAACTTTGGCATGGAAAAAATTAATAGATGCTTTTAGACCTATAGGGCTTTTCTCTACTTTTATCTGCTGCCCTGTTACATAAGTTGGGCTGGCTTCTGCCATTTTTTTTCTGCATTAAAGCACATCATATGCATGTCTTAAGAGAAATGAAATGAATCTTTAGCTAAAATGCTTGGATACTAAATACCTTTGAGATTTGGCTAGAACAACTTAATTCCTTGTTCAAGATACATGCTGGCAACAGGTCATCTCACTGCTAACTTTGCCATAGCTGGCAGCTATTTGGCATACCCTGATCCTTGCAGATTTGTACTGGGAATAAGCAAAGGGAAGACTGGGGCTGGAGACAAGTTGGTCCCTTCTCAGTTTCTGGTTCCCTCTACCCCCATGCAAGGGCATTTATCCTTCCAGTATTTTCATCTGCTGTGAAATGTGTTGTCATTTGGTGCAGAGTGTCTGCAGCAATGTTGAGATTCTAGACCAAAGTTGTTGACTGAAGGACATTAAGTGCAGCAAGAACTTGATGCACCAGAAATGAATTACTCTAGCATTTGTGGAGAGGGGCTCAATGCCTAAGCCTTCTGTACACAAGGGCATATGATGGTATTGCAAAACTCATCACCGGATAAGTAAGAGCACAGTCCAGTCAATTGGAAAAATACTTTTTGATCACATCCACCAACTTTTCCTATTTCAAATACTTCTTCAGGAATCATTTCCTTCTGACAGGAGAAACCACTTATGATTTCAGACAGCTGCAGAGAATTTAACAATATCTGTGGTTCATAGGTTTTAGAACGACCAAATTGTGCTTTTACTCATCTTGGATTTCACAGTACAGTTGTCTGATCTTCTTACCACCATCTTTAGCTTCCTTTCCTTTCCCTTCTAGTTGTCTTTCACTTTGTTTGACTATTGAAGGACATCTTTTTAAATATCTTCATAACATTCAATTTCTCAAGGCCTTTATTTGATTCAAGCCCTCATGTACAACAGTAAGTCCAGTTACAGTAGTGCAGCAAACAGCCTTGCAAAAGAGAAGGGCAATGAGCTGTGCAGTCTTTTGTCCCTCTGAATGTGTACTCCTTTACAAAGGAAGATGGAGTAGCCTTGTAATTTAGTGATGGTGGCTCACCAGTTAATAATTTGAACAGGGACAATCCAGGGAATGATTTTACAGGGAAAGAGCATGGCCAAACATGAAACTGTTCCTCACTCTGGAGAGCCATTATATATACCGTCTGTATAATTCAATGGTCTCTACTCACCAGGAAAAAATCTCAATGTTTATTTCAAGGTCGTTTTAGTAGCTTTTGTCCATCAGACTATGTGATCTAAGTAGTTATTCAGTTGGTACAGTTTGAGGCAAGAGACATTATGGACTTGCAGGAAGAAACTCTGTTCACTTAGGGATGATCTCATCTGTTTGCTTTACTCTACACATACATTTAATAACTGCAGGGGATCTTTGTCTGGGAAATACTTTCTTATGTATGAAGTGATGTCTTGAAAATGTCTTTATTCCAACCACAGTACCCTATTTTTTAAAAATAACTAGAATAGGGGCAGCATAAAAGGAGACTAATGAATCCTAGAGAATCCAGAATATAAGGATGTACTGAAGAATGGAATCTTTCTACCAAAGAAAGAATATGTCCAAAGTCTTCGGTTTGCACAGTTTTAAAGTCTCAGTAGAGTCCTCGATGGATGGATATTGTTTGTCTTATCAGCACAGGATGTAGAGAGAACAGTTTATGGGAATAGCAGGGTGTCTTCTTTCTGGTCTATCCATGCTGTAGTCTGCTCACGGGGGAAAAAGCCCAGCCTGGTTGAAAAGCTGATGCTGGATTTCTTCCTCACTTATTCCTTTGATAGGCTAGTTGCCTGCTGGTATGCCTGCTTTTGGAACTGAGATAATTTCAAATACTGTGGTTTCTCCGAGTTGCCTTTAATTTAAAATGTGCAAAACAGGATCTATGCTAACGGTGGTGCACTTCCCAAATTTAAGGCAAGCCAATTCACCTTTTATATGTAACATGTGAGTTAGAAAACTGCATCTTAATTTCAACATGTAAGCAAAATGCTTTTTGACTATAAGCCAATGCCTAAGACAGGGAAAAACTGTCTCCTTAGTTTGATTGCTATAAATCCCTACTATGTGACTCCTGCCACAAACCTTATTCTTCCCTCTCCTTTATCCTCACCACAACTTACTATGTTCTAGTGAAAGTTGTGAAACACTGCCTGCCACCCCCACACTTAGTTGCAGGACAAAACCGATGAGAAAATGATGTCATAAAGATGTTGCATAGTCTGCATAAGTCGTTTTGTTTGAGGGATGTTTTTAAGAGATTGCTAAATGTAAGTGTAAGATCCTCTGTAAGTGGGATGTTCTGGGAGATATGTCTGAGTTAGGTCTCAGCCTTATTTCCTTAATGTTGCATGGAAGCATCTGAATGATTCTGTCATGTTGAGATTTCTGCTGTTTAAACACAGGGTTGAAGTGCTACAAGAAAGTTAAATGCTTTCTCCAGCTCAGCGATTTTTGGTGCTTGCTGTAAACTAACAGGGGATACAGAGAAGAGCTTGTGTTCCTCTCACTTTCGGAAAAGGGCTAAATGTGGCTAGAAAGCCACATTTACATTGCAAAGCAGCATGTAAAACAGCTTTGAGGTAGAGAGACAGATACCCTTAGACTTCACTGCATGTGATCACAGATATTCATAATGAGTGAAATCAGTGGATCCACCCTTATTTTCTTCTTGGCAATCTGGAACCCTGCTTCTTAGACATCTCTTTGAAACAGTTTTTAAAGCTGGTTCATTAAACACCAAGCTTAATGGGAGCATCTTACTATGAGAATCATTAGACGTACATTGATATAAAAGAAGCCTGACCATGGAATAGCCTTTGCTGTGCTTTTTCTTTGGCTTGACAGCAGTGCTGAGATATGACTTTGTTCCATGAGCTATTGGGTCATCAGTGAGTTTTTACTGGTAATTGCTGTCTCACTGACTTTTTATTGATCATTTAATTTCTGCCTCCAAACATGTAGGAGCAAATATTTTTCAGCCCTTTTAACCTCCTTAACTTTTCATTTGTGCTCTGCTTCCCTCTCCCCTGTGGCCAGCCCAAAGCAAATAGGTGGACAAAAAGATTAATAGAAGCAAGGAGATGTCTTCCTCTTCTCAAGTGCCCTGTGGCTTGGAGACTGTTATTAATAGCTAAAGTAAAAAAGTGTTTCATAACCATCTTCTTGCTCCTGCTTCCTCGCCAGCCCCCTTACCTTGGTCCCTGGAGAGAAAGTGTGAGCTCATCACTTTCCAATGCAAATTCAGCTTTTGGTCTCATACTTGGATTCTTTTCTTATCATGGGTGGAATATTTATCTTCTGCCAGCTGGTGGCTTTAAGCAAGCCGCTATTTGCTGGACTATCCAGAGAGCATGTGAGGAACAGGCCTGGCAAAAGCTGCTCAAGCACTTTATTTTTTCTCTACTCTGAAAATGTTGCTGTCAGCTCAGTGCATGTGCACATATTTTCTGTATCTCTGTCTTTGCTCACACAGTGGTTGAAAAGAAAGTTTTGATGTTTTGGTGTGGAAACAGCAATCGAAATGTAGGTGTAACAGTCTGAAATCCGGGGAAGTCACTGTGGAATCTGGTTGCATAAAGCCCACACACAACAAAGCTGCTGTGTGTCTGGAGATCCATTATCTTTAGGAATGGCTTCTTTTTCATGTGTGCATTGTATCTGAATTTTTCTATATCTCCAGAGATCTAGTGGGTCAGTACTCAAAGGGAGCTGGCAGGTTTTCATCCGAGATGATCTGGGAAGAATGGGAATGGCACACTCTTGTCTATTATCCCATTTCTGTAGGGATAGTACAGTGTAAAACACTATGTTGGATCCTTTCAACCATCTTCCCTGCTAAGTCTTCACAAGACTGCTTTACCAGCTGAGCATTGCTGAACAAGTTTCAGTAAGCTAGAGACTCTGAGAGAGTCTTTATTTGGAAGTTAAGTGAGATGAGCTGTAAAAGAAAAATGGAAGGAAAAAAGAGCATCAAGGTTCTGCTTCTCACTCTGAAAAAAATGCTTGCTCACTTTCCTAATGAAAATCTTTAAGCTGTGCATTCTGTTAATGTATTTGCTGGGTATGTGCCATTTTGTGGGTAAAATATTTATTTTATGTCTCATCCTTTCAGTGGCTCTCAACTCAGTGGATACAAGCAAGCTTTGCTTCAGGTAAAACATAATGCTGCTATCTTCTGAGTATATTTCCCCGAAGTTCTGTGTTCATTGCATTTTTTGGTGGTCAGGAAGGGCATCTACATGTAAAAAAGTTTAAATGACATTGTACGTTGAAATAGCCATTTGCCACCAGCTGCCTAGCTGGCTGCACTGCAGGCTTTCTGCATTTTACCCCGCAGGGAGTATGTAGGTGCCTAATGTGCTTGTAAGTGCATTTACAGTTACACTTAAGTACAGTTAGGAAATTGTTTATTTTCATGTAGAAAATTGTTTCTGAAGCAAAAAGCATGCAAGGGAACAGAACCATTTCTGGAACTTAATCTAATGTGGCTGGTGGTTTCAGCTGAAAAAAAACCTATGAAATTTAGAAAAATGCTGTAGAATGCTACAAGTATGTTTTTCAGACTTTCAATTGGAACACAATTTTAAAATTGTTCTTTAAAGGCACCAATATAAGTTACAGATGAATGCGGTTTTGTGACTGTACAAAACTTTTCTGGTGATCTGAAATTTTGTTTGGTTTTTTCGCTGCTGTGGTATGGCAGAGTTGAATTTAAAAGAAACAGCTTGTGCTCAGGACCTCATGTTCACGTTGTGTTTTCAAGGAGGGGGTGTTACTTCAAACTGGCTCTGCTCTTGTACCATTAGATGGATTTCCATTAGCACATGCTCTGGTTTAGCTTTATTTGTGAAGAATCTAATGGGCATCGTCTCACAGCACATTGTGTTCTGAGCCAAAGCATGGGAGCTAGACCATGATCAGGTGGTCCTTTTCAGAAGTGCCCTCCTGATCCATGTCGCGTGTTCCCATAGACACGTTCATTGTCTCTCCCAGTATGTGACCCTTGGGTCTGTCTGCAAATGGGGAAGGGCGCTGGGTCAGATCCCTCTCTGATCTGACACAGGTATCCAGAAGGTGAGTAGAACCTGACAGTGCACCTCTACCCACTTGTAGGGGAGGCAGCTAGGGACTAGCAACTGAGCCTTAAACCAAACAGACAAACTCCAACATCAACTGAAGAGGAGCCATCAACCCAATGTCCTGGCAGCTCACAGCAAGCAACAATGAGCACCAGGAGTTGTTTCACTTTATGTGAGACAAGTAGCAACAAGTCCAGTGGCAGATCAAGCATAACCTCAGTGCAGGATGATGCCAGAGCCAGTCAGGAGGAAACATCATCTCTTGTTCTAATCATTTGGCCCATGCTGCAACTGAAAATCTATGTTGGGCTTCATTAATTAGAACATTGGCTTCTATTTATGCATATAAGATAATGAATATTCACCAGATATGTTGATTAAGGTGGTGCTTTTTGCATATTCTTCCTAGATTTTTAGCCCTTTACTCTTAGGTATTTTATTATTCAAAATATTCATGTGGCACTAAGGGAATTTCTGATTAGGTATTAGCAGTGGTCAGATATTAGAATGCGTGCTCAAAGATGTGCACCTCCATTCTTGGAGGTATTTAAAACTTGATTGGACAAGGCCTTGAGTGACATGAACTATCTTTGGATCTGATTTTAACTTTGAAGTTGTGCCTCTTTTGAGCAGGGCATTGGGCTGGTTGACATCTAGAGAACTCTTTTAACATAAATAGTTCTATGGTTAATACAGAAGAATAGCATTTCTACATTTTTGTATTAATCTATTTATAGAGCTGGGGCAATATGTACCCAGTACTTTCATGGTTAGTATTACTCCAGAAGTAACAAAATAATCCTGTCAAATGTGTTGCAATATTTTCTAATAAGTATCTGATTTCATTAAAAAAAGTCATCCCGAGTTCATTAACTAGTCAGCATATCTGATTGCATGATTGCAATTTGATTGCAGTCTCTGATTGCAGTTCTGTCATAGCAGCTGGTCAAAGTAGAACTTAATTTCTCCTTCTAGCCTCCTCCAAGGTTTAATTTGACCAGTTAATTCATGCTGAAACTGCAACAGTCTTGCCTATATTAAGGTACCTCCAGATGAGTTGTGATGACTCATAAGAAATGATTAAAGTAACTGAGGGCAGCGCATACATCTGAGGGCGATAACTCTGGAACTGCACCAGCCTGAATGGCCAGGGATAGTTTGAAGGATGCAAAAATGTTAACACAATTAAACAATGAACTTTTCCAGTTTGGAGGAGACTTCTAAGATGGTAACAGATATATATGCCACATGGATTTGCTTTTTGTAACTTAATCCTGGTGCTAACTATGATTATAGCCTCTGGAAACCTTACTGAAATGTTATGCTAAGAAGAAACCAACCCATATGAACTTACTCTGCCCTACAGATTTTCTTAAGATAATGTGAAACAATTAGAGACTAAATGACCAATCTACATCTCTGTTTGCTATGAAGATAGTCACCCAATGAGGGAACAGTAACCAAACTATGGAATTGAAGCAATCTCTCATACAGAAGGCAGTTTCTCACAATGAACAACAAATATATGTAGTTAAGTGCAGTTTGCAAGCCAGAGGCTAAGATTCCTTTTACTAGGAAATGTTTGTGTAGTAATTCTCAAACAGATTTGTGAAAATTAGAACTAGCACAAAGGGTGAATTTTGTGGAATAAATTGCTTGCTGCAGACAGTTCATCCAGAGGTATCTGCAACACAGAAGAAGGAAGTGCTGCCTGAGGTAGTGAAGGCTCAGAATATCCACACCTGTCTTTTCAGGAAAGCTCTTAATATCAAAAGCTTTGACAAAAAATGTAGTAAAACAAATACTACTTTTACAGCTGGATCCTTCTTAGAAATCAAGATGCATACTATAAGAAGAATGGGTACCCCCTGGTTCAGATCTCTGCGTGCTACAGAATGTAAGGTGACCCTCAGTCCTAGCTTGTGTAGTTGGGAATGGCTACACCATGGTCATCCAGAGTGAGTGAACTGCTGGCTCCCTGCATCCGAGATCCCTGATTCCTCTAACTCAGTTACTGTGGCAAAGAATCTTAGTGTGGGAGAAAATTTTATCTGTATCTGCAAGTCCTCTAGCTACCAAAGGTAATTTATTCACAGGCATTGAGTTAATCTGTAGTTGAACCTTTAAGGTTGGTTCCACAATCTGCAGCCCTGAAAGCTGAGGCAGGAGGGAAATGTGAAATATTCTAGTCCTCAAGACAGGAGGGGAGTATACTCAGATAACCCATGCAAGTAACTCAGTGCCATCTTGGGCTGGATCTGAAGTGATATTACTGTCACCTAACTGCTCTCACAGATTACCAGTCTGATGAAAGACCATCTCAAGGACTACTTCGTTGCCATCTCTCAGATGGGTCGGTCTGTATTATGCAGAAGACTAAACTGTATGATCACAATGATGCTGTAAATTTGTGAAACTTGGCAACCACCTTTGCAAAAGTCAAACTGACCTCACTGGGCAAATGCCTCTAGGTGCTTCTGAGATCCAAAATTTAGGACAGAAGTAACCAATACCTTGGTGGCATTTTGAATTCCCATTCTATTTCTTAAATTAACCATGGTAAACACTGTTACTTGGAGCAGTTTGAAAGAGTTGAAATATTACGTTTAAGGGAGTAGTGGGCACAATGGTGATGAAGAAAGTGGTCCAAAGGTTCTGAAAAAGTTGTGTTTACCCACCAGGCAAATACAGTAGGGACACCAGCCGTATGACCTTGCTTTTAATTGTTCTCAACCCTGTTCTGTTTAGAGTGGGATAATGGTTCAGTCACACCCTGCATTACCAGTTTGAGGCCTCTGCTGGGATGGTGTTTACAGCCCTGGTAATGCAGTGGTAGCTGAATTTCTCTAACACCTGAACTAACATCAGGATGTTGGTTGGTAAAGTTTTGAAAATTGAATAGAAAAGAAATCAGTATTTTCAGGTGATATTTCTGCTATGGCCTAGGTTAAAAGTTTTTCTTGTAATGGAAAGAAGAGGAAGTATTATGGAACAATGAGGTGATAGCATGGAGCAGTGATCAGCAGATATGGGAAGGAAACTGAGCAGTTAAGTGGGTCAGTAATAGGAGGTGCATGTTTGCTTTGAGTACTTGGCTGCTCAGGATGAAGCATCTCTAGTTTCCTTATCTCAGATTTGTTTGTCATCTGACCTTTGCAGGAACAGGGGGTTGCCAGCCACAGTTAACAGCTGCTGAATCCCCTGAGCATCTGTGCTTGTGATGATGGTATGGCAGAGGTTTGCTCTGCATGGTTCTAGTTTCATCCTTCTGCTGATCCTTTTCTTAGCACTCTATTGGAAGATGTCAGCTACTTTTCTTTAGGATTTTCAGCAAGCATTTCCCTTTGGTCAGAGAAACACAGGATATACTGCATCTGTCCTGGAGCAGCTTTGTGGTGGGTTTTGTGTTTCTTGTGGCCAGCTATAACCCTTGCTGTGGCAGCTCATAGGTGAAAAAACTCCCACTCACTGCTTTTCTCTAGAAATACTGTTCCCAGTTATTAGAGCAAAGTGCGGAGCAAAGCTGCAGTTGTATTTGGTCTTCCTAAGTTAGTGCTGAAGGCTGGAGGTACTCCATAAATTGCAGTTACCCTATTGAGGGTATGGAAGGGAAAGCTTGTTTTGCTTCCTACCCCAAAGACTGAAGTGAGCATAGCTATTAATTCTTCTGAAGGTAAGGATTTTGTAGCACTTTTGGAGGAGACTTTCCAGCAGAGCAAGTAGTTCTGATCCTTGCTGCTCTTGCTGCTTCTGGTCTCACAGGGACCTCCAGGACTTGGATCTTTGGGCATCTTGAACATTGTTCTCTGCTGTGTGGAACAAGTAGGGGGAAACATCAGAAGTATGAAATCATCACTGCCCATAAACTCATCCTTCTCCTAATTTTTTATCTGCAGGTCCAGGCAACTGAAAGCCTCTTTTCTTAGGTTCAAAAGCTAATTCTCACCTCTAGTTAGATATATGCTGATGTAGTTGCACTGACTCAGCATAGTCACTCTCCTACACTTGTGAGAGTGGGTTTAAATAAGTGGTTCATGTTTAAATGCCAAGCAATCACAAGCGCTGTCATTTTGGACCATGAAAACCTTGAGTTTCTCAGTGAGATACTGCCTGCTTCTGCTGAGGCATTCTGCTGAGTGGACACCATTGCTCCCTGGTGGAGCTGGCAGGGCTTCAGTGTCCTCTCTGAACTGCCATGCCAACTGCTGTACTATGCCCTGTTTGCCCACCCTGGTTGATAGTGGTTCCAAAGATATTTTTGTGTTCTTAAGTCTCACTAGAGCCATGGGGAAGTAAGCGTAAGCCCAAAATGATGGATATGGTCAAGTGATGACCTGAATTCAGCCCATAATCTTTCTGCTTTAGGCTTCGGTGATAAAAAGTGATATTGAACAGCTTGCTGCATTACTACCAAAATTTGCAGAATTAGAAATTGGATGGACCTTGCTAGAAATTAGCCTTTTTGGTTCCAGAAAAGCTCCAAATAGAACAGGATTTTTATTCCCTTCCTTCTGTAAGCTTTTATTTTGTATCTTGGCTCCATGTCCCTTTCTACTATTCTGTATAAATCTCTTGTTTGGGCAGGTATCTGATAAATTAAAGATTAATTTCTGACAAATAAGCATTTGTAATTTTCTTGCTGATGCTTCTAATCTATGAAAGCAACTGAACAAAAGGGGATAGGAAAACCTATAAAGAAGGCAAGGTTGGGATTTGGGGATTTTTTTTAAAGCTCTTTGCACACTAGCTGTCTTTATTTAAATACTATTCTTAGTTTGAAACTTTAATTCTGGGCGTACATTTGGTGCCCAGATGGTGCAGACTCACACAGAAGCCCATCACGCTGTCAGGGCAGGCGGATCCATATGTAAATATTTTGCCTTTTCCACCTATAATATTTGGCTTTGTCTAATCTAATTGCTGTCAAAGGCAGAATGTGAAGAATACTTAAGAGAAGCAAACAATGAGGACCTCAAGTGTTTATATTGCACTAACTTTGGAAGATACTGGTAGACTGTGATGTAATTAATAACTTGTTTCATGGGTTTTCTTCTTCACGCTGTGATTTCATGGTCTATGATCAAAGTTCATGCCAAGTAGTATCTTACAACCCTTAGTAGAAACCTGTATTTGCAGTGGTTTAAAAGCATATTTTACCCTGTGGAACTGTCGATATAAGGCTAATGGGTCTGCCTTTTCAGTTCAGGCTGGCAGTAAGTGTCCTCTACCTGCCTCCTCATAGCACTCTTTATTATTTATATAATTCATCGCTTCATTTAATTTATTCTATTGAGTGCTTGTCTTAATGTATTTTTAATACATAAAAGCATTTCCAGTATAGCTGCTTCTATGACTAGTGGTAGCTAGTAACAAACAGCGTGGTCAACCACATTAAGGATACCTATTTAGTTATCAAAGGCCTGAGCCAAAATAACAATGTTAGTGGGGAAATGACTTCCATGAGCTTTGAATTTGACAGCTTAGTGAGAAGGTCTAATAAAGTCAGTGTTAGCTGAGAATGCTGGCAAAAGCAATGTAGGAAAACTGGCTTTCATCAATTCAAGGACAGTTACACTGTTACAGGTTTCTGATTAGATGGGAAATTTGGCTAAGCTATAATTCATGGAAAGCATCAGACTACACTAGACTCCATTCTTCTAAGGACACTAACTATGCAGAGAGATGCCAGGAGATCAGATCCTGGAAGGGCAATTATTTTACAGGAAGGAAAATATTTGTAAAAGGAGATGTAACGATGTGACCAGAAGACATAAGAAGTAGCACATAGTGCTTTTTTTCCCCAGAACATAGGTGCAATCCTGAGGAAAATACAGAGGAAAAAAATTACCAATTCCAACTATTGATGTTGCCATCTGAGCCTCATTGTTCAGGGATGCAAATGAATTCTGTCTCTGATCCTGCTGTAAAAGTGTCTGAGTACCTTCAAGAGGCGGTGTAGTCTGTCATACTGCTGTAGGGTGGAAAGGGGTCAGGAAATTGTTCACTATCTAGATGTGTAATTTTTTGTGTTGTTTTTTATTATTTAAAGAAAGATTAAAGAGTTTGCTTTGTGTAATTCCTGAAGTATGGGTATTGAGTCATGACCATGACTGCACAAAGAACTAAAACATGAATTTACAGTTTCTGTACAGTAACTGCATTGCTGTTGCTAGATGATAGTTCAGAGAAGACATGAAAGAAGGGATAATTTGCCACACAGATATCTGACGGTGAAAGAAGATGCTGGCAGCTACTCTGGGGCCAGTCTGGAAAGTCCCTGGAATGTGTGAAAGATTAACTTCCTGTATTGTAAGTTTGGATCTGAGCTTACTTGTTAGGGGCCAGAGACAGTGCTGGTTGTCACAGTGGGCGGGGATGGTAAGGATTGCTTTGCTCCTAGGCTTTGCTTTTGGTTGTCAAACCCATCTGGCCTATAGCTGGCCAAACATGTTACATTCATTTAACCACACTCTTCTGCATTTTGCCTTTCCCAGGAGCAATTGAGCGGTGCTCGTACATCAAGTACCACTACTCCTCAGCCACCATCCCCAAGAACCTTACCTACAACATCACCAAGACAATCCGCCAGGACGAGTGGCACGCCTTGCGTAAGTGTTGCTGCCTTTCTTCACCCTTCTCCTCGTGTGCAGGTGGGAGGTGCTCCCTGATAAATGAGAACAGAGGCTCTGAGTGACAGCCCCCTCAGAGCCCTCATCTCACATACAGTTTGTCTTTGTAGCAGACGGATCGATTTGTTCTTAGGACCTACATCTCTTTCTGCTGCTGACTGGAAATTCTGCTGAGGCATGAGAATGTGGTGGTGGGGAAAAGGCATTTGTATGCAGAGATTAATACTGAGTTAAATACAAAAATGAATAACAAAATCAATGCCCTATTTTTTAATTCAGTGGAATGCTCTGTACGTGAGCACATTCTTATGCCTTTGCTGCTGCTGCTGAGTTTCCTGCTGCCAGGAGAATTTATTGCTGCCTTTTATTGTAGAATGTCCCATTGCCAGCAGCTCCTGTGTGAGTGTGGCATCACTCTCCTTTGAAGATCTAGAAAGAGAATCGCTGCACCCTTTAAGGCACAAGGAAGGAGCTTATCCCTCAGTGATAATTGTAGCCAGTGGTCACCAACTTGTAACATTTGCTGAAGTGACAAGATCTGACAGGGATGGAATTGTCTTAGGAGGTATTGGCTGACCTCAAGTCTTTTGCCTTTCTCATCTTGGAAAAGGGTTTTCACCAATAAAATGCAAGAGGTAGGATTTCACAAGGAAGGATGCCACTGTGACTGCTCTTGTTACTACATAGTCCTGGGGACCGATGAATGTCCTGAGCAGCTTTTTTGGTGGAAGCAGTTACATGTCCTTCAAGGTGGCAGGGGTTGAGGCAATGCTGATTCTCACTGGGAAGCTTGAAAGGTGATAGTGAGCTGTTACTTTGTTGGTTTGAGAACTGTGCTAGACCTCTGGTGTTCCCATGGCTTTCACCATGTTTCACTCCTCCCTTATGTAGCTGTTGCTTTGGGAGGGTCCTTTTAAGCTCTGGGGAGGAGAAGGTGCAATGTTATAGTTGATTTTCTGCACTGGTGAGGGTGAGGTCCAGTATGGTTTGAGATTCATTGGTGCTTGTAGGCCTTCCTGGTCCACTCTGGTAAAGAATTAAGAACATTCTAGAGGGTCTTGCTAAATGCCTATTGATTTTTTTTATGTGTCTATGCGGATAAATACATATTTTTATTGTGACATGACGAGGAGAAGGAATAATTGAATTTATGACTCTCAGCAGGTTGACTCTCAGCTGGTCTTGCAAAATACTGTGCTGTGTTAATTTGTCCCTGAAATCAGAAGATCAAACGGTTCAGTTCCCTTCAGGTTTTCTCCTACCACCTGTCTTCTCTGCTGGTGTTAGTTTTATGTCAATGTAAAATGTAACAATGCTCGTCTGTGGGCAAGAAAAGAAATGCGTTTGCCACCCAAGACATCTTCTTTGGGCTCATAGGGCAGTAGGAAGGGACTTTGATTTATGCTTTTGGTGTATGTGTGGTTTTGCCACTGTTGGAGTAACAATGACTTTTTTTCAGCCATCTACTGGGAATCTCACTACTTAATGTAAGAATTATGTTCTAAAATTAATCTTTGTCTCAGCAATGACTCAAAGGGTTATATACTTGGTCATCTAAGGTTGTATGCATCCCTCGGTAAGATGAGCAAGTTCCTGAGCCTGATGTGTTGATATGGCATTTGTCAGTCTCCAAAGGTGCAGTCTAGACACTGCTCACACATTTACATATCTCGTGTGGTCTGAGGCACTCTCAGGGTGAGGCTGCTTGTCCCCTCCCTGCAGTGTGTAGGTGTGGGTGCATATTTCTGACCCAAATTTTCTTGCCAGTTTGAGGAGTAAGATAAGCATAGGGAGATGTAAGATAGGTAGATGCCAACATCAGTTCTATCTAAAGACAGAGGAGGAGAGAAATACTTTGCTGAAGCTCTCCTCTCCTGAGCAGTTGGTGCAATAGACTGCTTTGATAGTATGGGGTTAACCACTGGTGGTTCTGGAGGTCACTGCATTTAAGAATGAACTGAATCTATACAACTTATTTCCTCTGTAGGAACAGTAACCTGTTTTAAAAGACAAGGCCAATACCAATCTTTTCTAATTGTGTTTTGGTTGAGGGGATTTTTCTCCCTTTGCATTGCAGTAGACAAAGTGGGTAAGTCCTTTCAGGAAGTTCCTGTGATTTTAGCCCCTGCCTTAAGCAGCTGACCCTGCTCTATGCCTCTGGACTGGTTTCATCCAGGACACATCTACTTCATCTCAACACTGGTCAATCTGATATTTTCAAGTCAGCCTGGCCATTATTTTTCTATTCTTTCAGTGAATGTTGTGACAAGCAGCAACAGAAGCAGGGCCCAGGCCTGGCTATCTTCTTTCTCTTGCCATGGATTATTTTTCAGAACTGTAGTATGAGATAGGGGGGAAAAAACAAAAAGTATTTCCTGAAGAAACATGGGGGCAAAATGGCCTCTTGGAGAACTTCAGAGGAACTGGAAAGGTGAAAGCAGAATATCTGGTCACCCTAGTAAAGAAAAATGCCTCTTCCAGGCTGAAGCCACTGTTATAATTTGCGATGTTCGTATTTCAGTAGTGGTTTTATTTTTCTAGTGTATGGACAGTCAACTGTGGTGCTTGGGAAGGAAGTCTGTTGTTTTGCATGTTTAGTGGTTTGAGGGATCAGAGGGAGAGAGGGCTCCCACCATGGACTGCAAACTGCTTTTTTTGGACTGGTGGGCAGGACTGATGCTCCAGCAGTTTGTCTTAAATTGCAGGAGTGGGTGAGAGACAATTAATTTGAGACTGAGGACCCCATGGCACCAGTCAGCTCACAAAGCAGATACTCCTCTAGCTGTGCTGTTAGCTATGCTAGAAGAACCTGAGAGAGCAGCTGGTCCTAGAGGAATGGTTGTAGCTGACTTTACCATTTTTGATTTTATCTTTTTTTCATTCTGTTTGACATTTTCAAGATGGAACCTTTGCTCCAAATTGATTGCTTATGGCAGTATGAGCTGGGGAAATAGGACTTGTCTTCTCTGCAATCACTTCCTCTCAACTATCTCTGGTTAAACAGGGATGGAGGGAAGGATGATTGTATTATTGTCAGCTCTTGGCTGTCAGGAGATGAATGTTCATCTAATTAGACAAAACAAGTATCTATATGAGCTGGGAGGGGAAGGGTGAAGCAAAGGAAAGCTGTGTCCGACAACTTTGAGCATGAGTAACTGTCTTTATGGAAGGTGCATGTGTAATTATTTGACTGAGTCACTATTAGGCATTTACCTTGTCACACTTTGGCCCTAGCCTTGAGTATAAAACCTGATCCACAGTTCTGTTTTCTGAAAAATGAGACCAGCATCATAGATGCTCTTAAAAATGGTCGTGTATTATTGCAGTAAAAAGCCAAGAAAATGTGAACAGTTCTATATTTATTTACACATCATCCCATGTATTTTATGCTGTTCCTGTAGGTTCACTTTCATTGTACTACAGATGTGTTCACTGAACATGAGAACGCGCTCATGGCAGGGGTTTGAGCTGTAGAATGTGGTGCAGGCTCTGGGAAGGGTGAGAAGTGTTTCCAAGTAATAGAATAAGCATTTGAACTGGGTGCTTGTGCTTTAGGGAAGCTGACAATAAAAGGGAGGTTATGTTGATGTTAATTCTTTGTTTTTCTTGTCCCAAAATCTTCAGGAAACCATTATCTGGTATATTATAGCAAAGCAGGTGAAAGGCTGTGTTTGCAGTGAAAATGGTAGTACCTCCAAGGCAATGAGGGGATGTGCTGTATTCAGCTTAGCATCTTCCAGGAGCCAACAGAGCTGTTCCTTAAAGCCACTGTGAGGGATAAGGCACTCAAAAACCCCAGGGAGTGTTCAGTCTACTGTTTTACTCTTTGGAGAACAACAAATATGTGTTGGGTTGATGCTGGGTTTTTTTTTTTCAGAAGGACTGTAGTAAGGTCATTTTGCTTTCATCCCTGTTTGGCTTTGTGTGGGTGTGTTTGTTTTGTTCTATTTTTTTTAATAGGCTATAGGCACCCCAGGCTCTATATTCACCCTATGCTGCACTCTGAGAATTAAGTGTTTCATGTAAAAGAGCCATCCTCGCTCCATGGCAGATGAAGACACTACTGTGGCTTTAAAGTGCTGCAAACAAGCAAGTTGCTGATGTGTGTTCTTGAAGAGTGAGATTTGTTTTTCTCTCAGATAACAAGTGCAGTGACTCCCTCTTCCCTTTCTCCTGCCTTGGTAGCTGGAAATGGGACAATTGCTGCATGGCACTCAGAGCCTTTGGCAGAGCTCCCAGTGGCTTGTGTTATATTGCGTGAAGGTCTACATCAGAAGAGAGGTAAAAAATTCTTCCTTGTCTCCAAAAGCTTCTGTTTTGCTGATTCAGAGCCTATTTGGGTCTATAAGTCTTTTATTTTTCCTTCTTCCCTGTATGTCACAAACCTGATTTTGTACTTTGGATTTAACACTGCCACAAAAGAGGGAATTTGCCTGTCTGTTCTTCTCCAGCTTGCCGTTGGCTCCTCAGCCTGTCTTCCACAGCAGCTGTGTTTTGTGTCCAGGAATGTGAAGAGTGCTGCATCTGGGCAGGAAGTGGCTGGAATTGCTATGGAAACTGATTTTTTCCTGCACAGTTTAGAAACTGTGTCACCAGGCTGCTTTAGAGTGAACCAGTTCAGAAACAGGTAGCTGATGCTTCTTAAGTGTTTAGAATTTCCTGGGCTTTTTAAAAATGCTCCTTGCCTGGCACTGTGAGATCTCCTTTCCTCTCTTCTACCCTGACATTTCTACTGCAGGGCCGTAGGACATGAGCTCTGAATTTAAAGTATCAATACGGAGAGCAGCACTGTCAAAACAATCATAATGCTTTGTATTGGAATGATGACATTCATCTGCACTCTGTAAGTGCAACACTCCTGTATTTGTGGTGGTCTAAAAGCTATTTGCATAAAAAATGAATTCTAAAGTCAAAAGTAATAGCCTGGCACATTCTGAGAGGAGCAAGTATTGGAGGAAATGAATAATTTCTACAGGGTGTACAGAGTGGTAATATTTTAATTCATACAGCATCTGTGCTGAAAGCTGAGTGGATTTTATTGGCCTTAATGCTCTGAATTTTGCAGGAGCCTACAAAGCACTCAAATACTTCCTTATAACCAGTAAAACTACTGGAAAAATATCCAGCAACAATTAACACTCAGGAAAATGTCTGTACTTTGAATTTCTGTAATGTCTAGACTTGTAATTTCTACAGACTTCCCAAGCCTTCTCATTCCATGGAACACGAAGTTGAGATTTGCACAGAAGCTCAGTTGATAGCTTGACTGTGCCTTGGTAACACCAGCAGGCTTATGGGCTTGGCCCCATCTGCTTTTATAAGCAACAATAAATATTTAATTGTTGCATCTTTAATAAGGGTTGACCCCAGAAAGTTTTTGCTTTTTTTTTTACGAGCACTACAGAAAACAGTGTTTGAAGTAAATACATGGCATCCCATTTTTTCTTGCTCCTTTCTTTCACTCTCTCTTGTATTTTCTTGCCTCCTTCCATTCCTATGTGCCTCTACAAGGAAATCCTGTTTCATTTTTAATTAGCTATCTGTGTCCCCAGATGGAAGTACACCCTGAAGTATGGCCCCGTCCTGCTGGTCAGTGCCATTTGGCTGACAGTATGATGTCATTCCTTAATGCATTGGTTATTACAACAGACAGGGCAGCCATCCCAGAGGTTACTCAGGCAGCAGGTGCTCACATGCCTGGAGGTCTTGTGTTGCTGGATCTTCTTTGCATTCACTGTTCCCGTAGCTAATGACCAGGTGGTAGTGACAGACCTTCTCATTTCCCACTTTCTCTCTGCTGTAGGGTTTTCTTCATATCCTGCTATTTCAAGCTAAGATATAATTTTTTTTCTGGCATTGAAGTCTAACCTATTTTGAAATCTGTAAGGGATTTTATTGCCTTCTGCTAGGCTTCAACTTAGGATCTGTTAATATGCCTGTGACCTTAATACCTACACTGATGAATAACTTCCCAACTGCATACTCCTTTTTATTTGCTTCTTAGAGGCAGAAGAGCAGGGATGGAGTAAGGGAGGAGGTCAGTAGACCCTCTAGTCCTGAGCTGACAGGGGTGCCTGAATAGCAAATATGGCCAAGATTTGGAAAGAGAGAAAATGAGGACAAGGAAAGGGGTAAAACAGTGCTGGAGAGCTGGGAGAGGCAAATTCAGGGATTACTAAGCATTGCAATTGGGAAAGAGGTTGGAGTGGTGGATTGGAACAATTTTGGAGAGAAAGTGCAAAAATGGTCTAACTCCGTTCCCTGATTCACTCCAACACAAACAACAAACAGGGAAGGATCCCCTCCAAAGCCTTGTTCAAAGTTCACAAGTCAGACCTTCCTGTACACTATTGCAACTGTGAAATGGGGGCAGAGGGGAGATCTCATCCTGCTCCCTCAGCCAGCAGGTTCTTCCCCAGCTCGTATAGTGGGCCTCACAGGTGAATCAGAACAGTCTTATTCTGCTGATGAACCTCTTGCCACTCTTCTGAATCAGTAAGAAACCCCATGTTAGATTTTCTGGGTCTGCAGTTTGATGTTTGCCTAAAGCTCACTTAAAATCAAATGAGCATTTTTAAGGCTGCAAATACAAGCACGAAAAGTTAGGAGATGACCCAGTTTGGGCTGCATACTTGGCCTTAATTTATCTCCTCTAAGCACACTCATTATTAAGTCTTTAATAACTCTAATCACATACTCTTGCCTTGTTCCATACATTTGGGATATTTTGTTTCCATTCAATGATGCCTCTGTTTGGCTTCTTTTCCACTGCTGAATGTATGGTTGTTGGCCTTTTTAATTGCAGATTACACAACTCCTGTTTCTATGATGGAGGTAACTTCATGGACTTTGCCACGTTTCTAGTCAGTGTATTGAAGGAAGGCATGTAAAGATAAATATATTAATATCCAATAACCTCTTGTGGCTGGCTATAATTTTCATTTTAGGCCTGACAATCAAAGAAATTGTTTGGGTTTTTTGGGTGTCCAGTTGGAAATAAAGAAAGCTTGAATTTTACATATTTTCAGAGCACAGCTCCCATTGACTTTCAGAGTAACTGTAAGAGCTCCACACTTTGATTAATTAATTAATTAAACCTCAAATGGCCACCCAACTCACAATGGGTCGAAGTAAATGAGGAAAACACAGCTAGGGACCATCTCTAAAGAAATTTCTTGGAGTGACTCATCACCACCAAGGAGTTTTAGGGTAAGTGAAGAGGAAAGTGCTTGTTATGAGAGGGAGGAGGTGTTGCCAACTGACTGATCTCTGCTCTGATTGCTCTTTGGTGGGGGGTTGCTTGTGTTCTCACCTTTCACACTGACCCTTTCAAAGGGTCTCATTCCTGTATTTCCTAGCTTTGGCATGCTTGGCAACCTTCATGTTGATAGGTTTTGGTGGGTTTTTTTGTTATATTTGTAAGTGCGGGCACTTGGATTCTCTGTGGCTTAGGTGATGTTTTGCATTGTCTCACACTGTTATAGAGGAAAAAAGAAGACATTTTTATCTTCGTTGTTGAAGAGAGTCTTAAGGTATTTACAGAGCTGTTCCAAGTGCAGGAGAATTGAGAGCAAACCCCCTCCAGTCTCACTAGTGATTTTTTGCAAAGGAGTATGAGAGACTTTTTGCCTGTTGCAGTGTGGAGATGTTGACAGGTAAAACATACCATTGCTAATAATTTCCAGTCATTCAGCCAGTCAAAATATAGCTTTATTAATATGCATACAGAGCTCTCTGTTTCCCTTCACTCCCTCTTGAGAGACACAGAGGGGGAGAGATGGGCGTTCTTCTGTCTCTTGGCTAATCAAGAATGATGCCTTGTGCATTCTTAGGGTGAGAGAAGAGGAAAGAACGACAGGAGGCTCTAATGGGTCTCATCCATCTGATTTCTATAAATTTTGATTTATATACCAATTTAATGCCTGGTTTATGATGATTTATGTCCCAGTTTGTCTGATGCCCCACCCCACAATGTTAGTGAAGTGAAATCCCAGCAGTTAAATATTTCAAGGTGATTACATGCCACATACATAGTTAGTAATGAGGAGTTAAGTGCTTCCTTACTTCAGTGCAAGAATATAGACATAAGTGGAACATTTTGGAAATGGGCTTAGTGTGATTTGTTCACAAAACCATGCACCATCCACAAGGAAACATCATAGCAGCCAGCATCAGAGAGAGGGCAAGAAATTTTGAGTCAAACAACCTGGCTCTGACCTGACAGGAGCTGCAGGCTGGAACATGAAGGTGGTTTTTATATGTCAATAGCTACTAGGCAGTGGTTGCCATTTTAATTACCATTTTGCTGTGATGCTCTTTGGACGTTGAATTACAGAATAAACCTGATCCTCATGTACAATCAGGACATCCTCCTGCTTATAAAAAATATAAAATGTGTCGATGTTAATGTGCAGAAACCACAGTGCAGCTTTACTTCCTCAGACTGTTAATATTAACTGGGCCATTGTGATTTTGGCCATGTTGTCAGAGCTGAATGTAGTTCTGGCCCATGAAGACTGCATGAAGCTGAAGGATTTGTCTGGGGCCCATCCCAAGACTCCTTAATTGGCTGGGTGAATCACAGTTTAGCTGTTCAGTTATTCCCTACCCACCTCCAGGAACTGATTGCACAGTTGGTGGGGGAATAAGAAATCAGGAATATAAATCAACTGCAGGGTATCTCCTGTGGGAATTCAGAGTTCAGTCTTGCAAATCTCATCTGGCTGCTCTGGATGTAGGTTATACTTAATGGAGCTTGAGCCTGCATGTCCCTCTGCATCACTGGAATTATGACAGCTAATTTGAGCCTGTCTGCCACTGGTGTGTGCAATTGATCAATATCTCTTTCATAAATACAAACTCTCCCTCATCTCTGCCTTCATCAACTTTGTCTTTTCTGGCTTGCCCTTTTGCATCCTTGTGTATTTTGTGGATTTTTTCCCCCCAAACTTGATTTTCACCTAGATATTCTCAGAGAAGAAAATCAATGGAAGAATATCACTTGTTCACCTAAGAGGGGCTTCTTTGCCATACATAACTAAGGCTATAAATAATTCAGTAGGGTCCCTGTCTTTTCTTTCCTCCCATAAGATTGGGTTTATTAAAATTTTATGGGAGAGGACATGGAAGTGGCTGAATTACTGGCTTAATCTGATACGGTCTTCAGCAGTGCATTAGTTCAGTACCAGCTGCTCTTTACTCATCATCATAGGCACACACTAAATCAGTCTTCCTTGTAGAATCCATTTTGCAGCATGTTATAATCATGTATTTCAGCATGATGTAATGCCATTCCTCATAACTTGCTCTTATGCTTGATGGTGTTGCCAAGGGAAGAAAAGTGTTAAACTGCCAAGGCAAGGCTTAATCTTTTTTCTTCCACTGAGGAAGTCAGTAGAGGCATGAATCCATATAGAGACAGATCCTAATCAGAAGGGAGCTATAGGCTGGGGAGTAAGAGTTGAGTTTGACTTATACCAAAATAATAATTCTACTGAAACAAGAAGAGATATTCTAAGATGAAAACGTGTGAAATCAGCATCTGGGTGCTAAATACTCAAGAGATATCAGGAAAAGAAAGGGGCTCCTTGAGATCTGGGACTTTTTGGCATTTCAATGAAAATGGACAGATCCCACAATTAAGCTTTTCTGTTAATGCTGCTGCTGTGTAGTGCACCTTCCATCCTAGCATCTTGAAACACTTAGGAAATAGTTTTCACTCAGTATCCTTTGGACCTAAACAGGGTGCCAAAGGAGGAATAAACCCAAGTACACCCGTTTCACAAAAAGTTACAGAGAAGTGAATTGACTTGCTAAACATCATGTGGAGAGTGAGTGGGAGAGCCAGAAACAGAACTCAGGTCTTTGGATTCCCACTGGTGTAAGTGCTAGACAGTGCTGTGTCCTATAGTGCCAGAGATTATGCAGCCTATCTCCTAGAAAAGCCTTGCAAAATCATATATCAAGAATGCTTTTTTTCTAAAAAAATAGTTTTCAATTGAGAACTCACTGTCCAAAACCAGAATCCAAATGGATACATACATTGGTATCAATTTTTGCCTAGTAAAATAGCAAAAACCCCTTCAAAGTTTGCTAGCGGATTAGGTATGTGAAAAACGAGATTCACTCTCGTGTGAGAATTTAAAAGTTTAATAAAAGGACAATAAGGGACAGAAACAATAGAGCAAAAGTTACAGTGCTGGGTACCCTTGGCTCCAAGCCAAGAGCACACCTGCTATTTCAGAGACACCCTTTACGTACCTTTACTGTTAACGCATATTCATAAACAATTATACATATTCAAACCTTTCCCCCAAACTAGTTTACATTTTCTAGGAAGTGTTTAGCATGGCCCCTCCTGGGGTCTGCCTTTTTAGAGCCTGCGCAGTTCTTGGCTGTGGTTTTGGTCAGTTCTGATTGTCACCTCCAGCTTGGGCCTTGGTCTGTGATGTTAACAGATGGTTTTTGCTGATAGCTGCAAGTCAGTAGCAGGGATGTTCATCTTACATTCACGGGATGTTATCCAACCAAGCAGACAGTTCAGTTACCACAAGCATAACTATAGCAGCTATTTTACTACAGAAATAAAGGCATTAGTTATTGTTACAAAAACAAAAACCCTATATCTTTATAGCAAAGCTACTTTAACATTATACAGCAGTCAATTAATTGTGAAAAGCCAATATTATAATATGCATTTATAACAGGTATAACAAAGTGGGGATTCCTCAGAACCTGCTAAACCCCAGGGCCTTGGAGATATTCGGGTGAGGAACTAGGATCAAAGGTTGTCCATTAGAGTATGTGTAGGTGCTGTGGATTTTCTGCCATGTATAAGTTGCACTCTACACTGGTGTCCTTGCTGATTTTATGGCAACTGATACAGCACAAATAACATCCTGATACTCAGTCTTACCTGCAAGTAATCTTAACTATAAATTCATTTGAAAAATAATCAAATCAGTGCATTTTGGGAAATAATAATTATCAGTCCTATTACAGCGACATAAAATCTCAAAGAAATGCACACTTAATGGATAACTGTAGGCATATGATGTAAAAATGGCCTTCCTGATATGGCCTGGGCAGAACCTGTTATGGGTGACAAATCCTCTTTGGCCACAGCCAGCTCTGCTTCTCATCCCAAGATGGCATGGGTCAGGAAATGATTAATTGACAAGGATAGTCCTGACCATGATTACTGGCTGTGAACCATCTGCTGCCAGAGGGTGCATTAGAGCTACTTGTGATTTATTCCACATAAACCTAGGCTGAACTGGTCTTCAGCTTGCTTCAGGGTTATCTTCATGCCTTGTAGAACTCACTGTAGCGGTACCTGTGTGTTGATTATTTCTGCTGTATTTGATTGATGTTTAGGTATTTACATGAAAGCAGGATTTTTATTCAGTAAATAAGCCTTGGCTCTTAACCCTTTGCTGAGGCACTGCTCCTCTGTACTGACTTTGGTTGATGAAGTAGAAAAGTCCATGATGTCATCACTTCCACAGAGGACCAGATATTTCATGTGGAAGGAATTGAGAATGAAAGGCTTTTGTAACTAGGAATCAGGCAGAGAAATCAAGAAAACCCCCTTTGATAAAGCAATAGGATTAGTATTTCAGAGTGGTTTGCCCAGTTTTCCAGGAGGAATCAGCAGTTCTCTGAAAAGCTGAATCGACAGCTCTGTTAGGTGAAGCTTTTTGACAAGACCAAGGGTTGCACAGGCAGGAGCACGTTGAAACTGTGTGATGCATAGATGCATTAGATCATTTGATGTATCTCTTTGGCTGCTAGTTCATAGGATTTTCTGATTAACAGTTCTAGCATGGGCTTTAAACGGGAACCAATCCTCTATGCAAGTAAGAGCAGAGTTCCAGAGGTAAATGAATCCCGACTTTTTGGCAGTCAGATGACAAGCACAAGGTAAGGATATTTGTGGTTTTTTATCACAGCTGGGGGAGCCTCAGTATTATAGTAGCCAGAGAAGAGAGGCCATTTGTCACTGGCTGTTGGATTCCTGATGAGTGTTTTGCTGTCTTTTCCTCATAGAGCAGATGAGTTGATCTACTGCTGTACCAAAGCAATGCTTAGAGAAAGCATAATTGATATTGTTGAAGGGCTAAGACCTGGTAGTAAGGTCTGTGGGGCTCTTAAACCTGCTGGTGCAGTCCCCAGAAGATGCATTAGCTGAGAGCGAGACTGTGGAGAGCCAATCCCCAGGCAGTGATGGCCTGTAGGAACAGCAAACTTGTCTGTGAAGTTGGCAGAAGGAGTCTCAGTCAAGGAGGATATCGATAGGATGCTAATGTGGCCCCAAGTTATCTGCGGAGGGCTCTGGTCCACACGGCAATCTCATTTTGTTGGGATTGAGGGGAGCTAGTTTGGGACAGAAAGCCATCTGCTTCGACAGCTGACTTCATTCTGATGTTGATAGAAAGGGAAAAACATCTGGTTGGGCTGTTTAGTGGTGTGGCTGGCAGTTGGAGAGACACTGCTGCTTTCCAAGTCTTTTATTCCTGTGCTGTAGGCATGAGTAGAGAAAACATTCCCTGGTGTAGGAGCAGGAATCTTACAGCCTTGGGGAGTGGCAAGTGCAGAGAGGAACTCTTTGTATGCCTGGGAGGCTCTGTGTTTTTTGGTTTGTTTTTCCTTCTGAGAGTTGAGAATGCAATTGGATGAGCTTTTAGTGGTGCCTTTAAGAATATGAATACGGGAGCCAAGGTGATGTGTGTAAACACCTGGGGAGAAGCTAAGAGAAAACAGCATAATGGAAAAGCTGCTGGGGGAAATAAAAATGTGATGTCTAGATGCTCTTCTGTGTATAGAGAGAACTTCTCTCCCCTGTTTATTATTCATCGATGTGGATGGATTAGATTTATGTGAAAATCAAGCAAATTCCTGACATTGCTGGCGGTGCTGAGACAATAACCAGAAGCTGTTGCCTCTGTCACTTTCCTTTTGCAGCAAAGTCTGATGGTGAATGAGACTGCCATGAGTTTGCCACTGCTCACTCACTACTTTTTGAAATTTACTTCTGTTTGTGTTTGTCTGTGTCAAGCTCTTGGCACAACTCTGATAAGCAACAGAAAGATGGAGCCTTTCCATCGATCAATAGAGATCAATCTCTTAATTTCGACTGAATGACAAAACAAAACCAGCTCTTAAAAATGTGTTTTTACCTTTTCTTAACATCTGCCTGCTGATAGCTAGCAAGCAGCTCCCAAAACCAAAGTACTAAGGGACATAGAAGAGAGCTCTTGCCTGCACATTATTTATACTGACCCTATCAGAGGGATGGGGTCTGTCTGCACAGACCTGAGGATTACACAACACGTAAATGTGCCTTGAGGCACGAGTGTGGAAAATTCTGGCCAAAGTATTTGGCTAGGGCTAGGTTTGTTACTTTGTTATTGACCAGACCATGACACTGGTTGCAATGCTTTGGGCATATGTATGTCTGAGGCCACAGCATCCAGGGCAGAGCTGCTTCACGTCCAGGTGATGTGAAGATGGGGCTATACTTGGTGTTAGTCAACATCAATTGGGTTTGCTGGTACCAGATCACATGTAGCTGTCCAGTAATACAGCACATCTGGTTCCGTGACTTACAGAGAAGGCTGGGAAGTGGGATGATGAATTCATCTGGGTGTCATTAGAACATTCAATCAACCACATGGGATGTTGCCACACCAGTGCATTTACCCCAACAAGCCTTACAGGTATGGTTTGAGGACAGGGTGTAAGAACCACTGGTTTGTTTCCTGACCGAGTGCTGCATAATGAAAATCTTGCCTACTGTTGTCAAGTCTCAAAACAGAGGTCTTGGTGAAGTATTTTTAAAATGTCTGTCAGTACATAGAATGGTCAAGAAAAGAATTGTTTTAGTAGTTGTTCTGGCTACTTAAGAGCACCACATTATAAAAACTTTATTGTAGACACTGCTGTATATACCCATCTGATACTCACCTGAATGTGAATGTCAGGGTGGATATGCAACAGATGGCACAGAATAGTAAGTAGTTTAAGTGAAATATTGTTGCTAGTAAATATCAGTAGCTGATACTTTAATCTGATGTTTTTAAATGAAGGAATAGAAAACAGATATTTCAGTTGTCCTGTATTTTCTGTGTTTTGTTTCTCTGCCTACAATACTGGCATCATCAGTAAATGTAAGTGAGGTGTGTTTGGACATGGCTGCTCTGGTGGGCCTCTGGTGTGAATGAACAGGCAGAGGGAACAGAACACTGGTTTTTGTAAGAAGATGAGTTTTCTCTTTACTTGGGGATATGAGTGGGGGAAGGCTGAAATGATGTATTGCTCATGAAGGCAAGAGACCTGAGAGCACCAGCTAAACCCAGGCATACTGCAGGCAGTTACTGGGCATGTTTCCCAGTTACAGCCATGCCACTGTGCTTAATCACCTTGTTCAAACTGTTGCTCTAGAAAGAGTAGATCCCTTGTTGATGCAATGCTCTCTCTTGACTTTAAACAGCTTTGCTGATGTGTCTTGAGCCTTCCCCTGCAGTCTTACCCTGCCATTCCCAAAATGTACCACTGTTGCAGCTGTAGCCGTGCAGCTTGGCTCTGAGGGCTGCACTCAGGTCAGAATGTGTCTGGCTTCAGTGCCATGCTTTGCTGGAGAAGTTCAGCACTGTAAGTAAGGTATGAGTTCTACTTCCCTTCTTGCTCTTCTAAAAGCAGGGTTTGTCCAGCTACTGGTTTGGTGGCAGAGAGTCTGTGTGATGCATGTATATGCTTCTCATCTTAGAGCTGTCTAAAAGCACTTTGGGGCCTAATGCAAATGTGTTGTAATTGGGCCTGAGATGGTCCCAAGAACTTGTTGCACCAGTAGATTTTACTGGAGAGCAAGAGCTTTATGGAGGAGGTCTTGTTCACTTCTGAAGAGGGAGAAATGACATTAGCATAGCATCAGGGATTTTGGCTTTCTGTGAGGTGGAGGGATATGACCTGCCCAAGCAGTGGGCTGAAGGTGCTGCTGCAGTGCTGCAGAGGGGCCTTGGGCGTTTCTCCAGCCTCTGGGATGGGAAGGCTGAGGTCTGAGGGCTGGCTGCATCCCTGTATTCCCCTTTTACCTGATGGTGCCTCTGTGTGGATCATTCTGGGGGCTTTACCAAACCGAATCCTGTGCCAGGGTGATATACTGCTGCTCAGAGGAGAACAGAAGAGCTGCAGAAAGGGGAGGTCTGAAAGCTTCTGGAGCAACATCACGTGGAAACCAGAGGAGGTGGATATTTGTCAGTGTAGCAAGAAGTGAGACAAAATCCCAGCACCTCAGGCAAACAATAACATGAACCAAGTTGATGGAGCTGCTCTCCTGCGAAACCTTATCCGTCGTGGCTGCCCTGTGCTGCTAAAGCTCTCTGAGGCTGCTCAGAAATGATTGTCTCTCCTCCCTCTTTAGGGAAATGACAAGGGGTGGGGTGTGGAAAAGGTGCCAGCAAGCATAGGAAGAGAAAATAGAGAAAATTTGATGTTGAATGTATTCATCACCATCTATTTTAGGGTCAGTTATTGTCTTTTTTCTTCGTTAAATGAGGTGCTATTTTTAGATTTACAAATCCATACATGGAAATTATTCTCAGATGTTCCAGCTTTCATCCCGTATTAAAAAAACCCCAGTCTCATCTTGATGGCACATTTAGTGCATTAATTTTGTGTGATTTCTTTTATCCTTTTCTTCCTGCTCAAAAAAAATCCCTTCTTGCTCCACTACCTTGGCTAACATTACTGGAAATGCAGCAAGAGAGCAAATGCAGCTATTTAACATTTTCATTTGTTGCTTTAGTGTTTTGTTGGAGTTACGGGGGCAGTGCTCGTGGGTTAAAAAGTGCCTTAGCCGGCAGCCCACCCACTTCCTTGTGATTTTTCTTCAAAGAAGAGTCTGACAGGGAAAAGTTGTTCTGTTGCAGATTTGCTGAGTTCAAAGCGAGTGCCCTACAGATACAACTTCGTGATTAATCCTCAGAACTGGCACATAAAGCTTATGTTATGCCACTGCTACTACTGTTAATGGCAGTCAGGCAGCTTACTCACAGTGCACTGCTTTAAAGAGTAATAATTTACCCAGGAAAGTCCTGAGGCAAGAGAAGTGATAGTCATTTATTAATTCTTTTGTAAATCCTTTTGTCTGTGACACTGGCATTGCTTTCCATCCATTTCTAAGTCATTACATTTTGGTGAGCCCTGGGCCTTGAAGTGGGAAGAGAGCAGGCTGTTATTTTTTCCCATGGCCATGAGCTCTTCAGTGCCAAGAGCTGGTGCATGTACTAGAATTCCAGGCTATATTTACAAAGAAGAGACCAAAACCTCATAAGCATATTTTATACCCTCTGCCGCACATGCAGAATTAGTGGCTGTAGAGAAGAATGTGACCTTTAGGCAGCCACTGAAAAGCAAACAGAGAAAGCTGTGCCTCCCAGCTTTGATTGAAAACAGTTCTGCCAAAGCATAGCTGTAACATCAGTGAGATACTTATAAAAGCAGGGGCTTTTTCAGAGGGAAATGAATTGGGGTGCCTGATTTTAAGGTGTCTGACATTAATTATGCTTGAAAGGGCCTGATGGCCAGTGGGAAGTGCTCAGCATTCCTCAGGAGACTGAGTAAGATTGTCAGCACCTGGCTATGGTTATGTGCAGCGTTATCTCCTAGTACAGGCAGTTACCCAGCAAAGGTGTCTTCTGGCACTTTTGGTTGTATTTGTTATTTCTATGTTAGTTAGATCTCAGATTTCTAGTGAAGATGCTGCTTTCTCAGTGGAGGAAAGAATTTTGGCTGGGAACCAACTCACGGAGAAAAGCTTGTGTGTAAAATTGCACCATAGTACTGGATATTTTTTGCTATGTGTGGAAAGCTTCCCCCCCACATACAGTGAATACTGGTGTTCTAAAAGCAAGAGAACTATAATTCTGAAGTACATTACCACACTGTGTTGATTTCTAAAAGAAACTGAGCCACTTGGGATCCCAAATCACCCTGAAAGCCACAAGTGAATCTCGAAATTTCTATGTTTTGTTCCCAGAGCAGATGAATCAGCACGAAACATGGGGGATGCAAACTTTCTGGGCAATTCCAGTGATGAAACTGGCTTTGGGAGGCTTGTGGCAAATGGCAGCATAAGCCAAAGGACCTCCTGAATGTTTGCCTTGAGATGAGTATTCATAATTACAGCTACAACTGTATCTTGCGTTGCAAACCTTGAGTCCTTCAGGAATGCTATTTGAAATAATGTTCTTGCAGCATGAGCCTGAGTATCAGTCTGGGGGAGAGGGTCATTCATTAGTTAGAATTCCCTTTCCCTCCCACCTTTCAGTAAGTATTTTGAATTGTTTCTTCACCTTTCCTGCTTTTTTTTTACCCCATCCTTCCCAAATGCATAAATATTTTATTCTTTCTAACTTTAAATTATTGAGATATGCATATCCCTGTTCTTTCTCTATATACCTGTGGGATGATTTCCCAGCTGATTTCTCTTTGCCTGATTTTGGGGTTTTTTTGTAGCTATGAGGCTGTTGCCAGGTACCTCTACATGAGAGAATTTTTAGTTATTTGCACAATGGTATTTCAGGCTGAGGGTTCATTTCCTTGCCTTTGCCTGTGGTGACTGTAAATGGATAGAGAAGAGATTGAGATTCCTTCGATCTGGGGGAAGTAAGAGGTGGCAAAGATGACTTCTCAGCAACATGAATGGGCAAAGAACTCAACATAATTCTTGGTACAAAGCATTTAAACTACCAGCTGAACCTGGGCAGAGAATGTTCTAGAAGCACATAGACCCTTCTGTATTTGCTTGCTAGCATGTCTCACAGAGGGCTGTGGGGAACAACCTGAAATACTGCATCCAGCTCCAGATTTCTCAGCACAGGAAGGACCTGTTGGGGTGAGTCCAGAGGGCCTCAAAGATGATTAAAGAGAGGGAACACCTTATCTGTGAAGATAAGCTGAGATAGTTGGGGTTGTTCAGCCTGGAGAGGGGAAGGCTTTGGAGAGATGTTATTGCGGCCTTTCAGTACTTAAAAGGGGCTTTTAAGGAAGGTGACAACCTTTTTTAGCAGGTCCTGTTGTGACGGCACAAGGGGTGTAGTGGTTTTAAACTACAGAGTGTCAATTTAGACTAGATATAGATACAAGGAAGATTTTTACAGTGAGGCTGGTAAAACACTGCCACAGATCTGCCCAGAGAGGTGGTGATGCCTCCCTCATCTCTGGAAACTTTCAAGGCTGGGTTGGACAGGGCTCTCAGCAACCTGGTAATAGTGGAAGGGGGATTGGATTTGATGGCCTTCAAAGATTAGTTTCAGCCTTCCAGCCCAAACTGTTCTGTGATTTTAAGACTCTGCAGTATTGGGGTGGCCCATAGTGGGGATCATGGGGAGATTGGGAGCCACATTTGGTGACAGCAGTTGCTGCTGGAGCATGTGGCTGCCACTCCAGGTAGCAACCTGTCTGGTATCAGCTCTTAGCCAGTGTACCAGAAATAACTTAGTACTTCCTATTGGGCCATGCAATATACTGTTGTCCCCTTTCTCCCTTTTCAGTCCTGAAACAGCCTCTTTTAGATCACCACAATTACTATCAGAGGCCTGTTTCAAACTGAGTTACATGAAACTCCAGTTTAGCTACAAATGGAACATGATTGTACTGCAGGCAAAGTCTTGTTTATTCAGGCAACATACACTTCACTGGCTTGAGTTTGTGCAGATGTTTTATGTGCCCAGGAAACTGTTTGACAGTGTCATCATCAAGCCACACCATTGTACAAAAATGTTATTCTTGAGTTTCATTTTTTTGAGAGCATGTTAGAGAAATCTAGGATAATCCAGAATTTTTAGAAAAAGATGGCTGCTTATTTTCAGAACTCCCTGTAGACCAAACACAGGAAAAACAGCTTGTCTTTCACAAGAAGATTGAGGACTGTAATTACACAAAATAGCATATACTTGCAATGAGTTGAGTTTTCAAATTTATACATTTACAAAGAAATCATACTCATCTGTTTTCTTTTCTCCAAGCTCTAGCATGAACAAGTACTCAAGTTTTTTTTCTATTATTAACTTCTAATCCATAGCAATTAAAGAAACAAACAAAATCCTTAATAGGATTTAGAAGTTACCATGCAAAAGTCGCAGCAGCCAGACTCTAAAATCCCTCCCTTAAAAAGTCATTGTGGATGCTTCCTATAAGAGACAATATGGTTATTAAATCCTAGTACTGCTTCCTGACAGCCCTGTTCCTGTGCTTTCACTGGCTTTATCAGCCTGCTGTCATTTGGGTATTGGGCATTTATCTATCAGATAAAGTATTTTTTGGCTGAAGGAAGCCTCTCCTAAGGGAGACAGGGTCAGCAATTTGCTGCTAGAAATAGTAATAGGGCAGTTCTTGTGAACCAGTATTATGTGGATGAACTTGTAGCATGTGGACTGGGGCATTTTTCAGGAGGTGGTGTCAATGCATTTGCCCAAAATGAGCCCCTGATGTCTCTGGGAGGGAACAGGACTCATTTGGTCACTTGGGGTGAGCTGTTTTGGCTGCGTCCCCTCCCAGCTTCTTGTGCACCCCCAGCCCACTCACTGGTGAGGTGGTGTGAGGGGTAAAAAAGGAGCTGTTTAAGCTCTGCAGTAACTAAAACATTCTTGTATTATCAATGCTGTTTCCAGCTCAAATCCAAAACAAAGCACTACAGTAGCTACTATGGAGAAAATTAACTCAATCCTAGCCAAAATCAGCAGAATTTGACTTGTATATTTTTAACAGCTGAGCTCCTATGGCAGGTTTGTTCTTCAACAATTTGATTAGATCTTGTTCAATAATGTCTCCTGTAATGTTGCACACAATATAATGCCAGCCCCAACCCCTTGCTGTCAGCCTCAGGATCCTGTGGGCAGCAGTTGCTCTGTCCATGCTCCTGCCTGGGGCTGCTCAGGTCCTTCCTGTGCTGCTTTGGCAGCTCTCAGACTCTGACTGCATAACTCTATCTTTAGAGCTGCAGAAACTCCACTACTGCAGTGTCACAACAGAGCAGGTGGTACAGCAAGCCAGGGTTTGAATTTTAATTTTGTTCAAATTATTTCTTGGTTAGAAAAATTTGTCTGAGTTCATGAACCTCAGTTTTAGAGGTGTGTTAACTGTTGAGAGCTTTCGAAATGTGCTTGCTGCAAAACCTAGTAATGAGGGGGCTATCTGCATTATGGAATTACTTTTGTAATCTTTTGATGTCATTTCCTTAACCTTGTGCTAGTTTTATCACAGGGATATTTTTTGTTACATTGCTCTTACAAAAGAGAAGAAAATAACTAGTTAGTTATTATTCCGGCTGAATCGCGGAATAAAATTCAGACACAGCTGTCACACAGTTCTAGTATCTGAGGAATATCAGCATTATGAGCTGAATGCTATTAGCATATTTATTACCAGTGCATAGAACTTATTTATTAATAGTAATGCACAGATAATTCACTTTTTATGTGCTTGCACTACTGTTTTGATGCAGTTAATATTGAAAAAAACTTGTGTTTTTCAGTTTACATTAAAAATATTGATGATAAAGATTGAGTTAGTTTGCTGTTACTGTGTCGTGTGTCACCTCACACTCCCTCAGGGACAAATTTAAGGCTTCACTTTCTGAACATGCTTTAAGTATGTGGCAAGGTGGATGTTGTCAGCTAGTATTGATTATTGCTGTTGATTCTTGCAAATTTCAAAATCCCTGTAGTATAAACATTTGATGTAAAATTTAAATCAACTTTTAAATGCTGAATTCAATAAAGATTTTTTTCACCTTCATATTTTCAGTAACAAACAATACACTCCCAAGTGCAAAACACATAGCATGTACTGTGCTTTATAAATGTACTTCACAAACCTAAATTATTTTCATAAACACTGTGGATGCTTTTCACTGCCAGGATTATGACATAATGGCACAAGCTTTGCAAATACCCCTGGTTCCAGCTGTGGCTGCTCATAAATAAACAAGACTATTTTGGGCAGTAGCAGAACCAAACTGATGGGTGAATGTGCTGATGCAGTATATCTTTGGGAAGTCCTCAGCAGCAGTGAGCCATGGATCTCTGGTTGGAAAAATCCCCACGTGTTTCCTTCTCCGGGGACAGAAGCAGCTGCCGCCCTCCTCCTCTGGGACTGCATCCTACTCTGCCCTAAATAGCCTGATCTATTTGACTGGCAGTGTGATTGCTCAGGATGCAGCACCATTCCCTTAATTGTTGACCAAGAACATCTTGGTGACATTATTCACTAAGTGCTGGGCTCTGTTCTTGTCACGGATGTCTCTCCAGCATGGATGTGACTCTCTTGAAAGCTCTGTTTCCCAATTCATGACATGCCTTTAATAAGAATCAGAACAAGACAGTTCAGCCAGCATCCAAAGGCTGTAGGAGAAGCTTCTGTGGCCGATCTAACCTTGTGGTTATTGCCACCTCAAGGGTCTTAACTGGCATTTTAACATATTGAGAGGGGAGGGATGTTCTTCGTGGTTAGAAAGAGCAATGACCATTGGAGAGAGTTTGTCCCAGCAATTTCACCTGTTAGTAATGCTGGAAAGAAAGCATTTGTCAGAGAGATTGGAAGGGTTTTGAAAGATGTTCTAGGTGCTCTCCTGACCTCACATGTAACTTCTAATTTTTTGGGACAAGTATGTATTTGGATCTTTTAAAACACTTTAAGCCTCACTTTGTAACCACTTGCTGCTGTTGTCCTATTAGGCCGGATTTAGGCCTGGAGAAAGCTGGAAAACCAGAAGGGAGTCGGCCCATTTTATGTAATGTCATATCTGCCACAGGGAGCTGGAGTTCAGCTGTGGATGGAAGGAGAGAGATGGGGCAGTGCACGTACACATTTGTGCCTGCCACAGCCCTGCAGGGGGCAGTTGGAAGTTTTCTTGCCTGATCCATTATCCTCGAGGAGAAAATAAATTGATGTGTACTAGACTTGGCACTGGGGATCTCCTTAGCTGATTGCTGCTAATTTCATTATAGGAATTTTTGTTAACCCTTTGGTAAATGAAGACAGATCTTGTTTTACATTAGCATTCCACGAAGAAGGCATAAGTGTAAAAACCAACAACTCGTAGCCAGGGAGTGCCCAAGGGATTAATCTGTAGTCAGGGGTTTCTTCAGGACACTTGATTTAAACAGACTGCTTGCACAAAATATCAAAGGTGTTTTATTTGGAATTAGTTAAGTGGCTAGAGATAAATTTAGAAGTATAGCTCCTTATCCACACGTATCAGTTCAAGTTTGGAAGTGTGTGTGGGGGTTGAGTGTTCTTAAACAGTCTGGCTGAGGCATTTCTGGTCTATTCAGGCAGAAATTTTTAGCTGCAGTCTCAGGGGTTCTGGGCACAGGCTGATGTTGCCTCTCTCACAGTGACAAGAGCCTTAAAATACTTGGATAAACCCTTCTCCAGTTCCCAGTGATCTCCTTATGTTGCAGTTGTCTACCTTTTCCTATGCCATAAATATTCTACAGGAGAACTTTTTTTCTTTATTCTTCAGTGTACTGAAGAATACAAGTCATCCTACAAGTATTTTCATATGGTTTCTCATAGGGCAGTGAGAGGAGAACTGTACTGATATCTAAGGATATTAACTTGGGTTTTTCTCCTCACAGTTCATGTCCCATCTTCCAGACAAGAGGTTTGTTTTTCCCACTGAGCTTACCTACACTATTCCGTGCAGAGTGAGGCTGCCTATCTTCTTGCACTTCTGCTGTAGCAGATCATCTTGAGTCCTAAATCCCTTCTAGTTTGAGGGATGATAGTCATACCAAGAGCAATTTTGATGTTTGGTCCTCAGTGCTCTGCTCATCACAGGACTGTGTTGCTGTTATTCTGTTGTTTCAAGCAAGAACTCAAAGGCACCGACCTTTTCCTTCCATGCGGTGTGATTGCCCAAGTTGAAGTGTGTAGATAATAAATGCTTCTCCTGCTCCAAGGACTACAGCCTTGTGTTTTCATTCCTGATAGAATCTGTCTCTTTACAATTACTCTTGTTTACCATCTCCCTTACATCTGCAGCACACACCCTTGCATATATTTGGGACTGAGAGCAAATCATGTCGTCTGTAAGTCCCATGTACGCAAGAGGTGAATATAAACATTTGGTTGTTATTAATGCTAACTGTAAACACTATTTTCTGCACTGAGAACTGGGGAAGTCAATGCAAGTGGCTATTCTGATACATGGATGGTATTAACTTTCATCACATTTCACACAATGCGTCACATTGACACCTTACACAATTTCTGTCTACTCACATTGTAGTGCCCTTGGACGGGTGTCTTAAGATTGACGTAGAATGCTTTTGGTGAGAACACATCTGAGTTTTGCCCTGTGCTCAGACAGGAAGAGCAAGTGCCTCAGTGTGGCAAGACAGGTGCTCTCCCTGCTCCTTCCGTGAGCTTCACAACTCTTTCACACAGCTACCTATGCAGTTGGCACTTTGTAGCAGCCTGAGAAGGGAGGCCAAGAGCTGAATCAATCAGGAGACTGTGCTGGTCTCAGTCTGGCAGGTAAGCTCCCTCCTGGTCACAGCTGAGATGAGTTCTTGTTCATTTAAACTGTGCTTGCAAGCTGCCACCCCGGGAGCTCTTTCTGCTGTGTAAATAAACTGGGGACTTCAGTACAGCAAATTTTCACCCACGCTAAACTACACAGCAACAGTTACTTGGCAATGTTTTTCATCATCATCCTGTACGTTTTGCAAGTATTTACACTGCTAGGAGAGGTTATCTGGATTCTACTGGCCTGTGAAAGGGGGAGAGCTTTAGAGAGGGAGTGGGCTTGGGATAACTTTGCTTGAGATAAACCCCAGAAACTGGGTTCTGAAGAGGGTTCCTGAGCCTTTTCTTGAAATGTAAAGAGCAGGCTTGAACTGAATTTTTATATAATGTTGCAGCTTTAGCCCTCTCCTCAGCAGATTTCAGGAGGGAAGAGTGACTTTACACAGTGTTTTTAGCAAGCTGGGAAAGAGAACTGGTAATAAAACTGCACCACCTGAGTGGCAGGTATGAGGCACCCACCATGTGTGGGTATATTAGAAATGTTTCATGAAAATCAGGTTTATTTCCCCCTGTCCCCATGTTGTTTTTAAATATCAAAATACAGTTTGGCTGGTGGAAACAGGCAAGGGCATGCATATGCCATGAATACTGGCTTTGGCTCATGAGTACTTGGGTACAGGATCCTGGAATGGCTGCACTTTTTGAGGCTTTTAAATTATGAGTCAGCAGTACTGGAGGAACTACTTAAGGAATAAAAGTGTCATGTCATGAAGGGCATCATCCATCTTTTTACTTGTTTGCAACTAGAAAGCATCTCATCTGTCTGAAAGTTTTTGGCAGGTGCTCTGGTTCATGCTGGCAAAGAAGACATGTTCATGGAATTACTTTAAAAGATAAAATTATGTGCCTCATTCAAGCCTATTCATTGTAAACTGTTTCTGGGCCTTTATAGTAACGTGATAGATCCTTCTGGTTTTTCACCAACCTTCAAAAACTGAGAGCTCACCAAGGAGGGGAGGAGAGCAGCACAGTGTGGTCTTGTGCTGCTCTGCAATTCCTGCCTCACTCCCTGCAAGCTTGCTGAGGCCCAGGTTGTCCACAGAAGGCAGAAAGGCTTTGCATTTTTGTCATGGTACAGATGAGGGTGTTTCTTACTGACATGATGTTGGTAGAGAAAGTGCTTCCCATTTTGACACGTGTACTCTTTGAAGGACAGTGCAATTTCTCGTATGTTATCACTTCCCTTTTAATTTCTTTATTGCCAGTATGTTTTTCAGATAGGCTTTTTAAACACAGAACTGCTTTCTTTCCCTCTACACTTCAATGTTTCTTGCTGTGATTTCACAGCCAAGCCAAGTTTACAGTTGTTGAATGTCAGTATGTGTTTATAAAAGAGAGAGCACGTCAGTGTGGAACGCTGGATGAGTAGGGTGGTAGTTTTGTGTTGAGCCAGAATTGTTTTGAGGACTGATGGAAGTGAATCTCTTCTAATGAAGGTCATCTCTGTTGTCAACTGCAGAGGATGCCTCTAATGCTTAAGAATTCTTATGGAGAACCTTGGGTTCCTAGATGACCCTACTATTTCTTCTGCTTTTTAAAGGCACATGCACCAGAAAGAGCAGTAGGATCTTTTCTTTTTTTCTATGTACATCTCTTTGTACAAAAACCCCAACAACTCAGAAACTGCTGACAGCTTTGGAATTGTGAAGGGTGAAAGACTGCTACCTTTATGTTCATAGGGGAAGTATAGCCTCCAGGTAAATTATCAGGTCAAAAACTGATGAAAAGCCTGTACAATGTGATGCCTCTTTAAAGATTTGACATGCTGAAATAGTTCATGGGGGGAGATGCCCACAGTGCAATTAAGCAGAGCAAATCTTTGGTAGCAGCTGAGCACGGAAAACTGGCACCACTGAATCTGCACAAACTCCAGTGCATTCTTGGCTGAGATGTGTATGTGGGAAAGGGTTTGCTTCAATGACTATTTTTGACCTATTGGTGAATAAATAGGACTTGTGCCTCTAGAACTTGCAGTCTGGCAACTTCCAGAAGCACTACAGTAGCAAGGAGAAGAAAACAATTATTAATAAATACACTTCAATAGAAAAATTCTCCTGCCCCAGCTTTCTGAATTCCATATTTAGGCTGATTTTATGTAAAATACACCTCTAAGATTACCTTTTTTAAACAAACCCTTATTATTCATAAAAAAACTGATACCAAGGTTTTGTTCCTCAGTTCCACACAGGTTGTTAGCAATGAGATAGGGGATGAAAGACATGTAAAGAGGGAATCTGTAGACAGAACAGTATCCATGGAAAGAGCAGCAGTGTTTTCTACCTGCTTTTGTTTTCCTATTGAATTTACTTAAAATACAATCCAGTTGCAAAATCCTTTAAATCAAACCTTTGTTCAGAAATGCAAGGTGGGTGCTTTTTGCAGGAAGATATGAAGGAAAGGTATCAGAAATAGATTAGCTCATAGTTGCTTTGATGTGCAAGGCAGAATTCAGTTTATTCATTTTTGTGTTAGCGTACTAGAACAGAACTTGTTTGCATGAATAAAACAAGTGGGTAGTATAACATCATGTACGAGAGAAAGTATGAACTGGGGCTGCTTGTTTAAATGAATCAAGTTATAACTGCCCCAACTATGAATAATAAGAGTGATTGGAGAATGTTTTTTCATTAAAAGTCCTGACCAAAAAAAAAAAAAAAAAACAAAAAAAACAAAACCAAAACGAAAAAACCCACAACCCAAACCAAAAAAGAACTTTTTGGTGTTTCCTAGCAATTCTTTTATAGTGTTCAGCCTTTTGTGTCTTGCTCCTTCATAATTACAGACTCCCAAAACCTCCGAAACTTCAGATAGATGCTGAAAAGTCTTTAGCATTTATTTCTCCAACAAAAACTCTTTTTTTCCTTGAGGAAAGTGAATGCTTTCCACATCTTTTTGTCAAAAATCCAATTATCTATTTAAAAAGATGTTTCAACTAGATTTTTTTTAATAATTTCTGAGTAATGCTGAGTTAAAAGGCTCCCACTTTAAAACATAATTTTTTTTACATACTTTCCAGCAAGCTGTAATAGCATATATAAACAACCAGATGCTCTGAAGAGCTGAGGGGGGCCGCACAGATTTTGTTTCAAATTTATTTTTGTACCTTTTTCTGGGATTTTTTTCTGAGGTGGTCAAGATAATACAGCACTATCCTGAATCCAGGATGATGTGTGCATTGTATGGTGGGGTACAGTGCTGGATCCCCGGAGCAACATGGATTCTATTTGTTCCACGTGGTACAGTGCAATGAAAAACCCACTGGAAGCGTGACCTGGCACCCGGGGCAGCAGAAGTGCCTCCCCGAGGCGCTGTGCCAGCACTGAGGAGCTCCCAAACACCGGGAGCCGAGCAAGTTTGTCCCCTGCTGCCTCCGCCACCTCTGCATGATGCTCCAGTGTTTCTATTTCTGACTTTAATGGTGAGTTTCAGCTTCTCCCTATCCCTGGGATGGATTTACCCTTAAGCCTTCTCCTCCAATTAGGCTGTTTCTAGATTGCCATATATCAGGCCTGTCAGAGCCTTTAAATCCCTCTTCTAGGTCACCTTCTTGCCTTTCCTCAAGGGAGTATAGCAAACCATACCTCCCACTGAGCTTTCCTACACATATGCTAATGAGATGCTATTAGTGCTACCTTCTTCCCCGGAGAGTGGGATGGAATAATGGTTTGGGGAAGTAGGCATTTCTGGCTTCTTCCCTGGCTCTGACTTTCCTCTTCCAGTGGTTTTTATCAGCTCAGTTGCTATCTCTGGGTGTCTGTAATGCTAAAATTGAAATGATAACACTTCCCTACCTGACAGGCTGGAGGCGAGAAGTGGTTGTAAGGATTAGTTACCTAAGGGCTATAGCATGCCAAATGTTATTAATAATGCAAAGCAAGAAATGTTCTGAAACAGAAATGAAATTCTTGCTTTTTGCTTCAAAAGAGAGGTTTACCAGAACACTGTGAAGACTCTGCTTTCTAGTCAGGTGGATTAGGTGATGTCTTATGGTATTACAGATGTACATGAAATAGTGGGAGAGTGGTAGGCCTTGAAGTGTCTCCCACATCTGGGTCACTCTGCAGTGTTCAGCACACTACTGAATGAGAAGAGGTGACTCCTGCCCATGAGGTCCATCTGCCAAAAGGGTCCTAGGTTGTTTTCTTAATTTGCTCAGATAATTACATGCATCTTTCATTTTTAAGGGCATCTACTAGAAGGGCCAGTAGAAGCGTGAGACAGGAAAAGACTTGTGCTTCTGTGCAGTGTAGGGGTAAAGTAGAGATAAGAGGAGGGAAGGACGGCAAAGGACAGAAAAGGAACCAGTGACTATGTAGAGTGAGACAGAGGGTAAAGGACAGTGCAAAAAAGAAAAGGAAGGACAGATTCAGTAGCACAAGCTAAAAATAATCAGTGGAGGGAGTGAAAATTGGTTGCAAAGGATGGAGTGTCAGAGTGCAGGAGACAGCAAGGAAGAGTGAGTCAGGGAATAAAGAGGAGAGGAGGAAAATGCATTTATTATCTCTTTTTATCTGACAGTACTGAAAGTGGTGTAAAACAGCAATTACCCTGCTTCATGCAAGTCTCTGCTTAAAAAGTGGTAAGGAAATGAATATAATTTCTGACGAGAGCTAGCCCTCTGTTCTGCCATGGCTTGTGTGCTGGAGCAGTTCCTGCTTCTCTGCTGGTTCTCCTCTCTCCCAGCTGAGCTGCTAGCATGCCCATCACCTCCCTGCTAGTATCATGCAATGTTCAGAGGGGGTCTTATCCATGCCAAAAAGGACAACACAGCAAGCAGTGGAAGTGCTCATAGGAAGCACCTAGGAGAGGGTTGCTTGATTAATTGTTTCTATTCAGTAAAAAACCCCCAAAACCTCTGCGCTGCATATTACATCTCTGTTTAGGTAACATCTGGCAGCATAAGGGATTGGGTTCATGCCTCTGAGCTACTTCCTTCAGCACTGGCACCTGTGGACCTTGGGGGATTTCTCTGGACAAAAGCTCACTTTGCTGTGCTGCAGCCCCGCTCCTGTCACGCTCATTAACACTCTCTGCAAGAGGTACCATGCCCTGCCACGTCCCTGTTGGAGCTATCGCAGCCATCTGTGGGCCTTGTGTTTGCCACTGCCGAAAGTAGGCAGTGCTGTGCCAGCGACCAGCTTCACTTCTACCAGTCACTGGTGAATTGGAAGAGTGCAGCACACAAACTTCAACCAGGAAATAGCACGGAAAAATGATTTGGTAGCCTGGCAGGAGTTGGGGTAGTCCTAGAAGCTGCTCTGGGGTTATTGTGTCTCTTTCACCCTAGTGCAACCCCTTGTGTCCCTACCACATTGCTTATGATGCGATTGGAAGGGGTTGATTCCTCTGCCAACCCACTGGTTTAGCACTGGGCAGTCAGTCCCTGACCCCTTCATTTCTCTTTCATCACTCCAGCAAACCAGTGCAGCAATCTGGGCATTCTGAAAGTGGGGTCCCTGTTGCTTCTTTTTCAGTGGGATAGGCTTTGACCTTTGTTCAGTGGAGATAGTGGTGTGGTAGAAATATAGGGTCCAGCTGCTGATTCCATAATTTTATTTAATTTTCAAGGATGAGGAACTTCAGCTTCTGTTCAAGCCCTGAGGTAATGGGTGTCAATCACTACCACTTGATGAGCTGGACAGATATCGTTGCTATCAGATCCACTGCATTTTAAACCATGCTGATAACATACCTTGCTGACAATCAAGATACCAGGGAACCAGGATCATAAAAAAGAATTACCTCCCTAGAAATGAGCTGGAAGGAGAGGCAGTGTGCAGGCTTGATTTTAGTCTCAAGTTCCAGATTTCATCACTGATGCCTGCTGATGTGTCTGCGTGCAATCCATGTAACTGCAGCACCTCAGCTGTTTTCTGTAGGATTGGGATAAATACTACTTCCCTGATTGATGTTACTACAAGGTACTTAAATACTATGTAAATGAGGGTCCTGTAAATAATGCAGAAGTGTAGATGAACATAACTGGGGAAGGATGAGTAGAATGAAAAGAAGTTCAACCTGAAGCAGAATTCCACTCTGCTGAGTGAATATATATAGGAAGTCCATAAACTGTAGTTATTTTCTGAGTTGATTAGACATAAATCTCCAGCACTAAATAATTTTAAATATTTATGAAGTTGGTTCAGTTTAATTTTCTGATATTTGAGTTATTACCGAAGAAATATGTCTCTAAGAGCATGCCTTAGATGCAAACCCTGTATTTTAACCCTGTATTTTGATCTAGGCTTGCTTCTGAATTGTAGGGACTGAATTCTGCTGTCAGGTACATAAGCCCAGCTCTCTAGGATGTTGGCCAGAACTGGATCTAGAGAGCTAAATTTGCTCTAAATATTCAAATATTTCAAAAATTTGTTCTAAATTTGCTTAATATATTTTTCATAATGGCAGACTTATAAAAATAACATTTAAAAAGTCTGTTCTTCTTTTGTTGAACAGAAACAGCATTTGATGATAATGCACTTTTTTCTGCTGAGGGAACTCAGACTGAAGAACTTTAACACTCTGTAGTTTCCAGGACTGCATTAACTTCAAGCTGAAGTTGTAGCTCTGCTTATGAAATGGGCGGGTGGTGTGATGAGCCTTGTCGTGTGTGCAAGGGGGAGCTCTGTGGTCTCAAAGCCTGCCAGGACTTGGCAGAAAGCTGCAGTTGTTCAGTGCACTGCAGCAGAGAGAGCCCAGTTAGGAACCTGCGAGAGACACACAGAGTCCATCATGTAGAGGCAGCACATGAAGCGTGGCAGTGGGGAGTGTCCTCTGTGAACGCTTCCAGTGGTACACCAAGAAGAGATCCAAGTTTTGCTGCTTTCATGTTTCACTGCAGGATCTGCCACTTCATCGAAAACTTCCCCAAAGGGAAGGTGGAAAAATCTAGCTGTGAATATAAAGGCAGAAGCAAATGCTCAACCATAGGCAGTCCTATGTGAACGTGATCTGAGTGTAATCTATGAACAGCACCCAAATACTCTTGATAGTGTTATTTTAGGCATGATGGTTTCAGGGTATAATTGCATCAATGCTTGCAAGAAGAGATGATGTTTTTAGGAAGAAGTCATGTCTCTCCCTTGGAGAAGGGGTTGTGTGCCTGACTGCATCCTGGCGTTTCTATCAGTTGCTCTAACAAAAACCTGCCTTTTCCATCAAAGTTGTCCTTGCTCTTCTACTGTCACAGGTACTTCAGAAAGTCCAAGGAACAGACAGATAGTAATGCTTACGTATGGACATAGCAGAAACCAAACTGGAGTTACATTGGTATCTAAGGCTTTGAAAGAACACGGGAATAGACCTCTGTTTATCAACTGTTCAAAGGAGAAAAAACCAATAGAGGCAGCCACGCTGGTTTCTTTTTTTCCCCCACAAGAAACACAGTCTTGAAGGAAAAAAATAAGAGTCAATTTAATCCCAGTGGTAAACTGCTAGCATATTTTTCAGTCTGTTTTCTTACCTACACGAATGTAATACACAGTGGTGGTAAAAATGCAACACTCAAGACTGAATTTTGGATTATGACTGGACAGCCGGAGAGAAAAGCTCTAAAGAGCAGCTTTATGAGCCCTAGTGAAATTCTGGCTCTTGGATGTAAAGGGAACTTTGAAACACCTGTGTAACTAACTCTGAATGAGCTAATAAGTGGAGCCAGATTTTTGGCGTGAAAACTGAGATTTCACTTTGCTTTTTATTTTGTTGTTTTTTTTTTTTTTTCCTCATATTTGTCAACTTTTATGAGAGATACAAGTAACATTCCCATCCCTTGCCATTATGCCATGAAGTATATGTGGGATGGAAGCACAGTATATGAGTGTCACTTAAAATCTTTTTCCATAATTCTTTGTTTCCAATAGGTGTAAAATTAACCTGGCTTTAATGCATTATTTGAGACACCTGCACAATGTTGGATAATGTCTCCTCTGTCCTGGGAATTGGTTTGGGTCTTTTTTTTTTCCAGTTAACAGATGCTCCCTCTGCTTGCTTTGGAGCTGGAAAAGATAACACAACATAGGACCTACATAAACAGAGAAAATTACTCTTTCAACGTTTCTTGGCAGCAGTTGTAGATTAGATGCACATGAATGTCCCCTCACAGATGTAGAGGTGATATTAAACTGAGAAGTCATGTGATACCAATTAAATACGTATGTCAGCTGGCTTCTGTTCAGTAATTTTTTCTGAGTGTATTCCAGCATCTTAAAAAAAAATAAATACTGACACTAAATAAAAAATAATCAGCCTGGCAGAGTAATGCTTCCTCTCCTACCACAATGTAATTTTTTTCCCTGCCAAGTAGCTAACATGGCCTAGAATGGTCATCATTTTGTGCTTGATCCTTTGGACAAAATGATAGGATGTGATGCAAGTCAGGTAACTTGCAGTCATGCAGAGCTTGAGATGGGAATTGTGTGTGGGAAGTCACCCTCTTTTCCCTGTGGGGAAAGCTCTCTCCTACAGCTTTCAGAAGGTCTGAGATAAGAGTTAAGATATTTTTAGATATGAGAACTATTTTTATGTCCCTTTTTTTTATTTTCTTTTCCCCCCAGTTTTAACGGCTCCCTCTGAGCCCTCTGTGGTTGGGGTGGTTGTAACTAAGGCACCTGGTGCTTGTGCTGAAAAAATGAGTAACACAGTCCTAGCTGCACTTTAGAAAGCTCTTTGTGTTGTTCTAAAAAGTCCTTTTTTATTGCGGAGCACACAGAGAATATGTGATAGCATAAAGTTTTGGAAGTAGGCTATGAAGTGTAGTTCATATGGAACAGAGACACTGTGCAGTTCGTGATGTTGTCACTTCAAGTCCTGTGATGTGCATGTTTCTATCTGTAGTGTGCTGTTTCCTGCCACTTTTCCTTCCTCTCTGCCATCTCCTCAATGCTGCCAGACCAAACTTTGGGTGCCTGTACGGTGACTTGGATCAGGAAGCTAATTCTCCTTCGTAAGGACCCACAGAGGGGGGAAAAAACGCTTATTTTTCTTCCGAATCAGTTTCCCAGCCCAGATCACTAGAGAGGCCCACAGCCCATGTGATGTGCAATGGGGCAGTGGTGTGAGAGCTGGGGAAGTGGCTTTGCTGTGTCAAGGCAGGGCTGCTCATACACGTGGGGCTCTGAACTGGTGTTGTTTTGCCATCTCCGCACACAGTTTTTCACTGGGATAGCTAATCAGATGGACAAGGGGAAAGGCATAAAGACCCATACCTGAACGTGGCAGTTTTAAATTAAATGAAATGTTGAGCCCACATAATGGAACCACTTTCAGTAAAGGATAACAGCCACTTACTGCCCCTAAACCAAGACACTTACTTTCATGCCTATGAACCTATGAGAAAAAAATCAGTTTAGCCTTCTGTGTAACCTCTGCCAGGCAGACAAATTGATTTAATCTTCTCCTTGAAACTATGTCTGTTCCACACTTCCCCTTTTGACTATTAAATATGAAGGGACATATTTACTTAAGGTGTTTTCCAGTCCATAATCCTCCAACCTTTACAAGGGGCAGAGCCTTTTTGGGGCAAGGCATTGCCCTCACTCCAGCATCACATCCTTCCTCTGTGCCATGAGCTGTTGTGGTGGGGTCTCTGCAACCTTCGCTGGCAGACAGCTTGGGCCTGTAGAAAGAATCAGGAACAATATTCTTGATAGATGTTCGTAGATGTTTTATTCCTCACGGCCTCATGGCTGGGCCTAGCACAGACTGCCCACACAGACTGCTCCGGAATCACGTGAACACCAACCTAAGTACAGAATTCTCTGGGCGGAGTTACATTTGAAATGACCAATGAGGAACAAGATTTAGGTACAATAGCATCGGGGAGCCTAGAAACCTCGTGTAACCTGACCATGCTTCCACTCCCAAGGCCCATCCCCCCAGGGGGGAACCTCCACGATGAGCAAAAGGCTGTTGAAGGTTGCAGAAGAGGAACTCCACTCTGTAGATCTTGCATGTGTCTGGGTTGTTAGTAGCTAATCTGTCTCTTGTAGGTCACCAGGAGACTTGGTCCATAAATCTGAGTTGTGCTTAGGAGAAACTCCTGACAAAACCTGTAGATATTTCATTCTCATTGTTTTCTGTAGGGAGTTACCTGGACTATTTTTCTCTGGTAAGAGATACTGAAACAAGCTCTACCTGACTTTACTTCATAGTATTCCCACTGTCTACAGTGTTTCTCACTAAAGCTTTGAAATAATTTCAGCATTATGTATATATGTGTCAGTTAAACCTTTGTGTACGTATATGTATTTGTTAATATAGCACATGTGTATGCAAATGTAAGTGGAGGGATAATGCGTCATAAAAAATCTGATCATGCATCCAGAAGAGGATTTGCTGTATTTTCTACACTTTATTGCACTCTATAGATTTTTAAGCTATTGCTGAGAGGTGCTAGAGCCCTGATTCTGATTTAGGCACCTTCTAAAACTGCTGTAAGCTTTGGCAATCTTTGCCACCATCCTCATCCTTCCCGGTGTTCTTTTCATAGCTTTCAGTAAGGAGGAGAATAACTAATAAAAGTCATTACAGCTTTCTCTTCTCCCTCCTCTGGCTGCAAACCTGTTGAGGCTCAGAGGCTGTACGGATTTTTTTCTAACCTGCTGCCGATTGTTAGCACCCTTGAGGTGCATGAGGCTTTGCATCTCTTCCCAGCAGAATTCCCACAAAATGCAGGGAATCCTTACCATTGGAGTCTATTTTATATGAGAGCTGGTGTAGGATTTTCTGTCTGGTAAGCTCAAGATCATGCGGAGACCCCTCACAGTGTGTATGAGGGTGCAGGTGTGTTCCTGTATGCACTGAGGGAATTTGGTCAATTGCATTCCTCCATCCATTTTAAGATTCTTGCTCTCTTTCTCTTGTCTCTGTCTCTTTTATAAAAGGGACAAAAAAATCTATGGCTTCTCTAGAAGGTCCTTTAAAATGTTAATTTAAGATCTTCCTTTTTAAGCATACACACGTACTGCCTGTTATTTCATGTTTGTCTTTTTGAGATTTTTCAAATCTGAGTTACACAGGTTTTTGACTGATGACTTACTGGCATGTGGATATTTGACATTGAAACAATAACTATATTAATACATTAATGAGAGAGTTAAGAGTGAAGAACATGAATGAAGGGGTGAAGAGAAAACCAATGTATCTATACAGCCTTTTGTAGAGTCAAGTGGGTTCACTCTTCCTATCCCCAAAGCTTGCTTGGGGACATGTTTGGGTTGGACGGTGGGGAGGGGAAGTAGTGTCTACCTAGGAAAGATTATGTAGGCATATGCAGGAAAAGGAGGAAATGTGGGGACAGAGTTTATCTTTTTTTATTTTTTGGAGAATTAATAGCCAAGTCACCGATAACCAAAGAAAACTTTTCCTGCTTCTGCGACTTGGCTTTTTACCTTTGCTGATGACAGAACTGGAGTTAATGTTACCTTTGCTCTCTGGTAGGGAGGTCTGCTGGCCCACAGGAGGGCAGAGGCTGGAAGGGTTGGTGCTGAGCAGGCAGGTGTGTTGTCACAGCAGCAGAACTGGACATCGTGCAGGCTGTAAAGGTTTGTGAGGCTTTCACTTTAGGGGCAGCAATGAGCCCCATTTGCTAATTGTGAGAGTCAGAATTCAGGTTTCTGTCTGGAGGTGAAATGGAGTTCTAAGGCCATGTTAATTTGGGATTTAGTACCATCCCAGTAGCTCAAAATAACAAAGCATAACCAAAGCATATGTACACCCATTCATCCAGTGTTGGTCTTGAGGAGGAAAAGTAGTTCTGGGAAATCTTTGGAACCACCACTGTATCCTAAAACTACTTTTGCTGATTGAAATTTAATAAGATGTACAAGTCTGCTTCCTTTTGTTTTTGCATATCTGTCTTTCTATGTACTGATGAGCTATTTATAAGCAAGGTCATTGTTCCCTGTTTGCTGCTGGTTTCTATTAGCTCCCTGGATCTTCACAATCTCAGATGAGGAAGGTGCTGGCCTTAAAAAAAGTTTTTTTCACAGTATGTGTGCAGTTCCAGGGCTTGGGTTTTGCATGTGATCCTGGGCTTTAATCAGCATTGATTAGAGATGCCTTTAACGCTGTGCCTCACTGCAGCACAAGGTTTTATGGCAGGTGAGCAGTGAGAAGAGCATCTCTTGCTCGTAGTGGTAAACACAGCCTGCCCTCCGTTGTCAGATAGTTCCACCTCATGTTGCTGCCCAAATTCGTGTCATTTGTCCTGGTCCCTGTGGCATCTCTGTGTGAAACGAAAGCTGCGTTTGCTTTGGGTGCATGTCTGATGAGTTATCTGAAGAGGGGGAATAAGATCTTCTTGAAACCAGCTGTTTCTAGAGCCTCAAGCCACTGCTTATGGGAATGGCAGGGATTGTGTAACTATTCACCCACACTGGCGTTTTGCTCACAGTCCTGGGTGTGATTGCCCAGGCCCCGGCACAGATACAGTACGATGAGCTCCATTTCTGCATTTGTTGATTAGCATGGCTTTTTACCTGGCCTGAGTCATTCCAAAGCACCACGAGATGGCAGTGCGCTTGCTCTGCTGCAGGCAACGCGCAAAACATCTTCCAAAGGGAAAATCGGTGCACTTCACTCGTAGGGACTGCCTGTGTTCCACATGCCCACAGTATTGCTGCTTCCGAATCAAGTGGAAACCTATCATCGTGCTTCTCCGGAAAGCTGGCCATGAATCTGCCCCTGGCAGAGCTTGTTGTGCTCCGTTTTTCTGCTGGGCTACAGGTAGAGAGGAGGGGGAGGGTTTGCAGAGGGATATTGAAAAGTGTCAAAGCTTGCTTTGAGTATTTCTTTCTCGTACTGCCAGGCCATCCTGGCTAGAGAGAAGGTGCTTCCTTCCTTCAGCACTGTTTCTTCAAGGGCTGCCCCAGCAACATACAGACAGTGTCTTCTCAACAGATATTTTGGAAAATTGTCAGCAGTCTCCTTTTGAAGGGGCCTGGTGCTCCTTTCTTTGTGTGCTTGCAACCCTTTAGTGATGACTTAAGTTGTTCTTTCCTTCCCTGCCACTTTCTGACTGGCATTTTTAGTTGCTCCTTGTCTCTTTGAGTTTCTTTGCTGCTTCTGGTATTAATTGATTTCACTTTACAGTCCCTTTAGCAGGAACCATAACAAGGAGTCCCAGAGTGGCTTTTGAGATGTGTTATTTCTCATGAAAAGTACAGGGCTGCAGTCTTTGTCCTATTCCCAGGCAAAGATGACTTTGCCAGTGGAGCAAACTGGAGCCAATGCCCATTGCTTAATACAGCTTTGGAGCACCACAAGTTTAACAGCAGAGCAGGGAGATGACCAAGTGGTGCCTTGCTGCTCTGCCATGTGTGTGCCTTGCCGTGCCATCTGTTAGCACTACCTAGGGCTAATCTGTTTAATTTTCAGGCCATCTAATGGTATGACTGTATTAAGTCTGGAAAAACTAGGTCTCTTGATTTATAGTACAGGTCAACTCATTTTTGCTGTTCTGAAACAAGTTTAAAGTCAAGAACTGGCCTCCAGGTTCCTGGGAAACAAAAAGTTGAATTTGGACTCACTAATCCCTTGTGAGGATAATGGGATTTTCTCCATTTGATGGAAAGGTTGAGGCACAAAACTTAGGTGATTAGCTCAGGGGCATCCAAAGAACTAGTACTGAAACAGTGAATTATTTTTGTCTTGTACTCTGTCCCTTAAGACATGTATCCCTTTAAGGGGAGTATCATCCATATTAAAAATGACCCGCACACACTTCACAGATGGTTGTAGTAAATGCGTTGACACAGAGTAGGATGGCCACACTCTTACTTTCAGTTCAGTAGATAACTCCCCCTTCTCTGTTACTACTTTTTGTTTTTTTCCTCTTTTTCCTTATCCTATGGTCCATCTCCTCATCTCTTTATGGTTCTTTTGTCTTTCAACATCTGTCTTAAGTCTTCTCTCCTCTTCTTTGGTTTCCTTCTCCTCTTCCACTACTTATGTTATCCCTTCATGAAGATGGTTACCCAGGTGCCATGAGCAGTGGGAGCATCTCCCAGACTGGCTCACTTCGAGAGCATCTGCTTTCTCTCGTTTTTTCCACCCTCTCCTCCTGTTTTGGCAATAACAGCAGGAACAGAAGTCTGAACGTTCATCAGAGCGTAGCAGTTAGGGCTTAAGCTGCCACGTGTATTCATGGGGGTAAAGCTGGGGGAGCAGGCTACAGAGTGATGGAAATTCCAAGTTCCAAAGAAAAAGAGAAACTGCTGTATTTTGGAGCTAAGGAAACTGAGTCCCATATAGTTTAGACATTTCACACAATCTCATAGAACAAATCAATTGTAGGGCTGGAAGGAGCAGTTAAAAGCTAATGTGACAGCATGGCTGGTGCCAGCTACTCTGTGATGAGATGGTAGTTGATCCCTAGCCCTCAGCTGGGGAATATGGCACTTGATATTTTCTCTCGAGACACACAAAAAACTTGGAAGAGCTTCTGGAAGTTACCTATCTTCTTTCTACCCTTTCTTGCCTTTTCATTTCTCATAGCAAGCTCTGTCTGTTTATGCCTTTTCTCAGGCAGGGTTTGCTTCACAGCACTGTTTGGCCAGGCTCAATCAGAGCAGTAAATAGCTGTTTTCCAATAAGTTTTCGTAGTCCAGCTGCAGTTTGTTGGATTTATTCTGTTTCAGTATGTTGTCCATTTATCTCCCGTGCTATGTGGTCCCCAGTGTGGAGATGCCTCTGGTTTAACATTCTTTCAGGATATGTTACTTCTTGAGCCCAGTGGTTGGAATTTACCTGACAACCTGTGCTTGGCATTAGGCCCACCCAGCACCATGGGGTGCTTTGCAGAAGCAGCATTTCCCTCAAAGCCAGAGTGTTATGAATCTATAGTGAACCAGGCTGTCCAGAGTCAGCCTGTCCAGAGCTGACCCAGGGCAGAGGACAGTCTGGCTGAGATGGCAGCTGGCCTGGTTTTCTCGAGGAGTGATGAAGAGCTCTTCTATCCTGCTGCTGCCTCTGCTTTGCAGTGCCTTTTAGGAGCTCCTCCTGGCTCTGCACCTCCAGCCCCTGCCTTGCCGTACTTTATTCCAGTGACATCTTCTAGCCCTCTGTCACCAGGCTGGTCCCCTTCCTGGCAGGCTGCTCCGCCAGCCCCAAAGAAGAGCAGACCCTTTGCTTTAAGAGGCCACCGCATAAGCAGAGCTGTGCTGGTTCAGGCAGGCTGTTCAGGAAGCCAGGGAAGGGACAGTGGGAGTTGGGATGACAACTGCTCTGAGATGTCGTGTCTCATAATAGCAAAAAGCCACAACCCTCACCTCTGCTCCTGCTCCACTCCTGGCATGAGTGGAGCAGAATCCCTGTCTTCTGGGGATTCTGTCCCTCCTGATCCTACCCTTTCCCTGCCCTATATGCAAGAGTGGAACAATGGGCAGCCCTGCCCTTCCCTCCTCTCAAGCACTTTCTAGTAGGAGAGAGTGAAAAGAGATTTGTGTGGGGAAAAAGGTTGGAGGAGGAGACTTTATGGTAGAAGTGTGTTGGAAGCAGAAAGTTAGGTGTCTCAGGTTAAACTAAAAAAGCTGCTGTGTCCCAGAGGATAGGGATAGGGGGAGAGGGGCAAGGGGAAGAGCAGAATGTGTACAAATAAAGGGATTTCCTAAAACTCCCTTCTTTTCTCTTGGCCCCTAGGTTCACCATGTCCAAAGAGCTTTCATCTCATTCCCAGCCTTCTTCACCCCTCTGATATCCACTGCTTCTGACTCCCCAACCACAAACTTTCTCTGTTGCTGTTCAAAATGTACATTTTACCTACACAGCCAAAAAGCTTTGAAGAAGCTCTGTTCTGTTGTATATCTCAGCATCATTCTTCCTATTCTGTTCTGTGTGTCTGTGGTTCATCACAGAGCTGTGATTTTTAGAAAGCTGTATTCATGGAGTTGCTTCCTCTGCTAAATGATGAGCTGTGTCTAAGGTCCCTGGTGGGGAAAGCAAGGTCATTAGCAAACTGCTGTTCATAAAAGGTATAGTTTATTTAAACTTGTGCCTTGCAAATGCCTAAGGTTGTAATGCTGGGTAAGCAAGACAGATCCAAGCCAAAAAACCTTCCTTCAATTGGTTTAAGGCTTGAGAAAGTGCTTCCTGCATTGCAGACAAAATGCAGGCATTCAGGAAGAAGCAATTATAAAGATTTTGGAAAGTAGTGATAGCCTAAATCCTCTGTTGTAGCATAGATACTTCTTTCTATCACCTGGTCAAGTTTTACATCAGAAAATGTAGTATCTGTTATCTTGGGTGATATTAGCCTTTTGGCATCTCTTGATGTTGGCAGTGCTGAGGCAGATGTTCAGTGGATGTTACTGTGTCCTTCCTGTGCAGTGCTGCTTTATGACTGTCCTACAAACCTTTTGGGTCTACTGGCAATAGTATGTTCAAGCTTGCCTGTGATAGTTCAAAGCAGGTCTGAAAATACAAGAAATATAATTTCTGATCCTCTTGGAGGACACTGGTGCACGTCCAGAGTTCAGCCTGTGTCAGGATCAAGTATATGATCTGGTGGGCCGGCAGCAGGTTATAACTGCTTCATACAATTGAATGAAGGTGCAGAATCTTTAAAAATGAGTCACTGTCCTTCAAATGCTGTATAATTGATATTAGAAAATAAGATAATAAGCAAGCAGCCTTCTTCGCACAGCTGAACCCACACATCATAACTGCAACTGCCAAATTCCCCAAACTTTTAAATAGCCTCATTGCAATCCTATCCACTAATAACTTAGTTTCCCTGTCTTTAGACTTAAGATAAATAACCTTTCACATTTTCTCAAGTCCTTATAATATATTCCAGAAAATAACCAGACTTCACATATAAGAAATCAACAGGAAAATACCTTGTAAAATGTAAATGCATTAAAAAAAATATCATAGTTCATAAAACAGTAACAACAGAGCTCAAAACTGAGGTGGCTATCCCTTTACATGTCACCTTCAGGGTTCTGAGATGTGATGAAGGGTACTTTTTCCCTCTTAATAAGAATAGGTTTATTCCATGGGCACAATGCAGTTTATGAACTCCTTAGCTGTTTATTTCCTGGGGCTTGAATTGAACCAGATCATATTTGTTCTTCAGTTTCACACCCTTGATTTTTTCAGAGGAAGTCACTGTTCTTCCTGTCTGTGATGAAAAGTATGAAAACAAGTCACTGGCTTCCACCTGAGTCTGAAGGCAACCATGCAACCGTAGCTTGTAGCCATGTCAGGAGGTGTCTTGGTAATGTGCAGAGCTGATGGCTGGTCACTAAAACTTCAGCAGTAACATCCAGAGCCACTGCACCGCTGGTCAGCAGCTGGTGCGGCAAAGGAGTGAACATTACAGGTGCTTTTTTTTCACTGTTATTTTTTTTTCCTTTGCAATGAGGAGTGGAGGTTTTTTGTTTCAACTGGCATATCAGGATCACCTGGCACCCCAGGGAGGGATTTTCCTACACACAGGCCAGCTTTAAATATTCCTTAATTTTGGTCCTGTTTCTGAAACTGTCCCATGTGACACCTGACAGAATAAGGATGAAAGGAGTTATAAGAGCTGCAAAATTTGTGGGTGGTGCTTTGCTTTATTGTGTCGAGTACATTAATACTTAGTTCCAAGTTAGATTAGTGTTGTACTTTGTGACTGATGCCTGAGAAAATATCACTGCTTGTTTGTCCCAAGATGTTATCCATGTTTTATGGATGAATAAATACTTTGTTGACATTCAGAAATGTTAACCATTGCTTAAGTCAAAATGTCTTCATTTTGTGATTTTTACAAGCCTTTGAATATTTTATAAAGCATTTAATTTCATTTTTGTTGGTACATAAATAAAGAGAGTGATGCTTCTAAAAATATTAACTAATGATTCAGTTTAAGAATTGAGTCTTTCAGTCTAGACTAGTAATTTCTGTAAGGGACTGCACCTGTAATGGCTTTGAAATTGTCACGAGAAAACCTTTTAGTGAAAGTGTATTTTACAAAAGATCCATTAGCTCAGTATCTTTGCCTTGGTCAAAAGAAGGGATTTGCGAGTGATAATAGCTCTCAAAAATAGATACCTTTTTTACATCAAGTTCTGTTTTAGGGAATTAGGTTTTCAGACACTGGCAATTTGCTGAACATTTTGATGTTCCTCATCTTTGAAAAGTGCCTGTTACACTAGCAGGTGTCAAAATCTGTAGATTCTATTTATTGCCCTTTACAAAGCACTTATTACTATGATATTCCGGGACTCTACATGGAGTAAAAAACACCAGGGAAGCTTTCTTGAAGGAGTTGGTGTCCCTTGTTATGCTGGCATCTTATAATGTAAAGTGCTGTATAACTGTGGGAAATGGACAGAGGTAATAAAAAAAATTCTTTGCAGGAAAATGTAAAATACAGCTACTTAAAACTGAGCAACCCAGGGCTGTAACCACATCAGACATTGCTGGGGAAATACTTGTGCTGTGACTTGTAGCTGCACCCTATGTCTTAATTCCCTCTGCCCCCAGTTCATGTGTCCCTGGTAGGTATCCCCACCTGTTTTGCAGAGATGAGCACGCTAATTCTGGATCTGCTTCCCCCTGTGATACTTCTCCTTCGAGTGAAAGAAGTACTGGTATTGTCTCCAGCATGGAGGAAAAGGGTTTAGTTGTGGCTTGGGGGAATCACTGCCTGGTTGGCCCAGGCTGTGCCACGTTCCTCCTCCAGTGCAGTGGCCGGGTGCTCTGTGTGAGCACACAGCTGGAGAAACACACCATGCAGTGGGTGAGCAGCTGGCTCACCAGTCAGGCACAAAGGGTTGCTGTGAATGGGGTGACATCAGACTGGGGACCTGTCACCAGCGGGGCTCTGCAGGGCTCCATCCTCAGCCCTGTGTTTGACATCTTCGTAAACGACTTGGATGCAAGGCTGGAAGGGATACTGAGCAAGTTTGCAGACAATACACAACTGGGAGGAGCTGTTGATTCCCTGGAGAGCAGGAAGGCCCTGCAGAGAGACCTTGAGGAACCGGGGGACTGGGCAATCGCCAATCAGATGAAGTTCAGCAAGGGAAGTGCCAGATTCTGCAATTCCTGAAGCAGAGTACTTCCCTCTGATGGTTGGCTCATGCAAAGGCTTTATGGACAGGCAGCAACTTTCCAGTAACTAAAGGTGCTGCTTCTGCCCACACCACAGCATCCTGCAGCTTATTTAGGAAAAAAACCCCAAAAAACAAAATACAAAAACCCCCTAGACAAACAAACCCTCCTCCCCCTCTCCATCCCCTAAAACACCTCCATAAACAGATGCCCTGGTAAGCAAATGAAGCAAGTTTAATTCCATGTTCGTGGAAACTCCTGTAAGCATTACTGTATAAATTAAAGGGGTTAGTTTTCTTTTTTTCCCCCACAGAAATCATGAAGAAAACTTCATTTCTAAATGAAAATTTCCTTTTAAAGCTTTGCATCTATTTTTGGAATTATTTTAAAGGTTGATGTTAAGAATTATCAGTAAAACTAAAAGTTAACTTCATCTAATTTTAACGACACTAATTTATGTGTACATTTGTAAGTTTTTAACACAGGTGGCATCACACGTTGACCCCTTCATGAACCTGAATCTAGTGCTTGAAGTTCCTTCCAATTTAATATTCCTGAGATGAAAATAATCTTGACACTGGTGTTATCTGGATGGGTGGTTAAGATACTAAATATTAGATTGTCTCTTTTAGCTCACTAAACATTCTATTTTATTCCTACAGCGAACAGTAGTCCAGTCTGCTAGAGAAATACCAGCAGTGACATAATCCCAGCAAAGTGGAAGGGTCCCCTGAAATAATATCTACTGACATAATTTCTGCCTTCCCGCCTTCCCTCCTTCTGTAGGGGCTGGATCAGTGGGTTGAGAGCAGGTGGATGCTTAGGCTCCATAGTCCTGGGTGGAATTGACTGTGATGATGAAGTGGACCTTCATTTTGTATTGAAGGCTGATGCTAATTCTTCTTCCCCATTAAGAAACTGCCACCAAAGAGCAAACTTATTTCCTTGTGTTTTGACAGAAGATGAACAATTGCATTTGCAGAAGCAATTTGGGAGAGTGTCAAAGCTGTCAGCCCAACCAGAGGTGTCTTTCACTGTGTGTGCTCATGTACACAAGCTTTGCATTTTGAAGTTATCAGCTTTTTCCTTCCAATGTGATCTGGTATTTGTGGAAGGATGGACATGTACAGGACTGCAAGGAGTGACTGCAAGTCACTGGCCAGACTCCTTTTCTTTTTTTGGTAGCTTTAGAGGTGAAAGGATTCTGAGTGGCTGACAACAGATTTCTCTTCAGGGAAAATGGCTGGGGGGTAGATTCTGATCCCTTGCTGCCTTGTGCCATCTGTGGTCCGTACATCACTGCAAAAGGGACTTTACAGTGCCACCATTTTGATCTGGTGGCATTCTGCAAGGCCCAATGAATAGCTCCGCATGGTGCCAGGACAGTCTGGGTTTCCTTTTAAATAAACTGCTTTAGTATGGTGCTGTACAAGAAGGAGCTTCCTCAGGATTGCTGGAGCCATCAGTTCAGCTTGGTCTCCCTTTTGATGCGTGGTACAGGACATCTTTGAGATGCCAGAGGTGGTCCTGTGCCTCTCTTTGCTGCAGGTGATGGTGATGCTGTTTGGGTCGTTCCCTTATCCTAGGGAAGTTCTCAGCAAGTGGTTGTGCACAAGGGAGGGCGGGTGTGTTGTGCTTGTTTTGAGATGTGTGTGTGTCCAAGGCGACCTGTGCTTGCACTGGAGCTGGCATATTTGTGGCAGCAGACAGGGCTGGAGGATGTGATTGATTTAGGCTAAACACACAGAGGACAAGGGATGAGGTCCTATTTTTTCAGGGCTCTGTGAGTCAGGATACTTGGATTCCACTCCTAATCCTGCAACTGTCCTCTGTGACCATAACCTGCTCGCATAACATCTTTGTGCCTCAGTTGTCCTGTTAATAAAAAAGGATTCCAGCTTTTTGCTGCATTGTGATGATGATAATAAAAGTCAAAATGATTTTGAGATCCCAGGCTGAAAGCACTTATGTAAAAGTAAAGTGTGTTATTATGTTTTGTTGGAAAACAAAAAACCTTGTTTTTAATTGTGCATTGTTTGAGCAATCAGATTATGGGAGGAATACAGATAAAGATCACAACTTTACACATGGTTTGAAAGAGACAGTTGGTAGCAGTGTAACAGCACATACCTTAGAAAATTCAAGCACAGTCATCTCCACAGAAAATTCTTCAGATTTTGCCCTTTTATCTTTCCTTTTCAATTCTGAGTTTCTTCCTGGCATGCCCTGCAGATAATATCCCTGCTTGAAGAGATGCCCCCCTTCCCAATACCAATACAAAATTTCCATTTTCTCACATCAGTGGCTGTATATTAAGGAGTGGGTGGTAGAGGGAAGGATATTGTTTGACAGTTAATATTGTAAACTCTGTCTAATATGGTTTGTATATGGAAACAGTAATAACTACTGCTGCTGTGGTTTTGTTGCTGCAGGGAAAATGCAATAAATGGGACTTTCAGAGGAAGATCTGGAATGAAGAAAGGCCTTGGGATTTCATTTGTTCCTCCTGTGTTACCACTAAATCTCCCTTCTCATGTTACTGAAATAAAACATAGATCTAAACAGATCCTTGCATGCCATGGATGGTACCACACGAAGACAATGTACATAGACACTTGTTCCCATTCAAATTCATCTGTACTATACTTTGTGGAAAACAATGACATGATATTTTATAATACCTTCCATTTCAAGTTCTCAAAGCTCTCTCCAAAGACATGAGATTGCTCATCTTTATTCTCCCCTGTCGTAAGTTAGCATTATTGTTCTCCCTTTAACAAGTGAAGGAGATGGGATGCTCCATAACCACTTTGGAAGCCAGTAGCAAAATGGAGAACAATCCACATTTCTGCCCTTGTTTGCTTTATCCATCAGGCTGTACTTTTTCCTTGCAATCTCAGCAGTGTCTGCCTCTGCACATCATATATTGGTTTCCTTGCTCACAGCTCCATGTTTTCCTTCTTTGCTCTTTGATTTCATCAAGGCGCTCAAGCATGTCAAGGACTGCAGAGCACATATTAAGGAACAAGACTGTAAAGGAATAAGATGCAGCTTCATGGCTTATTGAAATAAAGCAACGCATTTTTTGTGTTCCCTGGCAGTAAAAGAAGGAAACAAGATGGTGTTCTTGCTCTCCTTCCTTTGCCTATGTAGGCTATGTTCTTTGGAGGAAGCTGCTCCCTGGCTTCTGAAGCTACTTGAATACATGGTGTGGTAACAGAACATAAATCCTGTATTTTACTACAGCACCATTTCCAGAGTCACCGAGGAATATTTGATTAGCCATAAAGTTGTATGACATAGCCTGGAGATGTCATGGGTGCGTTTATGAACTGGTCGATTTCCTTTTCTCTGCCTGTCCATTGCTGCATGTCTAAAGGTAGGCAGAGAGAGGCCAGTGGGCTTTCTCAGCTGTTTCAGAGCTCTTTATGCTTATCATGTGTCTCATTTTCCCCAATGATGCTTGTGGTTTTGTGCAGTACCAAGGTGTTTTTCAGTGAAGTATTTTTGAAGGTGGAGCAAATGATGTTCCTTAAGCCTTAACACTGTTGTGACTCAGGCAGGGCTTAACTGAGTTGGCCTGTTACTGCTGGAAGGAACTGCAGTATTTGCACATTTAAGAACAGTTCACATCACAGATCAGACTCTCTAGAGTTTTATGCCAGGACTTAATCTTTCTCTCCTCAATCCTGAATATTACCTGTCTATTGTTTAGCCTTTCCATAGTCTCTTAATATGACCAATGGCATATCCTCAGCTGTGAATCTCTGCATAATCTGAGAAGTACAATATCTCTGACTGCCTTCTCCACGTTCTTGAATCCAGTCATTGTGAAAATCTCGCAGGGATCACATATATTTGTTTTAGCAAACAAATCTTTCAGCACCTCTGATCTTCTCTCGAGCTGAGGTTTTCCTGATGATCACCTCTATTATCTGGGTGATGATATGCTGCTTCTTCTGTGGCTACCTGAAGTTTGGCCCATTAGGACTTTTTAGGATTGGAAGTCAGTAGAATAAAATAAATTGAGAGAAGATGTGTTGTAACCTAATTTCTGCCTAAGATAATTAAACCAAATTTTATTTCTCTGACTACAGTGAAACAAAATACAGTGAGAGTTTTCAAAGTATCTTCAGAAGCCCCCAAGGTTTTTTTTTTTTCCTAATGATCTCTGTCCAAGGAGGCCTATTTTCTGCCTTTACTCAGAGTTTCTCTTATGAGGACTTCTGCTGCTTTCTATCTGCAGTGCACCATCTGGACACTGGCTCGTCTCCTGACTTGCGACATTTGAACCTGGGAAACCCTTCAGCAGAGGCAGCTGTGATCTGGCCAGTCCCCAGGTCTTGCTGACAAGGGTCACTTCTGTTGGTTTTTTAAAATTTCACACTCTGGAAAGGGTTGACTGCCTTCACTGGCAAGTCTGAAAGATCACAACCATTGTTTTTAGTGTTGTGGCTGATCATTTTCAGATGGAACCCTGTCCATCCTTGGATCATTTGCTTCTTCCCATGGCTGAATTGAAGAGTGCCTGATCCAGCCTGGTGGTGTTGAGTGCGCCTGTGTAAGGCTCTACAGCTGCGCCCCTTGTGCCTACTCCAAATTTTTGTTCATCCTGGTGTGTAACTGCTCTCAGTGTATGACTGGTTGCAGAAGGGTTAACTAGATGCAGGCTTAGTCTATTCGTACGTGAGATTTGGAGGCCCAGATGGTGTGCTTAATTACTCTGGCCAGCTTTGGCACCATCCCATTCCTGAGGGAATTAAATGAGGAATGGTGTGTCAGAGACTGTTCCTTTCCATTCTCCCCAGAGCACTTTGGTGTTACAAGCTCCACAACACATTAGGCTGAGCTCAAACATCCCCAAGACAAAGTGGCTTTGGGGTTCTGGCTGGCCCTTAGCTTCCCAGCTGGGCTTTTACACACTCCGTGGTGCCATCAGGGCTGCACTGGGAGTGCCTCATACAAGTGACTCCAGGACACCATTTTCTTTGCTGGAGCAGTCAAATTCCAATCCATGGATATGGCTGAAGTGCTCACAGCTCATAGAGCCTCAAATGCATGATCAGAGCTTGCTCTACAAGGTTTATTTTTAATGCTGGTTCCCTGTTCCTTGGTATCACGTGCGTGGAAACACACTATCTTGGTGGATTGCTTGGCAACATACCTGCCTTTGGACACAACTTAGAGGGCTGATCCCCATTTGCTGTCAGGAAGGAAAACCCAAACCATGTCTCCAGGATGTACAGCCTCTGTTTTTGCTTCTTGCATGTATGTCTCTGCAGAGCGAGGCTGAACAGCACAGGAATTCAGATGCCCCCATGGCAAGGTATGAGGCAACTCCAGATGGTGCAGCTCAGCCTTTCCCAAGGAGTTATGGCCTGGCTGCAGTGGTTGAGTCCCAGGTTGGATCTGCTCTTGCTTGCAGTGCCAGGTCTGGTGAGCAGCTGTTAGGAGGAAGCTGGCTGTTCTTCACTTAGCAGAGCCATGACCAACGCACATCTGCCTTGATGTACTTCCCACATTCACTCTTCCCACATCCACGGGGAATTTTAAGTGACAGAAATGCTAGAGAATGAACATTTTTAGCTGGGACTGGTGCAGTTAGAATTGCATTAAACATTAGCAAGGTACTTGAAATTTTGAAATCCTGTTTTCAGGCTGAGCCTGGGTGGTGTTCTGCAGCTGGCAGAGATTTGTTGTACTTGCTTTCTGGTTTGAAATAAAAGTTTTTCATTTTTTACTTTTCTTTCCTGTCCTGTTCTTTCAAATAAGAGCAAAGTTAGTTACTTATTCCTAAGAAAACTAAAAGAGAAGGATATGTCTTTTAGATGGTGATGGCTTTCTTAAGCTGTTTTTCAGCAGTAATGGCAGATGTTTGAAAGTTGTGATTTAGGCAGTAATGCTCCTCACTGGAGAGTGATGTGTGGCCTTTTTCCAAAGGAAATTTGGTTTGATTTTACCACACTATTAGCACTGAAAATCACATACTGAGCCTGTACTGTGGAGTGTTTTTCCTGGGCTTAAGTGTGCATCTCAGAAATGAGGCACTGTACCTGAGTGAATTAACTTCACTCTGCAGTCAACTGGGTGGGCCTCAAAAGGGCTTTAAAAGCACAGCCTGTTTTTCATGTGGCTTGAAAAACTTGAGTTAAGAAAAGCGTGTCCCATAGTGCCTGCTGTTCTAGCAGTCAAAATGCCCTTGTTGCCTGGGGAAATGCACTCAGCTGTAGAAGTCGAGAGGGCATGAATCCTGTTTCCAGGTCTGTACTTCACAACTCCTATTTAGTGTGTCTAACTGGTGCTGAGCGAGCTGGAGTTTGAGGGTGCAGTTTGTTAAGGAAATAGTTGCCACTGGGGAACAGCACAGGGCCTTGATCCAAAGGCGACTAATTTTTATTTGACCACTTTAAGGGCTTTTGAAAATCCCATGCTGAATGGTGTAGAACAGAGATTTTAGTAGGAGAATTAACACAGCCCCTAAGGATGGCTGTTCTCCACAAAAGTGCCTCGACTGAGGTCAGATGCAGACTGAAGTCCTCAGTCTCCTCAAACTGCCACTAACAAGAGTCTGCACACTTCTCAAACAAAATTTGGTGAGAGATAGCACCATTCTGGTGTTTAGTCAGCTAGTTTCTCTATTTTGGGACGCTTTATATCCCTGCAGCTTTGAGAGTATCTCTTTTGATATTGTGCTTCTTCCTCATAAAGTGAGCAGATATAGACACTGTAAAAAAGTAAATGGAGGAACTAATTTGCATTTGAGTGTGAATGCCAATGTTGTCTTGAGCCATGCATGCATTCGTGTCTTTGGTCCACGCCTGCCCTGAGGGTCTCCTGGTTTGTTTCAAGAATGTGACAGAGGGATGCTTTTCAATGGGATTGTCCGAGCTGTAGGGCACAATTGCTGGGCCTTGAGTGTCAGTGGAGAAGAGGGACGTGTCACTCCAGGCACAGGTTTCTGGCTTTGTCCTCTGCAGGTTGGTCAGCGGGATCCAGCCTCACCCTGAGTGGGACAGGCAGGGTGGCTGTGAGGGGTGTGCAAAAGCCGGCAGCCTCCTTCCCTGTCAGACGCAGCCTGGGAGCCTTTTGCAGTCAGCCCTGGAAGGTGATAATCATGAGAGGGATAATGGCTTGTCTCGGGTTAATAGATCCTGACAGCCTAATTTCCCCTGGTGAAAATAAAAGCGAATAAATCTTACAAATACTGTAAAATCAATAGCTAGCAGTGAAGGGCCTGACAACAAAACCCTATACCCACAGCATATTTTTTTGGTGAATTGTTCATTTCACTTTCATGCGGATGGGTTCCCTGTGGCTTTGCTAGAGCCATGTAATCCTCCATTCTCCTTTCTGTCATGCCTATCTCTTCAGTGCTTGTGTTTTACTTGCCTGTAAGTAAGGAATCTGAAACCTTGAGCTTGTTGGAGGGGAGTGCGGCCTTGCTGGGGAAAGATCCACAGTGCTCTCACTTCTTGGAGGCTGCTCTTCCCTCTTCTCATTGGCATGCGCAGCTAGCCTGGTTACAGGTCTTTATCTGTAAATAGTTAACCATACCCTGATCCTCCAAAATAACCCAGCCATGGGAGCCTTTGCTCACTGCTCTGTGGCTGTGCTCTCTAGAGGAAGACCACAACCTCTGTTATGTTACTGAACTGAAATATTGACAGAATTACCGTTGGATTTTTTTGCATTCCCAAGGTCAGGGTTTAGAATTCATGCACTGAGCAGCCAGAAGCGTCTCCAGATAAATCTGCAAATCCACTGAGGATAGTCTGCAATGAGTTGGGATTGGCAGCATTACAAACATAGAAGATCATGAAACAAGAAGTAGTAACACAGAGCTGTGGGATCCTTGCTGGTACACGCTTCACAGGCAGAGGCACAAACGTCTCTCTGCACAGAGTAAGCTTGAGGATGACCTCAAGCTCCAACCTTGAGGAACTCCTGGCTCCTTGGGTTGGCAGGAGCATGGACTCAGCAGTCCTCCCATAGGACTGTGCCTACAATCTTGAGGAATAAGGCTTGGGCTGGAGTGTTTTCTTGCTATTTGATTCCTTGTGAATGAAGATCAGTGGGATGAATGGTCTCTAGTCTGTACTCTTGTGGACCCTGCTTTAAAGCTAAGGTGAAGGAACGACATGTTTCCCAGTTTTCAAATACTAAAGATTATTTAGGTTGGTAAAAACTGTGGAAGAAAGTTACTATCCTCTCAGAGATAAGAATCACATAACAAGGATTTAAGAGAAGTCTGTATGAGTGGTTAATCCAGCCTCTCAATTACAAGGCTTTGGCTCTTTCCTGTCTAAGTATTTACTCTTGAGCTTTTGCTTATAGTTATGTCCTTTCTTAAAAGGAAAGAAAGTTCTCACTTTCTTTGCTTTCTGGATGCAGACATTTTCGGGCAAAGCCAGGTGAACTCTTTTCCTAAGCCTGTTCCAGTTTCCCACTTCCTCACTTGCTGAAGGACATTCAGAGACAATCAGCTTCTCTTGTCAGGGCACTGTCCAGGTAAGGGCGCTGCCTTGATCTCAAACTCCTGCCTCTGAAACAGGCTTCCTCTGTGATGTTGAACTTATCTCTTAACTTGAGTATTTCTTCTGTCAGATGGCTCCTTCCGTTTCCCTTTTCTGTCTCTTCATCATGAAGTTTTTAGACTGTTCAGGCTCGCTGTCATCAGTCTCTAAGAACGCTGCCCATTCAGTGATATCCTCTACTTTGCTGGCATTTCTGTTATTACATGTAGAACAAAAGTATTGGTGGGAGAAGCCTTGTGAGGGTTTTTTTTTTCCACTGACAGTTGATGTTCCCTTTGAGATTTTCTTCCCCTGCCACCTGCTCTGTGTTCTGTTATTCCCTTTCTTCCACTGTGTATTTGCCATTTATAGTGCTGATGACTTGGAGCTATGTGTTTTCCTTTCTTGTTACCATCCAGGGGCTGTGGGGACACTTTGCACAAAGTAATTTAAACTGAAGTGTATTTTTAAGAAGAGAGGTATCACTCTTGGTATTACATCATGCACAAAGAGACTAAAATTGCCTTCAGAAAGGGCTGGTCTTTTGCTGCTTGCTGTGGGCTCTTCCTCCCCTCAGAACAAGAGAGAATTTCCATTCCCTTTCTACCACTAGGAATTCTGCTGATTTCAAGTGGTACCAAATGAAGAGCAACATTAATGGATTTATGCACTGAAATCTAATTTAAATTGTACAGGTAGTTAGGTTTCCTTGTAGCACTTCTTGGTGGAAAAGAAATTAAGAAATGGATGCACTAGAGTTCTACCTCTCAGTTGTGAAAGATAAACAAAAATCAACATGCTTTAGGCAGTCTGTGTTTACAGACAAGAGTCAGATATCAGGCTGGGCAGATGTTGTGGTTTGACGTTGGTTTAAATGCTAAACACACGAAATCTAATTATGCGTATAAGGGGAATACGGATTTATTGAGGAAAATGTAAAAAAACTTCAGGGCAAAACAAGGTTCACACAAACAGTTGCAATATAAAGGAAAGTTTATTATTAACAGAATGAAAAAAAAGAAATTATAAGGAATTAAAGCAAACCTTTAAACACCTTTCTTTCCCAATGTTTTCTTCTTTACCACAAACCTTTCACAAGTGAAAACAAAACAAGAACATGGTGTTTTGGTCAGAGTTGCACCTTTTTAAAGAGTCTTTTTATGTTTAAGGAAAAAAAGGTTCTTCTACTGTGTCATAGAGTTTTCACAAACCAGCAGTCCTGCCTGGAGAAAATCTGTTGAAGTGAAAAAGGTATTTTTCCCATATATCTTTCACAGTCTTCCCACACTGCAAAATCATGGGCCATAGGAAAAAAAAAAGAAGAGGTTTTCAGTTTTTTAAGGATGAGCTATCTCAGCCGGAAAGCAAAGGTTCAAATTTCTAACAGCTTCTCATAACTTCTATATGGCCTGATGAGGGCCTGTCTTTAAAGTCACAGGCTGCACAAGAATTTCTCATCCCTCCAAGTTTTTTCCAAATGAATTAAGGTCCTTTCTGTGACTTTATATGAAGCATTTTGAAGCTTCGCGCCAAAAAGCACAGCAGCCTTCTTATTTTCCTGTCGTCATCTAGTTGCCTTCCCATATGATCTTATTCCTTCCCCTCTGTTTCTGACCTTGGAGCTGCCATGTTCAGCTTTGTCCCATGTGATTTTACTTTTCTCTTCTTTCTTTGCTGACTTGAAAGAAAAGGTGTCTTTGTTGGTTGCGGTGTGGTGTTTCTTCAGCTTTGGTGAGAGCTGTGCTAGATGTAAAAGTGCCCCACCGGCCCCCGTGCAGGGTCTTGGCCTGCCTGCAGAGATCTTTGACCACGTGGTTTTGGTTACACGCTGCCTGCAGAGCGAGAACAGCTCTCCCCTGGGAGTGAAGGGCCCGCCCCACACTGCTGCCGCACTGAGAAGTCAAGAGGGGCCCGGCCTGAGCCTGGGCCCTCCAGGGGAGAGAACCGGCCCTGTGCCGCTGCCGTGCCGAGAGGTCAAAGCGGGCCCAGCCCACGGCCCAAGCCCGGGCCTCTGGCCACCCCTTGGCCCTTGAAACAGGAAACAAAAAGAGAACTCCCGTCCTTGCATGGGCTTTTTATATGCAAAATTGCAAAAGCGATTGGCCCAAAAGCCCGTCAATAAATTCAGGTTCAACCTATTACAGCAGAGAATCCCCTAGTGACTCCTAGTCATAGTACATATTTTCCTCTGTTGGAGTAACTAATGAAATAATCGTAATACTTAACAATAATAATAATAGGTGGCTCACCAGTAGTTTTTTTCAGTCAAAGATTACAGCCCTCCCTGCTTACTGATATATTTATGTTAAAAGATACATAAGCCTAGAACAGTTAAATAGTTTTCAGATGTCCTTCAGCAAATAATCAGTGCCAGCCCTGGGAAATGGGATCACTAGTGATGTACTTCAGTGGTTACAGAGATGGTTTTGTGGAGGAAGGGTCTACTGGGCAGAAAAATGGATCTGTAGTCATGAAGGTACAGAAGGATTTGGCATCCTTGGGAGAGCTGGAGCCACTTTGTTCTGTGCAGACCACAGGAAATGAAAATGTTATCCTTGTGCTGAAGGATTTTTCACGTCAGTGGAAGTGGCAGAAGGAAAAATAGAGATACTTAGTTGGAAGTGGACCTCTTGACTTCCCACATCTCTGTGAGATGTATGCAGGTGAACATTGAGTGTGCACCGCTGATGATAGTCCATTAGCTGTGTTCCAGGAATAAAGCCTCCCTAGATATACCTGGCTTTAATTCATGGAGAGAGAGCTGAAGAAGGTGCTTTTGATAAAACTGACTTGTAGGACTGAACCTTCCCTTCTGCTTTGGGGTTCTGCACCCCAGACACAGCAGGCTGGTTTGTCAGGAGGCAGCTGCTAACCTGTAACTTGTATATAAGGTATCACAAGGCATAACAGAGGTGATGACTGTGCTGCAAATGTGTGGGAAGCTGGGGCTCTGAAGGGACAGCTTGAGGGAAAATGGGGTAGTGTGAGTCTCACACTTGCTCTCTGAAACCTGGCAGATGTGTGGAAGTCATTTGTCTTGAGTCATTCATCAGGTCAGTGACAGAGCCAGAAATAGAATTCAGGTCTTCTGATTGCTAGAGCCACCATCATATCTCCAAAACCATATTGCTTCTCCAAAGTTACTTCAAAAGTAAGCAAAGCAACAAGGGATCTTGCACTTTCCTACCCAGCCAGCTCTTTGATGTGGCCAGGCAGGTGCTCTTGAATCACAGCTGTATATTCAAAATCTGTGGCAGGTCCATTTCGAACAAGAGTTAAAAATGAGTTTTTCATGTGGTGAGGATCTTTTGCTACGGCAGGCAGAGGCAGGATGGTGATGCCAGAGATAAAATGAGTTATCTCTTTGCACTGCAACTTTCAAGGTGACCTTCACGTAAAAAAAAAACCCCTTGAATGTAAATCAAGAAGCTTATGTATTTGTTTATGATTTAGGAAATGCAGTTTAAATATGTGCTTTACAGACACCTAAGAGAGAACCTCTAGGAAACTTCTGCAGATGTTGTGACTCAAATACTATTCAGCATAACGATGTAAAATCATGCAGACCTCACTGGTGTGGAAATCAAACCTTGGGCGGATTTGTTAGGCAAGAACCTGAGCCCAAGTCCTCTGAATGCAGTTCTCTGGGGTTTCAGTCAGACCCTGCATTCATTTTCCCCGCTCCTCACCCCAATGTTGTGTTCTAACTGCAGCTGTGACCTGCATCTCGCTGTGGATCTCCAGCAATTTGTGCAGGCTGTATGCTAACCATATTCCTCTTCTGAGAAGACTGCCTTCATAGACTGTTTTTTCTCTGGCATGACGCTTCTCTATACAGCATCTTTCCATTTTAGGCTTCCCATACATTCTCAGGGAAACCTGGCTGCAGGCGAGTGCTAAGTAAGGGGTGAATAATCATGGTTGCAAATTAAAGGGTCTTGTAGCTTTGCCATATTGATGAGTGCAACAGTGGAAAGTGGGCACTATGATCATGCCACTACAGGCAAAGCAATACAGAAAGTGTTGATTTTTCTTTCAGCAGTGAATATTGTGTTCAGCAACATTTTCACATCCGCTATGGGGTGTTCAGTGCTGCCTGGTATTGACTGCATCCACTGAGAGGTAGCAGAGGCTGAGCACAGCCTGCAGGCACCCTGCTGCCGTGCTACAGCACATCTGGGGCTGGTAGTGGTGGGGCAAACCCTGTCCAGTTCAGTGCTCCTCTGCTGCATCCCATGCATCCATGAAACACTGGACATTCAAAGATTTTGGCCTGGGACGACTTATATGCTACTTCAAAATCTCCTTAGGACGTGGTGGGGGTGAAATGCATTTTGTATGTGTGCCATTCTATTACTATTTCATTTCCTACAAGAAAGTAAATTTGGAGTTGGGGCTGGGGCTGCAATCAAAACAAAAACCATAAAGAAGTCCTGAAATGCCAACAGAAGTTGAAACAATGCTTCTGGGATGGGACATCTGTTCTGATGCTGTCAGGTCTGTGCACTTCCCTTAGTGGGATCTCGTGTCTCACTGACTTTTGCTGACTTGAAACCTTTTTTTTTTTACTTACATCTTAAATGAATATTTGTCTTGATTTGGCATTTATTGACTATTTAATATTTAAACATACTTAATAATTCCTGAAATGAAACCATTTTCATGTAAATATGGGACTTCTAGTCTCAGCAAGGGCAGGCATAGCAGTATAAAGATAAAAACCCCAAAGTAGGGACAGTGTCAGTATAAACAACTCGGTTCCCTGTCTCAGTAAATGTGTTGTGGGCTTGTCTCTGCTCTGGCAGCAGCAGGGCAAAGGCTCCTCTGGGAATGCAGTGCTGCACTCAGCTCTGGTGTCAGAGGGCTGCATACAGTGGTGACGCCACCCCCTTGACGAGGGCAGCGAGAAGGGCAGGCAGGGATGGCTCCCTCTCACTCTGTTCCTGTCCCTGGGGATGTCGGATGGGACACCAGCCATGCCCCCTCTGCAGGGATGTGGTAGAAGGTGATGATGACATGGTCTTTGGCATGGCAGTTTCTGTCACTTCACAGTCTCCTCACAGATTTCACTTTTTGACCTGATGCTCTGTTTCCTTCAACTCTCTCCAAGCTGTTGTTTATCCCTCACTGTCAGGAGCCAGCTCTCTGCTCCAGCTCCATTTGGGTAGAGCTTTTTCTGAAGGCAAATTCCTTGAGCCACCATGTCCCTGCTGCTGGAGGTGTTTCCAGCATGAAATTTCCAGCCTCTCACTCACCCCGCAAACATGGGCTGTCCAGAGAATTATTTTATGCAGAAGTTCACCCTCAATCGAGTTAGAGTAATCCTGAGAAGGTTTAAAGCAAAACAAACAACAACAAACAAAGAAAGAATATTCTGTAGAACTATTCAACCTGTACTAAGTTAGTTCTGTGTCATGCAAATTTACTTAGTAGGGCATGAAAGATTCTCAAATTTAGTGTAAGTATCGGAGACCTCCTTGTTTTAAATAAAGATGTGGAAATAGCTTTCCATCAGGAAGCAGCTCTGAGCTGTCCTGCCACAGTGCACCCTAATGCCTGGTCATCACCTTTGTTTTCCACTTACGCTTTCCAATGTTCTCAGTAAATTCAAGCTTTTGGTTGTGCATCTTAGGAATCAAGATGTGCAGTTCACAGTTTGGCCACTTTCAGGCCTCTGGGGTGCAGACAAAGAGCTCAGTATAAAAATAATAAGCTTTGGTCCCATATATCTAAACAGTGGGACTGGGAAATCTTCATAGCTGTTTGCAGCAAGAGCCTTATTGGTGTTACAACTGTCTGTCGGGGTAGGGCTTGAGCAGATGTCATTTCCCAATTTGTTCCTGTTTCCTTGGACAGTAAACCCAGGCAGATGGGAATGACAGGGCTGCAGTGGTTTCCCCACTTAGGTGGACCCCAGGACCTGAAGATATGCTGCAGAATGCACATTCCCTTCAGTGAAGATGAAGCCAGAAATAACTAATTCAAATGTGGTTTTCTACTTTTTTTTAATTGCTACTAGGATGTATTTTAATAGCAACATGTGTCTTGGCTCAAATCCAGTGACGAGTATTTTTCACCTGGTGAATGCTTTCACTTCACGGAATCTATTGCTTCTCTTGGCTATGTGATGGAGCCTAATAAGCCTTACCCTGAGAGCTCTTTATCTGTGTCCTGATGCTGGGAACATTGACAATCAGACTGGAGAGCGTGCGCCCTGCATGCTGAGCCATGTGCTAAAACAGCATGCTGCAAAATATACATGCTATCGTCTGTGCAGGCACACAGTGAGCCTGCATAAAAAAGGATGGGGAAAAGCCCACAGGATGATAATCAATTGTTTAGCAGCCAACACTCGAGAAACTCTGTGGCTTATCTAAGAGCAAAGAGTGAGAAACTCTCCCTGCTCTGAGATAAACTGTGGTTGCGATAATGGAAACGTTATTGGTTGTTAATGTTCCAGACTATTCAAAGCAACAAGGAAACTTCTGTCAGTTTTGGAGTTCATATGACTAAATACAAACCCTAAAATAATAATAAAAAAAATCCTTGGAGGTTTTGGAGAAGTTTAGATTGCTAAATTTTAGAGATTCAAATGCCTGTGCCTTTGGGTAGGTCTGAAACTTAAACTGAACTTTGTAGCTTTGAACCTTCCTTACACATTTATTAATTATTTTCCTGTTCCCCCTCCATTTTTCACTCCCTGTGATCCATCAGTGATCTCCAAAAGTCGAATCCAATATCCGTTATAGGCAATATAAATTTCTAGTGATGTCAGATATCACTGGTTAATCTTTTTAATGATTGCTGTGGATTTTCTGTATTTTTCCATTGTTTGGGCTTTATGAAAAACCTGTTCTGTACCCTCTGTGTTTGGTATTAAATAGGGAATAGACCAGTTGGGATGGTCTTTGTTGCATACATAGACTTTGTAAGCCTTAATATTGTTACAAGGAATAGAATCTTTATCTTTTTAGTTTGTGCCGTTTAAAATTGTCTTTAAAAAAAAGAAAAATGCTGATCTCTCTATCAGTCTGATAGGTGATAACTGAGATACCTGGATAGCCACATACTGAACTTGTTACGTCACAGGAGTTGCAGTTGCCACACATCTGTTTTTCACTCAAACCTACCAGGACTGGGGAATCTCTGGTGTGCATACTAATGAGTGATTTGCGTGCCAGATCTTTTTTGGGCATGGAAGGGCTGGACATGCAGAGAAAGGGGAAAAAATGGACCAAGGCTGGGTTTTAGTATTCTTTTTCAATTGTGCCATTAGGGCTTTGTGGCTGCTTCTTTCATGGTTGAACATGTTATGTGCCAAAACCACACGAGTGAGTGGCACCTCTCGGTCCCACTCTCCTCTCTGGCAGATGTGAGGGCCTGTGTGGAGGCCAGTGGAGCACCCTTGCGCAGCAGGGGATTCAGCCCTGGACTAAAGGGTCTCCACATGTACCTTGTTCATGCTGGGGACTGGTGCTGAGGAGAGAGACAGAGGGACTGGTAGCAACAGCTTCGGCAGCATTAGCAAACATAGTGGGTTTGTAGAGCTCTGCGAAGCTTGACAGCTTAATTAATGTGAGTTGGTTCTTTTCACAGACCTGAATCTTGTGAACTCTCCCACCTGCCTTTGCTCAGTTTCCATGGGCTGAGCTGATGTGATTTCAAACCCTTTCCTCTGCATAGTTTTCTGTACTGTCCCTTCCTTTGACTCCTCTGGCACATAATCACTTCCAAGGGTCCTAGGTCTTCAGGGCCAGTTCTGGTCCTCACAAAATATACCATGCAAACCCATCTTTTCCCAAGTCTTCAGCTTTATGATTGCTCCAGCTGATGGCTTATTGCCCTGGGACACTTGAAATACTTAATGCACTGTCCGAGGGCTTCCAAGTCAGTTATCCTTCAGCTCACACATCACAAGGCACATGACAAAATCAATAAAGTACTAAAAACATTTCTCTGCTTCAGCTTTTTCATTGTGTTGGCATGCTCCTTGTGTTTTGGGTTCTCTTGTAAGACCAGGATCCTTCCTGGTTTTCTGTACATGACCCTTCCTCTCTAGTGGAGTATCTGTGGCATCTTCTAAGTGGGTGATGAATAAAATTTGCCTTTAAAACTTGCTGTCCTACTTGACAGTAACATCTTGGCCAGCATGGTTGACTGATCATGCTGCCTCACCAGCTTCTGTTTAATTACCAGCTTATCAAAGTGGATGTTTTTTTCCTAATCTGACTGTCATTTTGGCTTAAATTGTTTCTTCTAGCAGAAAATTATCAAGGTTTAATGGTTCTTTTTTTTCAGTCCAATCCTGCCAGCCTTACAATTTCATTTAAAGACAGACATCTAAGAAGAAAAGAGGCAAGCAAGCTTCTTGCACAAAAGCTGTTTGGAGTTTGAAAGCAAGTCTCCAATATCAAGCAGAATTCTGAGACAGAGGAAGCAGATATCACTGCTGCTGTTAATAAGACAAAAAACCAATTCAGGATGGCCACAGCAGTCAGAATCAGTCTGGAGGCCTAGAGGGAGTTGCTGTGTGAGATATTTTTTTCTTTTTTACGGTCAGCTACAATGTGGGTTATGTTAGGATAGTGACAGATCAGTATGCCTTCCAGCATTATTCTCCTGTCCTATTTTATTGGAATTTTAGTCAGTGATGGCTAATGAAATTAAGCTCTGGCCCTCTTCTTTGCAGCAGTCCAACTGAGCATGCAGTGGTTAATGTGATGGGATGTAACGGGAGAAATAAATTGCCTAATTTTTGCTGATGGCTGCCAGAGTGCTCCAAGCACCTCGAACCCAGTGTGTGGCTGGGTGCTCTCATTTCTTCAGGGATAGCTGGCTTTATGCATTGGCTGCTTTGTATCTGATGAAAGAAAGAGGTTCTCAAAGAATGCGCCTCAAATAGGCCATGAGATTTGAGGCAATTTTGTTGCTTCAGGGCCTTCTGTGGGCCATGAGGAGTCAAAAAATAACAGTGAGCAGGGTTAGTAGAACAGCTAACCTTTGTTCTACATTTTTAGGAGCAAAAAGAAGGTCATTGCCCTTAACCTTATCTCCTATTCTTAGATAGGGTTTTTCGTTAACTCTTAGCATTTTCAGTGTGCATTTGCCACAGCATTATCTTTCTCACACTGCTTTTTTTCTCAGAGCCAGTGAAATAAAAGAGAAAAAAGATGTTTTAATTTCTAGCCAGAGGGGAAAATGTTATCTCTAAGATGAGTGTAGAGAATATAAAAACGGGAAATAAGCTAGCTTTGTAAGGGTGGTGGCTGCTTGCAAATTACTCTTTTTAGTTCTGGTGCTCTCTGACATGTTAAGAGCTTTACCCTAGAAGTGTGTCTGTCCATCTTAATGCTAAGTCAGCAGGACCTGATGTTACAGAGAAGCATTTTCTGCTCCTCCTTGGACTGCAACTGTGTAAGAAACAAACAGATAATCTCTCTTGCTGGTACCCTGCATTTCCATCATCTCTTCCCCTGTTGTGTGGTGGCTTTAGCATGGGGTTTACATTCCCAGAGGCTGAGTCCTGTGCTTTACTTCTGAATGAGAACAGCAGAGGCAACAGAAATGCATGTTTCTGCCTCCAACCAGAGCACCTGCATCCTTACCTAGAAGACAAAAGGTGAGAAGCTGGTTTGGTTTTCAGACCTGATTTCATTATGGTGTGGTAGTGTTGGCATCACATGAGCGCGCTTTTTTCTGGTTATGTATTGTACTTATTTATTGTACTTATTTATTTTCTGTGGCATTTCAGTATGTCGTGAAACTGCTAAGACCTTTTTCAGAGTTGACCAAAAAGTCATTAAATGGAACAACTTTCATTTTATTTTCATTTTGTGTTGAGATGATTTGGATTCTTGCTGGTAACCCCAAATGAAAGGCTTACTGTCCCATTGCCACTGACCTGACCCATGCAGCTTACGTCACATCCATGGCTACGTAAAGGTTCTCTTGGTGGAAGGTGATGCTATGGATGCAGAACAGTTACAGGGAAAACACTGAACAGGAGCTCCTCTTCTGTGGTGTATAACATAGAAAAAAGGCGAGTCAAAAAACATGGTAGAGACTGTAAACAAAAAAAAGGAAATGAACAGGAAAGCCTGAGAGTGGGTTTCAAGTAGTCCAGATCTTTCTGGGACTTAGGACAGATTTTGTTATGGACTTTTCTCTAGTGCTTTGTAAGAATAAGCATCAATATCAGGACAACTGCAAATATAAAGGGCTTAATAGCCACAAAAGATGTGTATTTTGAGTTCTGGGGACTGAATTTTTTCCTCTTTACCTTGTAGTACACTTTCATACCTAATAAGTTCAGGGAAGTGTGTGTATAAAATGCCTTTAATCAGCATCCCCTCTTTCTCCACTGCAGGCATTTTACACCTGCTTTTGATACTCACAGTGTGTGAGTGCAAATCACTATACATGGCAATCAAGCCCTGTATGGCTTGAGAATTACTTCAGTAATTTACAGTTTATTTCAGTTGCTTCATGGAAGTCTACTGGTTTTTACTTAATACCTTAAGATCCTCTAATCAGAATGTGCAACTTCCTGGAGGAATTGCCTGACTTTAACCTCTAGATGCTGTGAGATCACATCCTTCTTTGGGGTTGTCTTTCAGCGAGAAAATGCCACAAAGTCTGTCTACCTCTGCGAGAGATGAAGGACTAAATTCCCCACATGCTGTTACTCTTATCAGCCCCAAACATGCTGCCTTAGGACTACAGCAGTTCAGTGGCACTTTGTACTGAGGAATAAAAACATATGAAGTCAAGACTGATTTTCCAGAAATGGTGCATGCATGAAGAGAGCTTTGCTCCACATGAAGGAAAGGGATACACTTTGAACTCTCTATCCCTTTGCTTGTGGAGCACTCATCCCCTCATACTGCTGTTCTTCTGTGCTTCTGTGCAGACCTTTTAAGCAGCTGCTGTGCTGAGCTCCATGGAATCAGGGTATTTGCTGGGGTGTCTGCAGCAGCCCAGGAGGTGCTGAGCACGGTGTGCAACTGGCAGAAAGGAAGCAGTTAGTTAGCTTTTTTTAATGTCAATATGTTTCTATTACAATCATGGATCCGTGTTGATACCCCTAGGTGGCTAATTTACATGGAATTTCTCGTGTGCGTTGAGCTTTAAACAACATCCCAGGTAGCCCAGTGAAAAAGGTTGTCAATGGCTTTTGTACAAAAGATTGGGAATTCAGCCCCTGTTGGGACTGTGCTTTCCGCCACAGCACAAAAATATTAATACCTGTCTTTCTTTCCCTGTTCATAAACAAATTCTTATTGCTTTTTTCCCCCACTAAACAAAAGAAATGGTCCAAAGCATTTAAGACATACAAAGCCAAGACGTGATATTTATAAAAAGAGCCAAGGCAGATAAAGAATGATTTATGATACTCACCTTTCAGCCAACTAGGTCACATGACATTTACAAACTGATTGTATACACTCTGAGTGTCTATGTGTTGTGAGATAAATGAAAAAAGTGTAACTTTTTCCAGAAATAAGTAAAGGTAAGGTACATTATTACAACAATAGCCTAACAAAACTGCACATTAATTTCAAGGAGACAGAGAACAACTGAACAGCAGGAAAGATAAATGTACTGTAGCTGGGTGGGTCTTGAAGCAGCACTAAAACCTTTACTTCAGTGAGCAGTGATGTGTTATGGCGTTAATGATTAATGTCTGGCACTTTGGGTGTCCCCTGTGCTGAGTTTTGGCACCCAGAAATCAGGGGAGCTGCACCAATTTATGCTAACCCAAGCATCTGACCAATTCTGCGTTAAGTTTATTCAGACTAAATGAATTCCTGAAAAACACAACCTATCACTGTTTTGGCAGGAGTAGGAGAGTTTCATTGGAGAGGATTCCTTTGCTGTCCTTTCTGTTCTCTGTTTATAACACAACTTCCCTAGAAATCAACCACACTACTTTAACTCTTTCCTGTGGTGTCTCGCCTGCCTGATCCTAGTGTAAAGATATGATCCCAACTTAAAGAATCAGCAGTTTCTGTTGTAAGGATCTTTGTCATTGAGTGTTTTCACTTGAAACATGGTAAGCCTGTTTTACCAGGGACCCTCTGCTCTGAATGGGGTGGTTACAAATCCAAATATGATGGATGGACCTGCCATCACTTCATCATGTTTCAGTTTTCTTCTGGCACTGCAGAAGTGCCAGCCTCTGCTCCAAGCACTCGTCTTTCACTGTGAATTAAGGATCTTATATCACTGTCTGTGATAACAGCTCCTGCTGCTTTGAACCCTTGCCCTTTGCAAATCCTCCTCTTTCCTGACTCTGCGAGCTTCCCCAGAGCATGACTTGCCTTTGGAAAGGAGTCTTCAAATTGTCCTTTTTGCTTTGTCATCCCTATGTTGCTGTTTTCCAGGGCCAGGACCCTTTATAGGTACAGAAGAGTGTAGGAGCTTTGACTTTTCTGTGCCATGGGCAGCATGGATGGGCTGCACTCTGTGCCTCTTCCTTTGGGTGAGATGGCAGCATAGGTAACCTCTCATCTTCCTGAAGCTGCAAGGATTAGTGCCTTCAGCAGCTGCAAGACCTTTGTTCAGTTTCTCCTGTAAGCCAGACATGAGGCTTTCACGTGCAGCTTCACTGATGCTGGTTAGCAATGCCTACCATGCCTAGCATGCTGTAACACATCCATTCCATAAGCTGAGTGACTGGGATAGAGCAAGGCTGGATATTTTTTCCAAGTTCTATGGCAAGTAATTGCATAAAAAAGAGGAGGACCTGAGAATCTAGACTCTGTTCCTGTAACTGCTGGACTGCCTCGTGTTTGGAGTGATGTGAGGTAGTTTAGGAAGCACCGGTGTTTGATGATTGTGTTCTGGTCAACTAATCCAGCCAAAGAACTCAGTTTACCACAGGAACTACAATAAAAAGCAATGAAACATGGGTTGAGCATCGTTCACAGACTTAACTGTGGCTTCATTCAAATCCTTGGTGTTTGTAGCAAACAGTGCAAATGCATCTATTTCCATGCAGCAACCGAATGCTGCTAGAAATCAAAAGATGCAGAAGACAAGCAGAAGCTTACAGGGATCCTGTGATTGGTAATACTGATTTAGTCCAGAGAAACAGCTGATACATCTGCTTTTTTGTCAGGTATTTTAAAGAACTGTCTGTTGTCTAAAGAGATATAATCCTGAAAGAATTAAAGGTGACAGATGATCAGTTGAGCTATTGATCTGTTGATTGATCAAGCTATCACATGAATGCTTATATGTCCTTGTGCATTAGGTGTGTGAACTTTTGCTAAGGCCTTAAGAGTGAAATAATATTAATAATAATTTTTGCCATTCCACAGGCTGTGCATGTACACACATATGTATCTGGTGTATTGCAGCAGGTGGAAGCACAACTTGCAATTCCATAGAGAGACAGGCAGTAACAGGGATGTGGTTTGTGCACAGCTCTAAATGTGGGCAGACCTGCACTTTTAACACGTGAGTGATGGCTCTGGTGTGCAGAAGTTGCATCCTGTGAGCCTCCCGCTGATACTCAGTGGTGTAATTGCGTAGGTGTGGTGCTGTTATCTTGGAGATTACAGTGAGGTCCCTTGAGTAGCTGCTGTCAGTAATGTGGAAAAATAAAACTTGAGCAGAGGACAGAGAAATTGAAATGGTCTCAAACCTAATGAGGAGACCATTGAGGAGTCTCCAATGTGTACATTGACCTGATATAGCTACTAATAAGTAAGCAGGTTCATTTTACATGCACTAAAGCTTATTCTAATTATGTGGCTGGATAACTAAACACCACTAATTGTCACAGCCTGTGCTGGTTTTGGCTGGGGTAGAGTTAATTTTCTTCCCAGCGGTTGGTATGGGGCTGTGTTTTGGATTTGTGCTGCAGAGTTGATAATATAGAGATGTTTTGGGTATTGCTGAGTAGTGCTTACACAGAGCCAAGGCCTTTTCTGCTTTTCATAGGGTCACCCTGGTAAGAAGTTGGAGGCTGGCAGGAGACACAGCCAGGACAGGTGACCCAAAGGGACGAAAGGGATATTCCACACTGTATGACATCATGCTCAGTGTATAAAGTGGGGGGAAGAAGGAGGAAGGGGGGGTGTTTGGGGTGATGGCCTTTGTCTTCCCAAGTCACCATTATGTGTGATGGGGCCCTGCTGTCCTGGAGATGGCTGAACTCCTGTGCCCATGGGAAGCAAAACAAGGAATTAATTCCTTGTTTTGCTTTGCTCGTATGTGTGGCTTTTGCTTTCCCTATTAAACTGTTTCTATCTCAACTCATGTGTTTTCCAGCTTTTATCCTTTCAGTTCTCAGTCCCACTGGTGGGGTAGTAGTGGCTGAGTGGCTGCATGGGGCTTGGCTGCTGGCTGGGTTTAACCATGACACATGCAAATATTGACATCGTGGATAACAGTGCCACAATAGTCAGATATGTCTGACGAGATGCGATGTAATCCATACAGCAGCAAATGGATATAGGTACTATTTCTATATTTTTTCTGACTTAATTATTTTGGTATGTGGTGACCCTAAGATATACTAAATGCACGTGGTTTTGGTTCTCAGTCTTGTCTCCTGCTATCAGGAAGAGGACAATGAAGGGGATGAATGGCTGGGGAAGGCAAGGATGCCTGTTGTGGCAGTGGGTTGTGAGATCATGTGGGATTAGCATCTTCGTAGAAGACTTGCTGTGTTAGTAGGAGGTCTTTGATGTGTTTCCTTCCTTCCGCAAGCTTGTGTTCAAAAACCTGGGAACAATGCTATTTATTTTGGTTATAAGGAGGATAATACATACTGGAGTCATCTGCATGCTGTTTGGTTTTATCACTAACACCAACAGCCTGGATAGGAGGAATGGTCCCATGCAGTCTGTGGAGGCTGAAGAAAAGATTAACCTCTCAGATCAGAGAGGAAGGACCCCGGGCCATTTCAGTGTGGTTAAAATAAACAGTGGTAGGATTTCAGTAGTCATGATTGTCTAAAACACCTAAGTAAGGCAAGTTTTATAGGGAGAGAGAGTGTCTTTTATTATATCAACTGGAAGGAAAAACAAAAAGGGTTTTCAAGCTCAAAGCTGGTCTCTCTGTTTCTTCCAACTGTATTGGTTAGTCTGAATAAAAGATATTATCTCTCTATATAAACCTTGCTTCAAGGATGTCCCTGTACACACCTGCAATCTCACAGGACAATGAAAACCAGATGACCAGAGATCCACTATGCCTGTCCCTCCTCCCAGTGTGCAACAATTCCTGTTTTCAGGCTGTGTGTTGGTCCAAAGGGCACCAAAAAGCATCCAGCACCCTGCCACGAGTCTGGGTTTGTGCCAGATTCTCAGCTGACTTGCTTTGAAAGTGGAAACTGTCAGCTTGAGAGGTCACCAGTGTGGGCTATGATTTCTGTGTTACCCAGCTGCCTAATGGTTAATGTGAGATTCTTCACTTCCTAAATCCTGTACCCATCATCTCTGCTGGGAGGAATCTCTACCACAGTCCCCATGCCCATCCAGTTAGGAGAAGTCACAGATGGTGACTGTGGTTAACCACTCTCTCCTGCACTGCTCTGTGAAGCCCTTCCAGGCGCCATGACCGTCTTCACGACGTACAACAGCTACTGGCAATGGCACTTTCGAGCTTCTGGAGCCAAAAGGTGTCGGGTCAGGTTTATAACAGGGTTTGCAAGTAAGAAGCTAAGTAGGGAAATGCTTCTCCTGCACTTTTGTCTAGTTGTCACAGACTTCTAAAGGAGCTAATGGGAACTGTCTCTGATAAAGTTAAGAAGTTCTCAAAGGAAATTCAGACATCTATTTGGGGAGTACCTTTGATACATCATCTAGAAAGCTCTAATAGAAACTTTTGACCTCAGATTTCCCACAGACAGTTCTGGATCTCCAAATAGTTTCAAATAGTTTTTCTTGAATTATGTCCTAGAGACAATCCCACAAAAATACATAGAATTTCAGGCTGAAGAGAGGCATAGGTTCTATCAAACCAAGGGTGAAATTTCCTTACAAAGAGAGAAGTTAAAAGGATCTGATCAGGGAAAAATAGTGGGGCAGCTATTACACCACAGAGCTATTCCAACAAATAATTTGTCTCTGTATTTAAAAGTAATAATGAAACAAATGTACTTACTTTGGTACTTAAAATAACCTTAGGAGATTAAAACTGAAGATTAAAATGATAGTTTTCATTTGTCAGTATTCATATTTTTTGACCACTATGCAAGTTTCCTCTGTTAATGAGGTGTTAGCGGTTTTCATTTTTGCCTATATAGTAATTTTCTGCTCAGTTTCAATTTTAGATTTTATGCCCCAACACAGAGATGCAATCACCGTAGCCAGACTGTTAGTTTATATTTAAAATTCCTCCACTGTTCTGTTCCTTTTTAAAAGTAACATATAGCCCTATGGAAACAATTCTGTTAGGCTTAAACATTGTAAAAATCCTTCAGAAACAAAATTGTAGCAGAGTGATATCCAGTATTCTGTTAATCTGGGAAATAATTTGTTTCCTAATAAGCTCCAGTACTGTCAGTACATGAAACCCAAAAGCTGGGCCACTGCAAGTCTAAATGAAAACTTAAGTTTCTCTTTGTACATTGAAAATTTACAAAGCATCCATTTAATATATTTAGCAAAACTTTTATTAAAGGCATTAAAAGGTTCTGGGCAGTTTTGAGGTCCATACAGAAAATTGCTCGAATACTTGAGAAGCCACCACTGCTTGCAGCTAGGTGTCAGAGGGAGCAGGCTGGAATCCAGAGCTTAGAAGTGACTAATAGCCTTCAACTTTACTTGACCCCAAATATTTCCAGCCACCGGGAACAAAACTTTATGGATGAACTCTAGTTTAGACCATGTGTATATATTTCAGAATCCATTAATGACTTAAGTACATTTTGCAATATTGCAGTATTGAGCGTAGTGTAACAGATGAGAGCTGTGAATGCCAAATCTACCTCAACGTATACTGAACCAAAGGTTGTTGCTTATTTCTCTCATCTTGGCAAAAAGTTGTACGTTAGACAAATAAGTGATATAATCTGATTATCAGGATTGCACTGGCTTTCAGGAGTGATGAATATGTGGAAAAATATCTCTTGTGTATGAAAATAAGTGCAGAATGAAAATGCAGTTGCCTTTCTATTGGAATAAATTAAAAATAGCTGCACGGATATCACAGGAGTCTCATGCTTATTATGTTAATGCAAGACAAAGATAAAATCCATTGTTTCAAACACAAAAAAAATACATTTAGCAAATATGATGTACTAAAAGGAGTTTTAAAGAAAGAAGGAACATTTTGCGATGGCAAGAAGGACAATTTTGGTTCTACCATACAGGCTTCTACGGGATTTTTCAGGGTATCCATCTTGCTGAGGCATTGCACATTTAACAGCAGGGGGCTTAAATGACATAGACTGGCTGATCCATGCTTAATTCTGGAACATCCATTAACTGTCTTCTCTTTGCTAGAAATCTCCAGAATTAATGTGGTTTACATGTACAGGTAAGGATAAGAGGTCAAGAGCTGTTAAAAGGACTGGCTACATTTGTGACACAGCATAGCCATTGAAAATTTGGGAGCAATCAAGACTGAAAGATTTACAAACAGAAGGGGTGAACAGTAGGAGGATACATGGCTGTAGATGTTGAAATCTGCTTGAGAAGCTGCCCTAGGAAAGTTCTGAAAAGATGTACCATTTTATCCCCGTGTGGAAGAGGTGCCAAAATGGCATATCGGATGCATACAATTTTGGGTAGAGATGGGTAAAAAAATTACCTATCAAGAGGTTTTTTTGGTGTGAAATTTAATTTTGGCCTAACCTATGCTTTTGTTCTTGTTTTCAGCATTTCCTTACAAGAGTATGTTTATGTTTACAAATGATTAGCGAAAACCTAGAACATGTAGACAAGCTTTTGATCCAAACCTAAATTTTTAAAGTTTATTTTCTCATGGAAGTTTGCATTACTTGTAAAAGTTTTTGATCAGAAGAATCTAATTTTTTTTGTAGTTAAGTGTCCATAGGAGAGACATACAAGCAAACCATGTTTTAGCCTCCTGCAATGTTTAAGAGCTTGGAAGCCAGAGAACTTGGTGAGGAGCTTTGCCTTGACCTGAGCAATGTGTCTGTGGGGCACCATGGTTTTGGGAGCTTTTGAAGGCTTGGTGTATGGGGGAGCTGCCAGGCTGTGTCAGTAAACTGTGTGCGTGTGCTGCTGAGCTCTGAAAAAAACAGTGTCTTCTCAAGCTGCCATTTCAAACCTTCTGCATCGCTGACACACCAGTCTTGGCAGCAGTCTCTGGGGAAATGGGCGTAAATATTCCCACTTGGACTTCATCATGGTAACTAAGATACTGAAAGACATCAGGAGACAGGATGATATGGTCTTGGTCCCCTTTGCTGTCTTCCTTGTTGCTTTTTTTCATAGAACAGAGTTCGTAGGACTGACTAACAGTGCCAGGCCAGGATAGGGGGATTTTATAGGGTTGCTATCAAGGGGCTTAATTTGAGAGCCTCCCAACTCAGCATATTCTCAAATTTTAAAGTCTGGAATCAGATCCAACTAAGACTTATTTTCAAAGCTGAAGATACAGAGGCTTTTCATACTGTTAAATGTTCTCTGTTTGATCCTTAGAGCTTGCAAGGACATAGCTGGGCATATAGAGCTTTTGTTACCCTCATCCTCCCACAGATTTTCAGGATGAAGACTGCATGGGAGGCAGAGAAGGGCTTGTTGGAGCCTTCATCTCCCAAGGTCTTGGGATTGAACTTCAGCCCAAGAGAATGTTCTCTGTATAAATTAGGTTGTTTTGAATAGTGTGTCTGAGTATTATTCTTTGAGGTTTTGCAAAACTTTGTTATTGCAGAGCCATTCCTCTGCTGAGTGTGCAGCTGGGAGCAGCAGAGAGGACAAGGTGCGCTGCAGTTACGATCATAACCCACCTTTGTGTGCTGTGGTTTGAATTTAGGTACATTTCTGTATCTTGTGGTGGAACATAGAGTGTGTTTTCTGCATGCACACTTCTTTTACAGTCTGTGGCATGCCTGCAAGAGCTGCAGTGTGGGTCCTGCAGACCTGGGCAGCAACTCAGAATTTCATGCCTGGTTTGATGTGTTTGAAGTTTCTGGCAGCAGTCTGTGGTGAACTACGACAGTGCTGTGAAGAAACCCGGCACACAGAGGGCCTGTCCACTCCTATACCCATCACTTTCTGCCTTCCAGCATGCTGATGGCTGCCTGGCATCATACCTAGGTGGAGGGAATCCTCCTGTAACCTGTGACATTCAGGGACCATACCAAATTAAGAAAGTCCAGCTGTAGAACTGCTTGCTGGTGTTAGCCTGCTGCTTCAGACAAGCAGGCTGGTATCATTCCAGGCAACTCCAACCTGCTTGGAGTAGCACATCATTGCTATCGATAGGTAAATGTAGTAAGGGTTGGTAGGCCTTGATCTCTGTGAGTTTTTACATGCCTATAGACATCCAGGCCCATTCCCATCATTTTTCGCACCAGAACTGTTAAGGAGTAACCAAGGCTGGCAAGGAATTAGCCTTCTGTTAGCAGTTAGCCACGCTGCCCAAGGGCATGGACATGAGCCATGCTGGTGAAGCCTTCCCAGACAACCTCTGGTTTGAGGATGAAGGAGGTAATCCTGCCAACTGCTGAACATCTTTCAGGAAAACTCAGCACTCATCTTCTGTTCATGGCTCTGAGAGGGCTCGAGTGTTTTCAGGAGACACTCAACAGCTTGTAGAATGAGGCACAGAAGAAGGCTGTCTGTCAATCTGGTCCTGTCCTCAAGCAACAAAATAGTTTAAAAACAATAGAGTGTGTCTGATTTTTCTTGTTTCCATTTGTAGATGTAAACGTATGTATGCTCAAATGATTTTATGAGTCTGATTGTGAGTGGCAGCTGAGAAACACTCAAATGCCTGGATTTTAATACTGTTACTTCATTAGGAGAGTGAAAGAAGTAATGAAGCTGTTAAAAGGGAATATCCTGGCTTCTTATTTTGCTTCATAAATATTCATGAACGCCCCCTCTCCTTTCTTTGCCCTTTGACTGCTTCTATTAACTGGGAGCCATTAGCTGTGGATGAGGCTTGAACCTCATAAAACATTTTGTGGTCATCAGACGCATTATTGGAAGAATTTGCAGACACAGATACTCTTGACATTCACATCTGTTCCATCTAATTATTCCTAAATTGAAACTGTAAGCCCCTCTTTGTGTCAATGCAGTGTATTTCTGTGGAGTTGATTGCATTATTAGAAGCAGTGGTTCACAACTTCAGCCAGGGAACGAGTGACACACAGATGAAATTTCAGTTTTTCTTTGCAGTATTCCTAGCAATATCAAAAAAGTTTGAGAGCGCGTGTATGATGACGTGTAGACCTATGTTTCATGTAAAAACACATTTTTTTTATGTTAATATTTTACTGAGAAGGTCAGGAGGCAGTAGTAGAGAGCTTACTCCTTGCTTGATTAAGGGGTGAATACTCCTCAATAGAAAGTATTGGTAGTAGAAATTATTCTTCTGTCAGGATTGATTATGCCATGGGGAAGGTCTAGGTTTTGAAGTAGCTCCATGCTTGGAGATTCCCAGAAAGGGCTCCCAGACTGCAGTCTTCACTCCCTCCAGGAGCCTTCTGAGAGGAGACTGCACCAGTGTCCAGGACTCCATGTTCTGGGGTTTTTGGTAGTCATGGGAAGGGCAGGGACACAACCATAAGCATTTTAGCTGTGTGGATCTTTGGTGGGAAAAGCAGCAATTTGGACCACTAGATCTGTTTTTCCCCTTTTCTCCTCTGTCCCCCTACTCCTGCCCCTCCCCTTTCATTGTGTTTTTGGGGGTTTTTGTTTGGTGTTTGGTTTTGGGGTTTTGGGGGGTTTTTTTTGGTGTTTTTGTTTTTGGGTTTCTTTGGGGTTTTTTTGGGTTTTTTGTACCTCCTTTTTTATTTTGGCATGTTTCTATGGCCTGATAAGTAATACCTACTGTAAAGGTTGCTTTTGTGAGGTAACTGTCTGTCCAAAGGGAACCAGATGAAATCAGCAGCACATTTCACAAAGGATGCTAGATGACTGATAAATGCTAACAAATTTTTATCAGCTTTTGGCTAGAGAAGAAACTCCAGACTGGAGGTACATGTTTTCCTAAATGGCACATTATTTTATTCTGCTCTCACTTTCTTTGCATCCATTTTTTCCTCACCCTCAGACTATGGGATGGACCTCCAAAATGGGACTTGTCATCCCATAATGTTGAGAAAAGGTGAAAACTGGTGTCGTTCTTTGTTATGGCAGATTAGTTTGCAGATTTAAGGATAAAGGAATAAAATGACCAACTGCTTGCCTGAAAGGAAGGTCCAGTCCATGTCTCATTGACAAAAAATTTAAAAATTTGTTTATTTATTGCAGCTATTTACAGACTGCCAATTCACTGCCATGTTTTAATTTTTATTCTCTATGCACACACCCACCCACCCCACTGCAAATATGTTACAGAAAAGCTGCAAATTACAGGATGTCTAATTAGAAAGCTTTGAGGAAAAGATGACAAAGAATCATTCACCATGGAGACAGAACTTGCTTGCTGGTTTATAGCCAGCTAAACAATGCCGGAGACTCTGATAAGCTATTCCTGGGGAGAGTAGGAGTTAGCTGTGCCAAAAGCCGGGAGCTGGTATGCAGCGTGTTATGGAAGAGCAAAGCCCTCTTCTCTTCTAGAGGGACTGGAGACAAGGATACATGAATACAGAGTGGTAAATAGACTGGCTACATCTTAAATCTGTTTCATAAGCTGATGTAGGGCCTGATTCAGACTTCTTAATGCAGCAAAACCCCCACACTCTGCTTTCAGTGATTGTCGTTAGGTCACAAGCAAAACAAATCTCTGGTTTCTCTCCAGACCTGGTCATTAGAGGTGATCTGGGGACTACAGGTCTGAATGTAGCTTATAAGAGTACTAAATTGATACAATGCACGGATTAGGAGGATTTTTAACTTCAGCTGCGAAATCCAAATGTTTGTTCTTAATTTGTATTCTCTCAGCCCTGTGGAATTGGCCAGAAAAAAAGATATTTGGTTCAGGGCTATTTTTACATGTGAGATGTTTGTCACTAGCAGAAAATCTGGCGTGATAGGCAGCCTCTGTGTAAGGCTGTCTGGGGACAAGAATAGCAGAAAGCGCTGCAGATGAAGACTGAGGTGCACTGTCGAGAGTGATCTATTCTTACGTGTAGAGAAATCGCATGGTGCATGACTGGATCGAGCACGTAACATAAGCTTCTCTATCTATTCCAGAGATATGCTGTTCTGAAGGTTTCAGACTGTTTTTAGCAGAAGAGGTTCCAAATTCTTTCATATGCCTTCCGTTTCAAGAGCTACGTGGTGACTGCTGTTCACAGCTTTGTGAGCTGTGGGCATGCATGTTGTCGTCACCACAGGATGACACGCACGACTGCGTTACACCCAACGCAACATCAAATCAGCTCCGCACACGAGGTGTCAGATCCACCACAGCCCTGTGCCAGACCACTCTGCTTTCCTCGGAGGCAAGGGAGGCAGGGACACTCCCACTTCCATTTTGGTTGAGCTAATGACCAATCTGACCAACCAAGACCAGCCTTGGTGCCAAAACCCCCAAATTAACCAACAAAAAAAATTTTCAAACATTACTGAGAGTATAGCTGTGTTATTGAGAGAGGGAGCAAATTTGTCAGCAAGTCTGACAAAGCTCCTGCTGTGAAAACATTTGAGGTCTAAATTTATATCTTTCTGCTCAAAGTACATGTCTGCTATTTTGGAAGTATGTTTTGATTTGCAATTGGAAGTGCTCACCAAACTTTAACTGAGATCAGAAGTCACTGAGGGTTAGTTCAAAGGATTCTTAGGAGAACTAGGTGAAATTTGGGTTCTGTTTCTAATTAATCTGGTGGATTAATACTAGCCAGAAATTAAACTCCAAACAAGCCACTCCTCTTCCCCCCACCTCCTTTGGCAAGAGAGGCAAAAAGGCACAGACTATGGGTTGAGATAACAATTTACTGAAAGACAACAGCAAAGGAATAAGAAACACACAGTACCAGCAGCAATATTAATAACAAAAGCATACAAAAAGAGAAGCTGCTTCACCCACACCTTGATCACTTGGGCCTCCTCATCAAAATGTGAGAGAACTGGGATATACATATTTCTGAAGAAAATTTTACTGACATGTGTTATGCAGGGAAAAAAGGACATCTTCTCTTAACATACGAAGACAAAGTTGGCTTTGTTTCTGGCTATTGATGCAGAGCTACCATTTCACCTGGTCATCAAAGGGAAACAGTTGGCAGAGGTCACTAGGAACTTCTCAGCAGCATATGCAAAATTGGATATTTTCATTCCCACAAATGTGAATGTGAGATAATTTATATCTGTGTGCACTGCTGAGTTTTCCTAAGTTTTTTGGAGCTTTTGGATATTCAGAAGTCAAAGTCTGCAAAAGCATGTGTGAACTGTATTTGTTGAGGCTCCTACAAGTGTTCTCATATGCAACCTTCTCTTCCTTCACCTGTATTCAGCAGTCCATACCTGGTTCCTCTATGCCTTCAGAGTGTGATTCACTGAGATTATGCAATTTAGAGCAGGCAGCATGGGATAAGTGATCAAAGAACTTATCTTGAAAATAAAACTCCCAGCCGGGTTGTTTGTTCATAAGAAGACTGCAGAAGAGACTGCAGGCCACAGTTGCTGGTGGTAGTCTCTAGGTTTGCATCTTAAGTGTGGGAGGGGAGGCATTGCATTTGGCAAGGATGCCGCATTTGACAAATGGCAGTATGTACATGCTGAGATGAAAGATAAAAACAAAGGGAAAATGAAGGTTTAAATATCAAAAAATTGTTTTGAAGCAGAGCCACAGTCTAAAAGTTGTGAGGAAAAATGGTGAATTTCTTCTGGGTGATTAGGCTGGCCCATCAACAGGGGCCCTGGATATGTGAAACTACAAAGCAGTAGAGGCTGATATACAACTCTGCCAGTGCTTTTCTGTCAAGAAGTCCCTCCAGGATAAGTGGTCATACCATCAAATCAATGGCAATAGTGATCTCCTGAGCTGGTTAGGGTACAGGCTTTCTTTCCAGCACCTCTTCCCTTCCTGAAAACCCTTCAGGTGTTGGCAAGGCAGAGCCTGTTCCAGCTGTGTGGGCAGGATGCTGCTCCCTCCTCGGACCAAACCCAAATTCACCCTAGGAGGGGTGGACACTGTCAGAGGAGAGTCTTCAGGCTGAAACTTCTCCCTCCCCAAGCTCACAACAGCTTAAAAATTTGCTGTGTGTTTGTCCATGTTCCTGGCTGGGCGTACAGTATTCTGTAGAAGAAAAACACTTGAGCCAATAATTAAACATGTCAGCTATTTATCCAGGAGAGTATTATATTAAATTATGTACAGTAAATATTTTTGGAAGGTAGAATTCTAAAGAGAACTTATTGATTTATGGCAAAGGGCCAAGTTGCTGATGGGTTTGGCAGACGTGTTCAGCATCCAGGGCCAGCCCGGGTATGGTGTGTGCTCGGGAGACGCAGGGAGCCGGGCATATCGGCACAGAGGGAGGCAGCTCTGCGCTCTGCAACTCTCCCTCCTTCTCGCAAGTACACAGACAAACTGTGAGCACCCCCTGGCTTTCTGTACGCCTGTTGAATCGATAATGGCGATTTAGGAATGCTTTATCAGCACTACTGTCTCAGCTGTTCTTGTAAATGGCAACATTAGCAGGACTACCCAGCCATAGCAAGCGAGGGTGGCAGTGAGGTGAGGGCGGAGGAAGGTGTCAGCAATATGGATGGCCTTGCCAGTACTGTCAAGGACTGGAGGTGATAAACAGGCAACTAGAGATGTCACTTCAGCTCCCCAGGGAGACCAGGGTCAGACATTCATCATATCTCTTTATTCTGGGGGCAAATGCTTTATGTGAGACAATACATGGTGTACTTCTGTATGTTGCCTTCTGTGAAGACTGATACGTGCACTTGGCTTTTTGATGTGTTTGGGCCCTCAGTGCTCCTCAGAAATGCTTTGCATCTCTGTGTACAGTCAGATGTGCCTTTGTCATCTACAATGTAAATAGGAAGCAATCTCGAGGGAGTTATGCTATACTAGCAGAGAATGGCTTAGGTAACCTGAAGAGATTTCTTATTTGTAATGCCTTTCTTTGATTCCCTGGGGATTATTTGCACATGCATGTTTTAGCAAAGGGTGCAGGACCCTTGCATGTCATTATAGGAATTAATTGTTCCATCTGCGCGTGGCTGTGGCTCACAGAGCATAATGCTAACTCATCTTACAGCTGTGGAATCACAACACAGTGTGCTACACATGTGTGCATAGGGGGATAGGCAGGGGCAAAAATGTCTTCCTGAATAAGCATGGTGAACATTTGCCATCATTATTTACTTCTTATTAAAGTAAGGTCTATGTTTCAGAAGTGAGAAAGCATGTTAGGTATACCCAAGTCTATACTTGTAGATGCCTGAGTTATAGGTAAAACTCTTGTGTGTAAAATTTGCATATTTACTCTATGCTTTCTGTGTCTGTGTATTCTTGTTTTAAAATATAAGTATATTGTGAATTTCTTGAAGAAATTATGCATACAGATGTATTTTTATTGCAAAATATAGAGAAATATAAGCGTAGTTTCCTAAGGCCATTTTCTTTTCTGCTGAGCAGTTGATAGTGTTTGTGATAGTTCCTCAAAGGAAGAGAAAGATCCGGTGCAGTACAGGGTATGGCATTATATTCTCTGCAGGGAGCCATCAGTTCATTAGTTAAAGATGGCTCTTCATTTTGCAGTATAAGGTCATTCCACATCTAAGTGATGAAAGTCCATTTCACTCATAAAAATTTTAATTTAAAGTGCCCAGTGCCTCTCCTCAGCTGAAGAGAGCTATCACTGGATCTTTCTGTAGCTATCATAAGGAAAAAACTGGGGCAAGCAAAGCATTTTATGTACTGCCCCTTTTGTGGCTATCATGTGTCTCCAAGACTGCTCTTCACTTGAAATGTTCAGAGATTTGGTGCAACATCCTGCTGTTTTGTGCAGTATTTTTTAATTTTGCCATAACTAAGGTGAAGTTTCACAAAGACAATGCTTTTGAAGAGTTTGTTAGTATTGCCTGCTTGTGGTTGAAAAAAACCACAATAGTAAACTAAGCTTGAAAGGTAATGAATGCAAATTTGTAGCATGTTTCACTTACATAAGTAAATGATGGCTGAACATGCAATCAGTCCAAAGTTTGGATGCCCAAATACTGGTCTGCAGCAGTAAAAAAACATGCGTGAGAACTCTGGAGTTTGGAGCATAGCATGAAATTTTCATCTTAGGAAGCTTGAGCTGTTGCCTTGCAGAGCATGTCCTGTTCTCCCATCTCACAGCCTAATAGTGCGTGGCTTACTGACCATCTTTTTCCAAAATAATTGCTGAAATCCTTTCTGTGGTTTGATTGAACATCCTTGGATGCTGCCAAACCCAGATAAGATTTGCATTTTCACTCTTCCACATCACAGTAGGCGAATGAGTCTTGAGGTCATATTTAATCTGCTGACTTCACTGGAGTCATGCCAGCTTAGGCCAGCTGTGAAAATTTGGCCCCAGGTCACTAATGAAAGCTCTGTCTCTGGAGCTCCAACCTTGCAGTGGTCTTCTGGACACTGCTGGCAATTCTCTAATGCAAAAAATGCATAAGAAAAATTTTGGTTATGATGCAGTTAAACCCTCTTTAATTTGAAAGTGATTATAATCAGTGGAGAAAATCCTGTTAATTAGGCAATTATATACTCCACTTCTCTTCCAGCCTCTCTCTTTCTTCACTCTCCACCTTGTTTTCTACTTTGAGAATCAGAAGAACAGACATATTATTCTTGGCTTCTAATTCTAAATTCATCTCCTGGGTCAACCTCATTCCAGTCAGTGCACCTCTCCCTTCAGCAGCAGCAAGATTTAAAACCTCCCTCATACCACCATGATTATTTAAAAGCAAAAGGTGACAGTGTGTGTGTTTGTGTGCATTCCTGTCTTTCAGTACACCCTCTCAGGACATCTCAAGTGTCTCTTGCAATGAAACCTCCCCAGGTAAATTGACATCTGTTTCCATTATAGCTTGAGGATGCCTGTGAGTGAAAGCTTTGCTGACCAAACATCCAAGGCTTTGGTATTCTGGAGGTTATTAACTGGTGTGCTGGATGTCAGTCAAAACCCACAGATGTGAAGAGGTGTACCTGAGTGTAGCTGTACAGGGAAGGAATAAGGTCCTGTCAGCTCATCACAATCCTTCTTATCCTTTGTGTTCCCTTTCAAGCCACCTTGGCTTTGTTTGATATTGGTTATCTTGAGGAAACAAAGCTGTGTTTTACTTTCTCTGGCAGCACCACAGTCCTTCCCAAAATCTGAAAACCCTTGCTAGCTCTGGGGTTGTCTGTCTTTAATGCTGTAATGGTAACCCTAGGGCTTCATGCAACTGTGACCTCTGATCTACAGAAATAGCGGCTTTTTAAAAGCTTTTCCAAAATATTCTCACAGTTTCTGCCATGAGGGTTCCTTGTGAAACAGAGACCAGATGGGTAATCAAAATTAGTAGTTATGCTTTTTAGAGAAACAGGCCATCAGGGCAGTACTGAAGGGGAGATGGAAGTTTATCATCAATATAAATAGGTGCAAGGCTGGGAAGAGAGAAGGGAAGGGAGTGGGGAGAGTCTGTAGAAGCTCAGCATTAAGGCTGTCAACCCTTCCCCATGCCAGAAGCGGAATGACGCATGGAAGTGGAACAGGAGTGGGTCGAGTGAGTGGAGATGGAAAGGAAGCAAGGAGGAGGCAGGTAGAAGCTGAGGAAGACTACATGGGACCTGCGGAAGTCGAGTAGGAGTGGTTGTGACATGTGAAAACAAGTTTGGGAGCGGGTGGAATGAGTGGGAGTGGAGCAAGAGTGGATAGGGCCCACAGCCACCTAAAGACCACATTTGCACTTCTGACAGTTTTCCTCTCTTCTTGGTGTTGGAGGGCAGAGTCCTCTCTGAGGCGCATATGAAGGTAATGAGTGGATAGAGAGAGGCAGCTGGTGGCACTTCCCAGCCTGGAGAGAGGACAGGAGACATTTCAGAAGCATTTAAATACTTTGCTCTCCAGCAAGGAACCAGACCCCAGGATGCTGTCACGTACCACACTTCCCAGCAGCAGAGCCTCACAGCACCATGTGGTGACAGCGTTAAAAATGTTTGTCTCACAGTTTTTAGTCTCCTGCTGCCCAGGGGTGGTTCCCCATCATGCAGATGGGTGAGACTTCATTGGCCTGAAGTGCTCCTGAATCCCAGCGCAACACCAGCAGCTCCTGCCCACCCCTGCAATAGAAGCAAGGATTGAGAGTGGGACAGCAAGCAGCTTGGCTTTGAAGCCAGGGCAGACCTGAACATATCTCCTGGTGCTAGCCTTATCTAAAATTTGCAAGAGGCTGTGGTAGGGATTGAGAGGGCTGGTGAATTTATAAAAGGCAAAGTGAGAGGGAAGGGGTGGAGAAGCAAAGGTGCAGTTTAGCACCCTCCTCTCTCCCAGGACTCTTTCAGATTAAGCACGATGTTGAACACCACTCAGCTCAGGGTGATATGTTTTGCATGTAGGACTAACGTTGTTCCCTTGTGTTTATATTCATGAGAGCCCTGTGGCAATAGACGTGTTCAGAAAATACTGAGCCATTTAACAATTTATCTTTAGGTCTCTGTAGCTTTACACAAAACTTATTGTCAAACCCAAGGAAATCAGAAACATAATTGGGAGAATTTTCAGCTCCACATAAAATATTCAGTGAAAATAGCTCATTTCTGTCTGCAAACTGATTCTGATTTTGGCTAATGCTTTCTTTCTGAGTATTGTCCAAGTAGTGTGGGACTTTTTGCTCAGTGAAGGTCTCTTCTCTCTGCTGCACAACTGACTTGTCCCTGGAGTAGGTTTTCTGGTGATGCTTTTGCTCTTTAACCAGATATCTGAAACATTTTAAGTAGAAGTGCAGAGGGAGACTAGAGAGTAACAAATTTCTCTTGTCAATTTGGATGATGTCAGTTGAGCTTCCTGGGTTCTTGAACAAGATATTTAAGGAACAAGGCAACAAATAACAATGCAGCAATTATTAATGTCTCAGCAGTGCAGCCCCTGTTTTTATTCATCAATCCGGTGTGGGGGCTGCCTGGGCAGCCCTCCCACAGTGTGTCTCATGACATATGTGTTCAAGCATCTGGGCTGGAGGCATCTATCCCAGCCTGGCTTTCTGCTGGCATCTCTGCGTCCCAAGCATCCCGACCCACATGCAATATGGCCAATCAGGCTGTCTGGAGAGATGACTGAAAAAAACCTCACATTTCTTTGTCTTGTTTTCTGAAGAAAAACAAGTATGACAGGTTAGCCCCCACCCCAGTGCACAAAAGAGAAAAAAACAATCGCAAAAGAGGCTGGCAGTGGAAAGGAAGGAAGACAGCACATTTTCTTGCTTCCCTGAAAGCCGGGCTGCTTTTGACCCCTGGTTGAATTCATCTGTGTTGGAGCCGGCAGGAGAAGGATGCTTCTGCTGGGCTGCTGTTGCCATGGAGACCAGCAGAGACAAGAGAGGCAAAAGACTGCCAGAGACGACTTCTGAATTAAAAACAGGGTATTCCTTCTCTTCATGCTCCCATATCCCAATTCCCGCTGGTTTCTGCTCTTCATGGACTGTGGGTGTAGTAGCTTTGATGGAAGGGAGGGAAGCAGCTCTTTACTTATCTCATGGAATGGTTATTTTCACACATTTCACAACCCAACAAAACAAATACAGCACTTTCTTTTTTCTGTCTCACACTTGGTCAAAAAAAAAAAGAAAAAAAAGTAAGTTGAAATAATGAAAAGACTATGTAAAATATCTCTTCCCACCCCCAAAACTCTCCACTCCCCTGGAGACTAAAAGGGAAATATCATAGTTTTAATTTGAACTATCATTTTCAGCTCCAGCGGGTGGGTGGAGGTGGATGAGAACTGAATTTCTAACTTCTCTCCATCAAAAATAAGTGTGTGGATCAGGAACTGACAATGTCTGTTACCTGTGTCTTCTTGTCGGATGTGTTTGGGGAAAGAGGAGGGAGGGAGGCGGAACAGGTTCATCCTCTTCTCTAGATTTCCAACTAGAAATTTTCTAGAAGTGTTCAGTTTGTTTGGGGTTGTTTGGTGGGTTTTTTAAACTACATGTCTTTTTCATGTATGGTTCTATTTTGTGCTGTCAGGGTTAGGAGGAACTAGGAGTTGCAAAAACAACACACAAAAGGACAAAGTGACTTTTCAGTGTTCTGTAAAAAAGATTTTTTATTTTACCATTTAGGCTTCTCTACTGTTAGACCTTTCTATATTTACTCTTTTGCCACAGAATCCTCCAGGTTTGCTCTTGGTGCTTGAAAACCACAGATGGGTGTAGTGACCCAGTTAGTGACTTGTCACCTGGGTCTCCCTCCTTATAGCACACTGCCATCATTTCTTCAGCATGCAGTATCCCATAGAAGAGGACTTCTAGTCTCAGCCTTCAGCCCTCCTGAAGATGCACTCTGCTGACAGCCAGGCCCAGACACCACATCCACTGCTTCAGCCAAGTGCTTCCTCCAAACCTGCTTCTCCTGTTTCACTCTCCACAGCTGTGAGAGGGTGTTTAAATAGCTCATTGGTAGCACACAGAGTGAATGCTGCATTAATACACATTGTTTAAATCACTCTGTAGGCCCTGGCTCTAAAAGACCAAGGAGAGAAGAAAATTGCTGTACAAGAAGGTCAGAAAGAGAAGTCTTCAAAGTTTTTCTCTTTTTACCATTCCCTCAAATGACTCTGATTTTCCTCTTTCACCAGTTTTGATAGGACTAGCTCCAGCCCTAACAAAATTTGGGTTGAGGAAAGATTTCCTTGATCTGTTTGAGATCTTCATTTTTGCAATCCCTATTCTGCCTTTTCCTACCCACCCTGGGAATCCCAGTCCCAACCTTCTCTCTGCAAGCTCTCTGTGGCAGTTGGTGGTGGGGAGATAATCAGGACTAGTGACATTTGGTGTCTAATCCTCCCCAAGGCCTTCCTCCTAGCTGTGCTGTCCGGTAGCAGTGGAGAACATTTGTTATCTCCCAGGCTTGGGGCCCAAGCAGGAAATAAGTAATTTTTAAGAGTCAGACATGAATTTGTTGTTGACATCTGTTCTTGTTTAATGAGGAGAATTAGAAAGAAGGAAGACTGGTTTGAGATGGAATTAAGTTTCCCTCTTCTCCAGCAGGAGACCCCATTACAAGCCTTTCCAAAGACACTGACGAACCTTTAGTAAAGTAAAAGAAAATTATTTATTCACCAATGAAAATCCAAAAAGCAATTAAACACTGGTCCCCTTGCCACCTCAGTCTCCCGCCTCTCCTTCTGCTTAGGTTAGTCAGTAATTCCTCCTGACTGAAAAGAGCAGTTTTCTTCCCTGGTGAATCACAGGTATAATTTTTCCACCTTGACTCACTCACTCCTTTTAAATGCAGGTCTTTCTCTGGCTTCTTCACAGAGGTCCTTCTATAACTGTTTCTGTGTAATAAAGACTGACCGAGGAGTGAGATTGATGTCTGAGGCAAAAATTCAATCACTGGCCTTCAATGATCTATTAAATCAGCCTGTGATGTCTCCTGGTCTGCCTCTTGCTGGAAGAGCCCTTGCAGCAGTGGAATTGCTTGCTGCCTCCATTAGTTTGTAAATAACCTGTATATTTGGAGGTCAGTTTGGCATGATGCTCTCTGGCTCAGCAGGTGTCCTGCACCATTGAGCCCATTTGATTTTTGATTTTTGAAGACTCTAAGTCAGAAAGAATAATTGATAGAAGACTTAAAGAAAAAAAAAAGTTTCTCTCCACTTTTTTGTCCTTCCAAATGGGAATTGTGACAGTGAAACAATGAGTCCCTGTTCTGTCCTTGCACCTTCCCTTGACTTTTTTGCTGTTTCTCCTGTTCATTTCCTTTCTCTAGAATAGGGCATTTTATTTATTTTTTGTAAAAACTGTCATCCAAAGATAGGCTGCTGGATTTTATTCATAACTGTGAGATAAATGCCTTTGGGTAGCAGCTCTGAAACAGATACCTTTCCAGTGCTGATGAGCTTGACAGCAAGGAACGTGTTGTTCTGTGCTGACTTTTTCCCCTTTCCATGAGATAAATTCCTCCTTTACTTCAGTGTCACATTTACTCCTGTCTTCCATTTGTAAGAGAAGTTTGGACTTAGCTTTGCAGTTGGTGGATGCCATTTGGGGTCTGTCAGCATGGATGGAGCAGTTTGGGAAGGCTCCCTTTTTCTCTTGTGAGTTCAGTGGCTGAGAGAGCCCTGCCTTGCTTCTGTTGCTGCATGATGCAGTGTGATCACGTAGGAAGGTGCTTCCTGGCTTGCTGGTTATCCATGGTTTGGATGTAGGGGCAGCCTGAACCCAGAAGGGTTATTAAGTGAGACACGATGCTGTGTGTGTGAAGCTGCTTTACATCCAAGGCCACATCACCTCCACCAGGAGCACAACCGCTTGCGTCTCTGGGGTGTTCTTGTGCTTGAGGGTTGTGGGGGAGAGAGAAGTGTTAGGAAAGTGATTCTGCATGGAAAGTTGTGGATCCATCTGATTTTAGAAGTTTCAAACCCACCGGGGCTCCACATACAGCCAACACTTGAGGGCATGAAGAGTCTCTGTCTGGTATAACCCAACCTGTCTCCCAGTACTTCTAATAGTAGAACATGTAGTTCAGTTTCTGTGAGGGTTCATGGACACTGAGTGTCCTTGTGACCAATTAGGCATGAAAGGCTTTTCTTCTATGGCAAGTACATCATGACTGTATTTAGCCCTCATTAAATTAGCAGAGGAACAGAGGTGATACCACCGATATGCTGCCATGTGGTAGATGAAAGACCCTGTTGCAAATACATTAAATCTGCCAAACAATTCCACTTGCAGTAACTGCTTCTGTGCTCCACTCCTAGATCTTGAGAAGTTGCCATTCACACTGGATAAGGATGTGTGTTTGTGAAATGCATGGATGGGGTTTTTTGGCTGAGAATTAAATTATCAAACTCATTGTGCTCAGTAAAGTGGGAATTCAGGTTCCCAGAGGCCAGTGTCCTGACTCACAGGGCCATCTCTTTTCTGTAAATAGCTGTTGATGAAAATTCCACACTAAAATCTGTCTTCGAAGAAATATAGTTCTAAACTTGTATTGAAACATTTAACTTGTCAAGTAAATAGGTTGTATCGAATGAAGAATAGTTGGAGGCTGTGTTTTAGTGGCTGTGTTGTGCCATGAGAAATAACTTCCTTTCTACTTGTGATGTCTCCTGCAAAACTGCTTAGAAATATAGAAACCCCCATGATATTAATCCTGAAGATCTGAAAATGGCTGTACTGCAAAAGGAAATTTGTAAACTTCTAGGATTCTCCATGTTGTTCAAAAAGCCCTTTACCTATACAGTATCAGTTTTTTTTAGTTTTTCTGAACTAAAACATTGATAAGATGAATTTTAAAACTATGCATTATGGGTTTGCATTAGTGCATATAGGACAGAATTTGCTCTTTCTCCCCTCTCCCTCCCCCCTTTCTTTCACTAGGTTGCCAATTAGGGCTAATTATAAGGGACTGACTCACCGCTCCATTACGGCTCAGGTTTGTGCCACTGTAGCTGCTGCTGAAATGAATCAGTCTGTGCGGCTGCATCAGCCATGCCCTTTTCCTCCTGCCTCCTACCCAGCTCTTTTTTCTTCATTTTTAGATGCCACATGCCTTCCTTCACTCCTTCTACCTGAGTCACCTGCCACATTCAGCGCTCTACCCATGATCTTCTCTGTTTGCCTTCTTTTTGCAAATCCCTTTTCCCTGTTAGCGCTGCCCACCACACTTTGCAGGAATTCGTCATTTCACTGCTTTGTCTGGGTTGCAGTTGTTTGTCATTATTTTTGCAAGGCTATCATAAAGATCATTTTTCAGGCTCTAGGAGAGAGCTGTGCAGGTGATAGGATGGAAATTACCCAGCTTCGGTCAGTCCCTACTGAGCCCCCATTGCAGGGCAAAACAGAGAGGTCTCACAGTGGGAAGCTGAAAACTTTTCTTATTTCACACTCAGTCTTTCAGCATATTTTCAAAGAACCTTACCTTGCATAGCATCCTCTCATGTTTCCTTTTGATATTCTCCGTTCCCGCCTCATATTTTATTCTACCTTCATATCAAGGCTGTGTGTGGTGTCAGCTCATTCTGAGTTGTCATCACAGTAGCTGGAGAGCTGACACCACAGACCAGTGTTTGCTGTTTTGATTGTGGATTTTAGGCTACAGAGGTATGTTACAAGTATTGGGTAGTAGGCCTGCTGCTATTCTGAGGTGTAGTTTCTCAAGAAACCTTCTCAGGTAGGATCGGGCTGTCTTCAGGACAGTGGAAGAAAGGGGAAGGATGGACATGCTGCCTCTCTGCCTTGGCTCTTTTGGGGGCTGATTCTTAGGGTTGCAAGATGCACATGCAAAGTGGAGCTGCTCATGGTTTCTTTGGCAAAGTCAAAATAGGAAAACAGTTTATTTCAGTTACATACATACAAGGCAAACGGAGAGTACAGAAAGCAGCATGGAAGTGTCCCCTACCTACCAGCTGAGAAACCACCCACTGTTATATTCTCATCCAGACACTTAAGTAAGAGTGGAAATGGCATTCACCCTCTTGTGATACACATTCTGTTGTGGCCCACTTGAGCCAGACTACTGCAGGACTTGTTATTTGTCTTGGACAAGGTGTAATTCATAACACTGACCCCTTCTCAGCTACTGCACTATGGGTCTTTTTAGTCTCCTTCACAACTGCAAACAATATTTTAATGTAAAGAGGGTTACTTGCCCACTTCTCCTTCCAATTTGCCATCCTCCACAAATGCCCCCAGATGCTGAAAAACAAATTATTTCCCTGTGACAGCAGTGGCAACTGCCTACTGAGGAAAAAAGTAATTTTAAGAGGGCATGTAATATATTTTTTGGTGGTGAACTGTGAATAGGCAGCTCTTTGCAAACAAACAGCTGATGCTCAGCAAGACACACATGGTTTGTGGCATGTCTCTGGAGAACCTGTGTGCTGGAGTTTGCCACCCTGTGCAGTAGTGCCACAGCTGGAATTCAGTGGTTTGGAGAGACTCACTCCAAAGCCAGGAACTGAGGCAATATTCACTCCATCACTGAGAAGTGGAGAACTGCACTGCAAAGAGAGTCCCCAGGCCAGAGTCAGAAATGCAACGACTGCTATTCTTAACCACTTAAACTCAGCAGGATCCAAGGACCAGACTTCAAGAGAAATTCCTGCATTGAAGGGTCTGATTCTCTTTCAAATTGGTCTGGCCTGAAAAAGAACAAGCTGTTTTGAGGTGGATGCAGCTAAAATAGTCAAGAGAAGAGCCCTGAAAGCTTGCTCTTCTAATTACACTGATGTATTAATGCTGACTGTATACTGAACACTCCCTGATATCTCATTTAACTTGAATTCCAGGTGTGGAAAACCACAGACCATATTGGTTTCCCCTCTCAAAAGCAAACCTGCTGCAAAAGTAGCCTAGGTGCTTTGGCAAAGCTTGTTGGTCTGTCCTGCCCAGTACGGGTTATTCAGGGATGAGCCTGTACTTAGAGCTGCACAGACCCAGCAAAACAGGAAGGTGCTAGGTGGATATCTCACCCCTGGGTAGGGCTTCCCAGAACAGCTGGGCTGGAAGAGTTGCCTAGAAAGGGCATAGTGAGCCTTGGGAAGGCGGTCAAAGCTGGTCTCATCCTGCAGGGTGAACTTCTGTGCTTAAACATTTTTTGGCTGCTCCGCCAGAGGACACATATTCTGCATGGAAAAGGAAGATCCTCTACGCAAGTGACAGGGCAGAGGAAACCTTGTTTTGAGCTGCGTATGTAACAAATGGATGCTGAGCACACACACAGATCCTTGCTTTGGAAGCAGGATCGTGTGTTTGAGTCATGGTGACGCCTCCTGGCTGCATCTATATAGAGCTAGACTGAACTAACTTGCATCTCTGCGCCGTTGTCTGGTGTATTCACAAACCGTGTAGTCTCCTTGCAGGAAATTAAAGGGGACCAGAAGGAGGAGGGGCTGGAACTCCTGCCCCCATTGTATGGTGTAGTAAGGGCATTTCCGTAGCATTGGTTCCTTCCATAAGCAGGGAACACTGGGTAGCAGGGGTCCTGACACTCATGCATGGAGGTGAGGGAAATCCTATTCTTTGCAAAAAATTAATGATGGCGCATGTGGGCATAATATATGGCTATTCAGCAAGTGAAAAATTGCTGATTTATAACTTACTCTCTTGCAGTTGTGTTCAAGAATAATTTCAGTTTGCATTTTAGGCAGTTTACAAAGCGCAGGACCGACCACTTATATAGTGTCTTTTTTCCTGCGCAAGTCACTGTAACTAACTAGATTATCATTTTGTGATAAAATGTATTTACATAACCGGAAAACCAAGGTAGCTGTAAACGTGTTAACGTTTTATGAGAGCTAGGACATGCTGGATCTTTTCAGCATTATCCTGAGAAAATCACGGATGTGGTCTTTGGAGTTTGGTTGATCCTAATAAGATACAGCAGGATGACTTCAATGAGACTTTTGAGAGCTGTTTCACAATCAGAGGCTTCAATCTCTGAAGACCTAAACTGAAATGATAAAAGCAGTTGTTTTAATGCCTCCACAGGGTGTGATGCCATTATGCTAATTTGCACCACAATGCCAAAGACCCTTCTTTAATAACAATAATGTCTTCGTTAGACCAGCGGATTAGTAGCTCCCTTTTAAGATATAGTGGATGAATGAGGGATTTGGGAGCAAGTAGAGCAAATTAGCTTGGTCAGCGTATCCTTGAATGGTTACCACTTCTCTTTGCACTCACAGCTGCAGAGGTGGGGAACTTGGAAGAGGAGAAATAGTCAAAATGGAAAATTGAGTGCTACTTACATCTTTTACAAACTCCTTTTGTCATCCTGTCAGTGACAGAAGACTGATTTATTCCCTCATCTGTTTAACTCCAGGCAATATAATCATCACTGTAGTCATGATGTGTCAATGCCACCTTTATTTTTCATCATTTGCAGCAAGGAGACCATTGTCACTGACATCAACATCTTTCTGTTTTTCTCCTGCTTCTCCCAACACATTGTGTTCAGAAGGCAGAACATGGTGTGTGAGAGCCGGAGGAATTTGGGCCAGAGATCACAGAGATTATTCCACTCTGCTTCTAGGAGCATTGAGCCCCAGTGGCAATCACAGCAGAGATTATGGTGACACTGGTGAAAATAGAGGCATTTTTTACTTTGTTGAGACTGATGTAGCTTTTCTGGAATCGAATGGGAACTCTAACAAATTGGCTTTTTCGGTGTCCTCTTGATTTTCTTCCATTGCACACTCCATGATCATGGATAGGTGTACCCAGTTTTTCCACTGCTGAATCTCTCCAACTACTTCTGTAGAGGACGGACCAGCAAGTTTTTGCAACCAAGTGACTAGGATAAAGTTCATTTGCTGACTTGTAGGTACTTCCACCTCATATTTTAGGCACAAGAGATGTAATCAAAAGAGGAGGACTATGATCCATAGCCACCAAGTGTAGTTCAGAGCTATCTGGATTAGCCAGGATTATGATGAAGCTATAGACATATTTGGAGAAATTAATGAGTTAGTTTTTGGCCTCTTTGATGGACATGTCTGGACCATGTCCTTAAAACACAGAAAGACATGGAGCACTGGGGTGTGGATGTTGTTTATTTAGATTTTTTGGAAGTGATTTCTTTTACTTCTGGTTTGTTTCAGCCTTTTTTGATGATCACTTACCTGCAGTAGTTGATCTCAGTTCTTTTGCAAATAGACTGATGCCAGCAACACTGAAGTGCAAATCACACTGCATAGCATTTCTGCTGGCACTTTGGGCAGTACAACCATCCCCTGAATGGCATGGGCAGGGAGAGAGCCCATAAACTTTGGTGCTGGCATCTCCAGTCGAGAGTACAAGCACATTGGCAATGCAAAGGTTATAATGCTGACATCTGAGAGTCACTGGAAAAAGGCCTGTATCACGTCTCTGCTGGCCAGACAGGCCATTGCCTTGCACAGAGGCAGAACCAGCCACACTCACACCTGTTCTGCCAGATGTTCGCATGTCTTGCTCTGCCCTGGAAGTTCTGAGTCAGCCTAGGCTGTCTGCTCCCATGGTGAACCCCCACTGGAGACAATTTCCTAAGGTCTAACCTGTGTTTTGCTCGCAAAAATCAATTGAAACTTGTTTCTTGACCTGTTCCCTGTGAGCAAGGAGAACTGCTTATTGCTTGCCTTTCTACAGTTTCCTTTCACATGTCTCATGACAACTGTATCTCCTTTCAGCTTCCTGGAGGCTAAACACCTTGAATTCCCCTCCAACTCTGACCCCCTTGGTCAGGTTTTTCAGATGTTTGATCACCACTGCTGCTTTCCTGTGTTACTTGTCTATGCACATGGTGGACTTCTATCTCTAAGGCTGTTAGCACAGTGCTTTTTAACAGCATTATCTCATGTGAAATAAAAGATGTGAGGAAAGCAACAGCCTGACCCGCAGCATCTGTCTGCTTCTGTTGAAGGAGTGAGGGTCATTACTGTCACTTAATGAATATTGGTTTTAACCCAGATTGCATCAGTCCCTCCTTGCTCACAGTGTTAATCATCAGAACAGGAGATAAATAAGGTCTCAAGTGAATAAGCTTCTTGGCTCTGTTCATATGGACTCCTGGGAGATGATGATTTACCTTCCATATGATATTGAGAACTGGGATCTGTGAAAGATGAAATGACACGAACAACAAAAGGACACATTTATAGTTGCATAGTTACCTCTTCCTATGTATATGCATTTGGGAATAGTGAGCCAGGTGGCTAGAAGTAAAAAAAGGAAATCTTAGTTGCAGGGCCACCAGCTATATAAAGCTAATTAGTTTATAAAGGGGAGAGTAAAGGCTTCAAAACCAGAACCCAGAATAAAACAGTGGGCATTTAGACCTTACCAAGGTTGGTTTTTATCTTTGTCTCCTTGGCAAATGTTTCTTGTTATTTGAGGTTGTGATTCCGTAGCTTAATGCAAACAGCAGTGTTAATAAAAGGTGTTCAAATGTTTCTTTGCAGAGACTAAGCCTTTGCAGGAATTTGTCAGAGTGTGACCTACGGCTGGCTGTCCCTTGTCAGCCATATGGTACAGTTAGGAAGTGTTGTTATTTTGGAACTACCTAGAGAAAAGCTACATAAAAGCGACACGATTTAGGACAAGAGAGTGGTGTTAGGGCAAAAGCCGGAGTAGGAATTCACTTAGAATTCAGGCTGCTTTAACAAAATGTTGCTTTCATACAGAAGGGTGATGTGCCATGCTGTGTGCATGTGTGGAAGCAGGGAGCAAGAGCTTGACTCATGGAGAGAAAGAAATAGAGGAGGAAATGAGGGAATTGGCACTCAGTGCCAGTTGTATTTCTGCCGCAGCCTTCTGTTTTGCAGTCAGACGATTTTACAGTAGACAGGAACCTGGTCCACACGACACAGAATAGCCACCGATGGGGAGAAAAAGAGAAATTGAAAGGAAGAGAGAAAAGAAGAAAGACTTGTTTCCCATTTGGGAAAGTGGGAATTATAAACATACCTTCTCAGAAAAGGATTCAGTCTGTGAAACAGTTCATTTGCAGGACAGATTTTATTCCTTACATGCATGGATGATTTCTGCCCCCTCATTAACCTGGTCCGCATGTTCCAGTTGGCCATATGTGTAGTGTTGGGATAATGGTCACATCCCAGGAAGCTATAGGTTGTTCAGGAGGGGTACTCTGTGCTCACACATGAAGTTTTTTACATATCAGGAAGGTCCTCCTTATTTGGTGTAAACTCAGTGCTTTTTATCATGGGTTCAGCTCTGGTTTGTGAGGAAGTGGGAGCTGTCAACATCCAGTTCAAAAAGCATTACAGCAGCAATCACTATGGCTGTGAGCTCTGCCGTAGTGCCCGCATTGTTGCTCTGACAAGTTTGCTCACAATATCTGCTGGTCTGGGAGCAAACGGAAGTGGCTTAGAGGCAGAATCCCTCGGGTGAGCATGGATAGTTTCAGTCTGATCAATTTTTATGTGTGGAAGCGCCAGCGGATCAATGCACGGTACATGAGGCCAAGCTCATCCATCGTGGGAAGTCTGAAGGACCTCTGGTTTCCAGGACTTGCACACCCCTGTGTTGTAGCCGTCTCCCCTGACCTTCACCTTCCAAGAAAAACTTTCATCCTAACAGATGCAAGGAAGGGCGAAGCATTATGCTAATTTTGTTTCTATTTTCTTTATCTCTTTCACCCTTTCTCTTCCCCAGGGTTAAAAAGAGAACAGAAGACATCTAAGAGATGGCTGCTAACTAATTTGTGTAGGGTATTTTGTTCCTAAAATCCCTCCCTATTTCTTGGCTTGATTACTTATTACTCAAGGGGGTGTTTTCCATTACTTAACAGCTATGCCTTGAAGAGAGCTCACAGAAGCCTTACTCTGTTTGTTTAACCTGGAAATAAATTGAAATAACCCACCAAACTATTTTTGAAACAAATAAAACAATATTTTAAAATAAAATGTTTACTAGCTCCTTCTTTCTGGTGCTTTCTTTCTCCTCTGCAGTTTATCAATTCTTGGTACCATCTCTTCTTTTCTGACTTTCTGTAGGCATGTGAGAGGGCCCCAACTACCCAGTGTTTTTATTTTCATTTGAAGGCCTCTATAAAAATATATGTTACAATATATGGTGGTGTGCTTGTGTAGCTGTTTATAACCTACTTTATGGACCTTAATGCCATCCAATCCTCTCATTCCCTTCAGATACGTGTTGAAATCAAACTGCCTGCAAAGGGTTCTTTATTTTTAAAGCTTTTTAGGAGAGAGCTTGTTTATTTTTTGCATTTGCCTAATTTCTGCTTTGCTGTTTCTGCTTCTAGATTTGCTGTCCTTCACGTTTGGGTGGTGTAAACCAATTGCTCTATTCCTTCAGGTGTCCAGCTTTCAGTCGCATCCAGGGGGAAGTGGAGCAGAGGGGGACAGCAGGATAAGTGGGAGGAGGATGTATGATTCTTGTTTTGTTTGTACAGCAAGGTATTGTCCGTGAAAAGTCAGTAGCCCTGGGAATGATGTGCAACTCACTGAGAATGATGTGCAAGCTCCTCACTGCATGAGACAGCTCCTATCACCCTGTTCAGCGGGCACTGAACACCGTGTGGGCTCCAGCTCATGTCACACACTGCAAGCTAAACAAAAGCTCTCTGCGTCCCAGCTATGCTAGAGATGGATCTGTAATGACTTTTTAAGGATGTGTAATGAATGGGAATGAAATCTGCTTAACTCCTTAGCTCCTGGGAATGTCCCTAATCCTGTTGTTGTCTGCTGTCTTTTGAGCTGTTTTGCAGCTAGATGTGGGTTTAGAAGTGTTGCTGTTCTCGCTGCTGCTTGGACTGGGAAATCACCCCTAGTTTGTTGCAATCTAAACAGGAGGCAATACCTTCAAAGTCCTTTAAAAATGTACTCCTTTTTCTCTTCAGGTCCCTAATTAGATATGAGAGGCTCCAGTGGTTTTTCCTAGGTTTTTCTTTCCTCAAATATCTCTGTAGGTAGGCTTGCAGGTTTTTATTGAAAAACTAGGAGGTTTTTTTTCTGAATTCTTAGTTTAGACAAGGGCATGCTTGGGTGTTGAAACACTTGAGCTAAGAGTGAGACAGTAGGATTTTGCTCCAGACTTTGCCCATGTTTTGCTCTTAAATGCATCACTTGCCCTTCCTACAGGCACAGTTCAATGCTGCAGTATGTAACAGGAATTTAGCTGCATTGAATACTCACTTATACTGTAGCAAGGTTTAGTGCTGCCTTGTAATTTTCTGATCTGCCAGCTAGGGATAAGAGTACTTGCCCATTAATAGGGAAATGCTCCAATTTACCAGCCCAAGAATTAGAAATCAGAAGCCAGCCATGCAATAAGAGAATTTACTTAAGAAGCAAGACTATTTTTTTCCCTCAAGTGGAAACTTTTTCAATTACTTTCAGATTTCTGAATCATAAGACTTGGTATTTGCCAGCTGCTGCCCAATTATGTAGCTATGGATCTCACACGTAATTTGACTTCTGAGAGTTAGGGCTTCACATAAAATAGAGTAGGACAAGTAAAGTTGAGAGACCTATGATAAAATCAAGAGAAGTGTTAACCCTGATGTTAGAGAGACAGGGCTTCATTTGTTAGCATTAAAACTGAGTGTTCCCTGACCTGTAGGATCTGAATCTTCTTTTCACTCACAATGATGCTATTTCCTGCAATGCTTAAAGTGGGAAAACTTCCCGAGATATTTTACCCATTTCTCGACTGAAGAATATGAGCTCACGCCTCCTGTATGTGAATTTCATGACTGTCAGGGGAAGCCTGTCTGTTGCTCGCTGAGCAAAAGGAGATGTGGAAGAGCAATGAGCAACAGGCTTCAAAAGACTTTAGGTCAGGCATTTCTTCTAGGCTGACACTGCTGCAGTTCAGACAGTTGTGGCCCTGCTAGTTTAAAACAGCCAGGTAGGTTCTCAGCACAGCATCTGCCTGGACATCAGTGTGAGCTGCAAAGCTCAGCCAAGAGGCTGAGTCAACATTTTTTAGTTAACCTGGACTGAACCACCGTAGGTAGTTGCTAGCATTACCCATTAGATATATCCACACAAATATAGATATACCAGATCCTTAAGGAAGGAAATTGGCTTGTGTTGATGTGCACAGGTGGCTTCTGATAATTCCTTGTATGACTGTATATTGGAATGTGGTATCAGCAGAGAAGATAAATCTCTTTTCCTCCATTCTTTTAAATGAGGAGCTTCAGGCAGTTCCCCCTCCCCCTCTACTACTCTTCTCCTCTGTTCATTTTTGTGCCAGGTCATTTCTTGCCAGAAATCCCATCTGCTCATCAGTGGCATTCCAGAGCAGGAGGTGCTCTGGGGACTTGATGCTGATTAATAGCATCATTCATGAGCCTGTGTATGAAAGGAGGAGGAGAGGGAGATGGTGCCAGCCAGACCTGAACTAGCAAGAGCTTAGAGGTTGCTCTCTAAGGTGCTGTGATCACTGCATGTCCCTTCCCTAGATAATATGTTTCACCATTGTTTCCCTAAATACAGTCTTCAGTCAAGTTTAGATGTTCATATGGAAGCAAGGGAGCTTTTGCCTGGGTCAGTCAGTCTACAGAATCAGAACAGCTTCCATGGAAATCACGCTGTTATTTTTTATGCTAATTTCCATCCCATTGTTCCTAAATATTTGCTTAAGTACACATGGTGGGAAAATATCATGCAGATAGATGTACACACACTTGTGTCCCATCTGGAGAATTTCTCTTATCCTCCACCACCCATTGCTTGCCTTTTGTGCTCCCTATGTACTTTTTAGGTGGGCACCTTGTGTGTAGAGCATTTTGAGGTCTATGTCTCACAATCACAGTCATAGAATGGTTTGGGCTGAAGGGGACCTTAAGAATCAACTAGTACCAACACCCCTGCCATGGGCAGGGACACCTGTCAGTAGACCTGAGGTTGCTGAGGCCCCCATCCAGCCTGGCCTCGAGCACTTCCAGGGATGAAGCATCCGCAGCTTCTATGGACATGTTTCAGTGGCTCACCACTCTCACAGTAAAGAATTTCTTCCTGATACCTGATCTAAATATCTCCTCTTTTAGTTTAACTATATTAATGATATTGTACAGTGGGCTCCTGGACTAGTGTCCTCTGTGATCCAGCTGTACAAAGGATACCTTATGCACATATCTTTTTGATTTTCCTATTTAGCTATCCTATTTAGCTTTTCAGGTTTTCCCTATAAAATAAATTATATTAGGTAACAGTTCTTACCTTTCCTTAATCATTCTGTTGAAAAGCCCCAAATTACCTAATTTCCTGAGGGTGAGGGTTCTCTATAACTGAGTATAATAGCTTTGTCACTCTATTAGCCTGTTTTCTATCTATGCCTTTTTCCCATCTCTGCTCCACTTTCTGTGTCATTTCTTCCCTTTGTCTCCTCACATTCTGCCCTCTGATCTGAATGAGGAGTGGGAAGAGGTCTTGTTCAGCCATGTCAGTACGTGTGTGACAAGAGGCTTGAGAAGGTGACCCACAACTGGTAGTTTTTATTGGGAGGAAAGGTACAGTGGGAAGTAGAGTCAAAGGGGTTTTGGTCTCCTCACCGACAACACCTTTGAGGTGTTGTCATTTTAAAATGACATTTTAAAATGGAGAGAGAAAAGGTAAAATTGGGGGAAGGTTTGCCATAAAGCACTAAATTATATACACACAAACAATGGTTTGTTTCCTTCCATCAGCAAAGTGATCCAGCCCAAACACTATCTCTTTCTTCCTCTTGCCTCTCATACTTGCTAATATGTGGTACCTGGTTTGTTTTGGTTTTTTTCAGAAATCCATGTCTAATAGTGAAATCATTGCTATTGTTTGTATTCACCACTTCCTCTGAAATACAAATTAAATACAAAATAAATTGGAATAGATGTATTTTAAATTGTATTAGGATCAGCTGAGGGGACTCGGGTTGTTTAGCCTGGAGAGAAGGAGGCTACGGGAAGACCTTATTGCTCTCTAAAACTACCTGGTGGGAGGGAGTAGTGAGGTGAGAATCCATCTCTTCTCCCAAGTAACAAGTGATAGGACAAGAGGAAATGGCCTCAAGTTGCACCATTGGAAGTTCAGATTGGATATTAGGAAAAATTTCTTCCCTCAAAGGGTTGTCAAGCACTTGAACAGGCTGTCCAGAGAAGTGGTGGAGTCTCGGAGGTACTTAAAAACCGTGTAGATCTGGTACTTAGGGATATGGTTTAGTGGTGGGTTTGTCAGTGCTGGGTTAATGGTTGGACTTGATGATCTCAGAGGTCTTTTCTGACTCAAACTATCCTGTGATTCTGTGTGTCTCTTGGCTTGTGCATGTGTGTGCTTCTGTGCATGCCACCTACTTGTGAGGCAAACCTTTAATGTCCCATCCGTGTTCCTTCCCTGGGGCATTTTCCAGACAGCATATCCTTCAAACCCAGGTTCTTCCTAACCAAGACTAACATTTCCTATTTAAACTTATTAACACTGAATTAAAAGAAAGAAATGCCAGAGGAGTCTTCCAAATGCTAATAGTAACATGTAAGGTTACATGTTAACTTAATAGGTTATATGTGACCATAGAGTAAAAGCATCCATGACTCTCAAATAGCGTAATTATTTTGTTTTCTAATCTACAGTGCAAATTCTTTTATGATAGGAAAAAACATGAGAAGATAATAGTCACAGGATGAGACTAATATAAAATTACAGAAAAGGTACATGTTTTTGATCATGAAGGCTAAGGTAGTAATAGCACACAGTTCTATGCACTAACTGGTATTAGAAAATGGAAACAACCTTCTCATTAGGGTAAAATCAGATTTCCGGAATTCCTTATAAATCATACAAGTGACTGCTCTTCAATTCCAGGTTGGGCAGGGACAGTGAAGAAAATGAGCTCCAGGACTGAGGGTCTGTTGTTGGGATGTCCTCAACTTAGCTCAAAAGTCCTGATGTTCTTGCTTGTCAGAGACCAGTGAAAAAGCAGCAGAGCTTAGAGACGAGGCAGGGGAACCAAACCAAAAGTATTCCTTGACAAAGGACTCTATTGATTTACTAGCTCACAGGCTATTTTGAAGCTATTTTACACAAGTGAAGTAAAAAAAAAAAAAAAACCAAAGCAAAAAACCAAAAAATGAAATACGAAAAAACCCCCAAAAATAAAAAAAATGCTCTATACTGTACATTCCATTTTATATCCTTTTTTGTCTATGAAAGTGTTCTGAAAATTGCTTGCTTTTCTTTCTATAGATACAATTTTTACTTCAAAAGAGGTTTGATTCTTAACACCCCAGGCACTGTGCAGCAAATACTCTGTAGACCAAAACAGCTGAAGCAGTTTTCTTCATTGATCTCTCCTTCCAGTTATCCTCAAGCTGGGATCTGGAGTTTTGGAGGCTGTAGGCTGCAAACATTTTGTGCATGTCCAGAAGTCTTGATATAGTTAACATGCAGTTACACTGTTTCTAAGCCACAGTCAACATTTTTAACACCACATTACTTTTGTAGTGTGTTGGGTCCCTTAATTCCAAAAAGCAAGTGAAGATCCTAGGTGCTGGTTGGGGGCTAAGTCGTCTATAAAACCCACCAATTTTGCAGTGGTTTGGGACGCTGCACATAGAAAGCTTTGATTATTCACAAAGCTGTTATTAGCCTACGCTCCAGGTTTATATTTGTCTCCTCCTTTCTTAATTTCATTGAAATTTCCATCTCCTACCTTCCACCCTGTCTCCTACATGCTCCTTGTGTACCCTGCCTCACAGAGAAGCTTGGAATAGGAACCTGAGCAGACAGTACCACTGGCTAAGCAGCACTCCACTCCGTGTTTGATGATTTAAATCCTATGTCTCCATACAGAGTGGATAAACACATGACATGGCCAATTCCCACCAGCTGCAGAAGGCAGCACTGATTTTACCCCCCCGACAAGACCCATGTGCTTCCCAGTCTTGGCAAGAGGCAGTTTGCTGTGTACATCTCTGTAGAGCTGAGCCACCGCTGCCTCAGCAGCCAGACACAGCAGCCTGTGTGTGCACATGCACTCCCTTCCGGGACTTGACAGGCCGTGCTGTCAGGAGATTAAATTATACTGTGGAAAAGGGTGTGAGGGAAATAGCCTGAGACAGATTTCTCAGCTATTGACTGCTTTTCTGCGAGACCCGTTAGCGTTAATTCTCTCTTCTTTCACTCCGCTGTTCTCTGCAGTGGCAGGTCTGTGCAAAATGTAAAGGAAGTCAGCATTTTGGGGGTGACACGGCCAGAGCAGTAGCTGTGTCGGGCAAGTCTCTTAGAGTAGTCCCCAGCTCAGGAGAGGTGTTAGGGCTCTGCCTTCTAGAAATGCTGAGCAGTTGAAATGTGGGAGAAATCAATGGGAGCTCTTCAGCTTGTCTGCAACTCTGGCCCTCTATGTACTTCTCATTTAGCAAAGACTTTTTTTCAGTCTGTCTGCTAGTAAACAAGGTAGCTTTCTCATCTTTCTTGATTTTCCTCTACTTTCTACCATTTTTCTGCCCTCATGCAGATTTCCCTTTCTATTTTCTCTTCTGTCTCAGGTGTTCCATGTTACATAGCTTTTACTGCCTACAAGTTAGGCTACTAATTTAGGCTAGTTTTGAGGCTATCTTGACAGCCACCCTGAGAAAACTATTTATTATGGAATAATTTGTTCTTTGGAACTGTTCTCCCTCTCTCTTCCTACTGATTATAACACTGTACAGCAGGGTTAGACAAGACAGCTGCTGAAGTTTAAGGGCAGTCTCTGCACATCCATCTCAAAGCCTGTAGCACGGTGTAGTCCCAGTCAGATTCTTGCATTAGGTTCCCAAAGATGCTGAACACCTGCTTCCAGAGGGTGCTGGATTTAATTCTGCTTCCCTTATGTCTGTGGCAGCTGAAATTACCAGCATACAGAATAGCATGTGATGCTGAAGGCTCTATGGGACTGCCTGGCTGAGTTTCTAAATACGCTGGCTGACCCTTCTCATGGCTCTAGTGCTGCAGAACTACCTAGAATATGATATTCTGGGTGCAGGCTGTAGGGAATGGAATAGGAGAGGGAGTGAGAAAAACTGGCAAAATAGAAAAATAAGGAAGAAAGAAAAAAGGAAAGTATAGAATGGGAAAATTGGGAAAGAGGCAGGACGGAAGAAGGAAAAAAGAGTTGTGAAGAAAAATAAGGAAGGTAGGAATAAGAAAGATGAAAGTGGGATACAATGAGCAGGGTAAAGGATGAGGATGGCAGATGGAGGGAGTACGTGAGGGAGACTGAAAGAGAAAGCGAGAACAGGAACCTGGCAAAGTACAGGAGAAATGCGTATTAAGAGTTAATTTTCTTCCCAGTCAATAGTCCTGTTAGGAAAAAACAGTCATCTAACAGACAGCATGTCAGCTTGAAGTAACACACAAAAATTAATATTACGCTGCATATGATTTGTAAAATTCCATCCCCTGGGGAACATCTTCTAAAGGAAACGAATTTTGAGTGTGTCAGAATGAGACTTCCTGTTTGATGGTAAATTGTCCTGCCTTTGTATCACGTACCTGGCAGTGGTTCATAAGCTGACAAAGGCTCACGCTGGGGAGAAGTAGGGGTGAGAGGTCTTTTCTCTTATCATCCTTGTGTGCTGGGGAGGGAGGGAAGCGGAGGGGCAGAGGTGCAGTGAGGGAATCTGTGCAGATTAATGCTTCTAAAGAGAAACATCTATAAGGGACTGCTAAGAATAGAAGAAAGTATATGAGAGAGAAAATAAGACATGAGATAGAGAAGTATAACCAGTGAGCAGGGAGGGAAACATGTCCTCTTCCCTTCCTATCTTTTAATCAGTGAATTCCCTTCTGATGTTTGTTATTTTACTTCTCTGGCATTTCATTATGTTCAGCTCCTTCTGTACTTTCCTTTTGCCTCTGTTTCCCCATGTTCTGCTTCAGCCAAAAGCCCTTTCCAAACTGGTTTTCCTTACATATCCTTCCTGCCTTCTCCCAGGGTCTCTGACACATAACCAGTATCTCCCTTTTTTCTCTTTCACACTTCTCTTTTCTAGCCATTTGTGCTTTTTCATGGACTTTTCTTCCTTGTCCAGAAATTAGAGGTTCTTGCTCTGGTGTTCTGCATTGCGAAGGTCCTACTGTTACATGTATATGTGTATTTATTTATATGCACACACAGACAATAATATAAACGTGCACATCATAATAACGTAATGCATACATATATGTGTGTGTATATATGTATGTATATATATATATATATGTTCACTCAGTATTCTAAACCAGAAGTAGTTAATTTGGTCCTAAGACAAAGCCTGGGTGTTATTCTTACTGTAGTTGACAAACTGCCTGCTTTGATGTAAGGATTCAGACTCAAAGATGTGATTACATTTCTCCAGTGGCTTCTCACAATACTCTTTCCATGGCCAGGAACAGCTCGTGACTTGGCAGGATGGAGTCATGGGAATAGCTTGGTTTACTTCAGCACTAACACCGTGAGACAGGACCCCTGAATCCCTCAGCTGCCTTATGCTGAAGAGTGCAATACCAGCCTAAAGGTTGTCAAGTGGATTTGGCAGTGCAAGTTGTCATGATAAACCATACCAGCTTCAGACACTCACTGCAGCCCCACCCCTGCCTCTTGCCCACTCCTCTTCATACTGCCCTCTCTTTGCCCTCACACCCAACAACAGATAACTCTGTTATCTCTGTTGTCGGGTGTGAGGGCAAACAAGACATCCTTTCAGCATGTGTGCCTGAGGTCTACATGTCTCAATGCCTTTTACCTTGAATTCTGTGTGTCAAAACTGCATGTAAATAGCTTAATTTGGTTTTGAATGATTGTATTTACTGTATGTTGATGGAGCTTGTTTCTAGGCTTTTACAGTTCTGTATTCCCTCTTGGGCCACTATACTTTTGGGGGGGCTTAGTACAGATATGAAGCAAGACTATAAGTACTGAATTTTTTCTACTCTAATTTTTTAAGGAAACTGTTTACATACTAACACTGAGAGAGAAAGAGAGTTAGAACTACTTATTCCTCTTAATTCTGTCCGAACATCTTTGGCCAAATTGGTTAGAGAATCCCATGCAGGAATCACTTCTTGAACATCAGCAGATCTATTTGGCAAAGTTGCTCTGAGATGTACATCCACTGCTGGCCAGGATCCATTAGTTCCTCTAGATATGGGACTATGCGTGGCACCCTCCTGAGATCTCTTTCGTGGGACAGATGTGCTCTCCCAGTAGCCCTATGGCTCCTGTTTCCCACTTAACTGCATCAGGTGGCCCATAGTCTCAGCACCGTTCCAAAGGCCAGAGAGCTGTGAGGGGACAGACTCAGCCACGAGAGTAGCAGCCCTTCTCCTGCGCCTTCCCACTGTGCTCCTTTCGTGCCCAAAACAAAGCAACCAAACCCAAGTTCTGTTATGATATAGCAAGGAAGCTTAGTTTACCTCAGCCCTGAGTCATGGCAGGTTACAGAGGGTCAGAATTTGCACAGAGCCAGCAGATTTTTTGGAAGCCCAGAAAGAGACCAGCAGTGACTTGCAGGTAGCATCCTTGCTGAGACCAAGAATGTAGCAGCTTATAGCATAGTCAGCCAACAAAGTGTGGGGAAAAAAGTTTCCACGTTCTGAGTTTGAAAAATCTCTGCAATTTGCATTTTTTATGTTGCTATCCTTTTGGTTCATTGAAAAGCCTCCTTTTGCAAAGCCGAAGACCTCAAGGCCAGAAGATATGAGACGTTTTAAAGGGGGGACCTTTTACAGAACACAGGCTATTTAATTTCATTGACTTCCATTTGTACGGAGGCTGATAATTTGTACTTGGTGAAAGCACATTTTCCAAAGAGGCATCAGCTCTTGACGTGAGAACTCTGAGAGATGGAGAAGTTACTGCTTCTCTTGGTAGTTTGTTCCAGTAGTTAAACACTTGCAGTGTAATTTGTGCCTCATTTCTCATTTGAAGGTGTTTCACTTTGCAGGCTTGCATTCACCCATTTTTCTATAGCTCTACTTATCCACAGTGAACCTTAATCTTCCTCAAGGTCCCTGCTTTCCCAGTCGCAGTGTCTTGCTTTGTAGATATGGTCTGCATTCCTTGGTCCTTAACATATTATTCTCTATTTAGCTGAATTAAAAATTATTCAGTTTGAACAGGTATAATTTAGAAGGGATCCACTTTATTCAATATTTCTGCTTCTCTACCAGTCTTTGCAAAGTTCACCTCAAGTATTTTGCATTTATTTCTACATTAGTGATGAGATGTAAAATCACGTTCTGTTTACTCATGATCTATGCAGAACCTCACACCAAATCCTCCTACTGAATGATGATTCTGTTCTTTGTTCCTTTTTGAGATTCCTCAGACAGTCCTCAATTCGTTGAATAGGTACTTTATTGTTAATGTATAATGCAATTTAAATCACAGTGCTATGAGATAATAAGTCACAAACTCTACAAAAGCCAAAATTTCTGTAGGATATTCACTTACCTTTGTCAACAGAATTTGTTATTTAAGAGTACGAAACTCTATTGCTTTAAAAATACTTCGTCCCCATAACCCTGTGTTTCTTGGCATGAATTTTACTGATACTGCTTTATATATTTAATACTGACTCAGCATTTCTGTGATCTTTCCTGGGAGTATTGTCTGGCTGAGAACCCTCCCTTCTTCTTCTTGCCCTTTTTGATTATTGACTCAACATTAGGATTCCCCCAGTCCTACCAAATTCCTCAATATCCTACAGTGTATTAAAAATTAACATCACGGTGCTGAGGGATGTTTGTAAGCCAGCTTTTTAAGAATTGTGGGTATTGGTTGTTTGGCCTACAGAACTTGTCCCTGGTTCCCAATATGTTTGGAATTAATTATGGCCAACTCAGTAAATATTAAATGTATACACAGTGTGTTAAACAGCCATAGTAATGGTTATAAGACATTTTGTTACCTTGGTGTTAACAATTTTGTCACTTTTATCTGATATCATACTTCCACTTACCTGCAGATTTCTTTTGTTCCCCGAATGCTTTCAGACACCCTCACCATTCTCCTGGAGAAAGTGGCAGCCTATGGCTTGGTCAGGTGCTCTCTTTGGAGGTGAAAAACTGGCTGGATGACTGGGCCCAGAGAATGAGATGATGGAGAATGGAGTTACATCCTGTTGGCCCCATCACTGGGCTCAGTGTTGGGGCCAGCCCTGTTTAATATCTTTATCGATGACCAGGATAAGGGGATCAAGTTCTCTCTCAGTCAGTTTGCAGATGGCATCAAGTTGGGTGGGAGTGTAGATCTGCTGCAGGGTAGGAAGGCTCTGCAGAGGGATCAGGACAGGCTGTATCGATGGGCCAAGGCCAGTGATGTGAGATTCAACAAGGCCAAGGGCCAGGTCCTGCCCTTGGGTCACAAAAATGCCCTGGAGTGCTACAGGCTGGGGGAAGAGTGGCTGGAAAGCTGCTCGAAGGAAAAGGATCTGGGAGTGCTGGTGACAGCAGCTGTACTAAAGCCAGGTTGTGCCCAGGTGGCCAAGAAGGCCAGGGACATCCTGGCCTGTATCAGCAATAGGATGGCCAGCAGGGCCAAGGAATACTGAGGCCAGCCTCTTCTCCCTTACAGCTAGTGACAGAACAAGAGGACATAGCTTCAAACTGCACCAGAGAGGTTTCAGACTGGACATCAGGAAAGAGTTTTCACTGGTAGGGTGGTTAGGCATTGGAACAGGCTGCCCAGGGAGGTGGTGGAGTCACCAACCCCGGAAGTGTTCAAGAAATGAACTGGACTTTGTGCTATGGTGTAGTTGGTATGGTGGGGTTCAGTCAAGTGTTGGAGTCAATGACCTTGGAGGTCTTCACCAACCTTAATGATTCTATGATTTTGTTATTCTTAGCTCTGTCAGCCAGGCATTTTTCCCTAATTTCTTCAGCTTCTCTCATCAGTTACTTACACCCCATAATTTTCATTTATATTGACTACCACCTGTAACTGCTGCCTTACACTTTGCCATATGTTGCTTTTATTTCTAATTACTGCTTTATTTGCCATCAAAACAAGCATTGTTTTCTTATCCAATGTTGCAAGCTTTTCACTGTGATTCCAGCATTTTGACTAGTTAATTAACTCTTCTTATATAAAGTACTTCCACTTTTCAGTCATATTAGTTCTCTAATCTTTGATCCCTTCTCAGTTTCACTCAAATTTTCTTCAAATACCTTCTCTTGAAGCCTTAAGACTATTTGCTGGTACCTGTGTACTTTGTACACATGTGGTTAGGGGTATGTAAGTACTGCGTGCAGATGCTGACCTTTTGTTGCCCTTATTGATTGTAATCTGGTCGTGATAGTTGGTTTCCAGGCAACTGTCATTTTTCAATCCAATGATTAATTTATCTTCTCATAGGACGAAGAGAGAAATAGAATCTCTTAATTTTTCTTCACCGTTTCTTGTTTTCATGCAATTCTTCCCTACAGAATGGGGTTTTGCTCCTCTGAACAGTCATTATAGTCTTTTTTCCCCCTCGGTGCTTCCAGACTTCTAACAGTTTCTGTAGCTGACTCCCCCATTTTTTTTTCCTTCCAGTCATACTCTTCGAATTTTTTAACTAAATTTGTTTCCTACATGGATGTCATGGATTACTATAAAGAAACTATCATATTTCGATGTTCTTCTTTTCTCTTTTCTTCATACAGCTTGATATTTAATTTATTCTGAAGATTGCCTTTGTCACACACTGAACTGTCCATGGAGTTTGTAGATAATTTAGAAGTCAGTAATGTGTGCGATGAGTTCAAATGAGTCCTTCTGGTACCTTACAGTTTTCAGCACCAAGTTTCATTTCTTGTCTTTGTGCTTATCCACAGGTTCACTAGGTTCAGCTGAAAGTCTTTATCAACTTCTTCACTCTTGATCAACTGAAATAAATGGCATTGTTTGGAGGTTTAATCACCTCCTCTTCACTCATTTTCATAGATCCCTTCTAAACATGTTTATGTGAAGTACTAAACAATTACCAGAAATCTCAGATCTTTTACCATGCAATTTTCCTGCTACTTCAAAGACAGAAGAGAATTTTTTAAAGATCCCAAATGTATTTTGGAGTAGTGTAAACTCTGTTTTAAAATGCAGAGTTAGGAACCATTCTGGCAACCTGCTGTTACCTGGCTGGGCAGTGTTGAAATCCCCTTCTCAGCCACCAAAAGCTTCTCTCTTCTACTTCATTTTCTCTTTGGAGAGATGTCCTCATTTCTCCTAAGAGTTAACTTTGGAGGAGTTTTGATAACAGTGACATTAACAGTGTCAGGTCAACCAAGAGCACTTTCCTGTTTATAAACTGGATGGACATTTTCACAGGAGGTCAGCAAATACTGATTTGTCATCATGGACAATACAGACCAAATTCAGTTCTCAGTTACCTGACTTCAGTAAAGGTGTATTAAGGTAAGGGGAGTGGAATTTAGATAAAGGTGCAGTTTCTATTTTTGCATGTGGCTGCCTTCAGCTAAGTGATGAGTAAGAACCCTACATGAAAAAATCCTGATTATTCATGGTTTCAAGTGCTCTTCCCTGCCCTGCTCTTCCCTTCTTGCTGTGGCTGTGGTGATTGGCTAAGTGGTGCTAAAGTGATGGATGTCGTCTTCTGCTGGGAGTGGAAATTGTCATTCAGAGAGGAAAGCACTTGGTTTTCATTTTTTCCTTGCTTGGATTTATGTGGGCAATCATCACCAGGGCACTTTTTGGATCTGAAATTGGGTCTGCGGAGGACTTACTCTGCTGAAATCTGTGATGTGTATTCAATCACTGCTATAAACAAAGGACATTATATAAGCTAGATATTACCTATATTAGCTCAGTATAATGGATGTTAAAAGTAGCTTCCAGAATGTTTAATTTGCGAGGGGTGGGCTGTTTATTGGAATGAAACCTGAATGCAAATTAATGCTTCCTGGAGTATCACTGTTGTTTGCTCCCCACACTGGATGGAGAAGGATAAAGAGAGGAAAGTGAGAAAAGTACCCCCTGGCACATCTCTGCCAGCTTTCGACTGCAGTCAGGCAGTAAGTCCATGCACGCATCACTTCTGATGAGCTGATAAACAAATCTATCAAATTTGCCAAGTCTGTGGGAATCCCAGGCTGTCTAATGGTAGATGGAGGTAGGGGTTACAGCAGGATGGAATTTACTATAGCTGGGAGCTGAAATACAATAATAATATAGTAATAAATGTATTGCTGCTCCAGCAGAGAGAGCAGAACTACTGGGGCTGCGTGAAATTTGGGTATAAAAAGTGGCAGCAGTGGGAGACCTGGAGGACATTTAGCATGAGGCAGCAGGAGATATCCAGGGGCTTAGGAGATGTGGCAAGTGGAGGAGGTTGCAGTCTGTGAAGCACAGTAGTCCAAAACTCAGATCATTCATTGTATATAAAACAAAAATGGTCCATGTTTTGGATAATGTTATAATTTTATCATGGTGTTTAGTAACTGGATGAAATAATTAGTTTCTCTGTGGACTAATACTCTCTTTAATTTATCATATGCTGAACATACAAGCACACACACAAATTTTACCAACCGTTCTCTTGTTGCTTCTAAAGGGAATTAATTTTGAGTCAGGGGCATTTTAGGTGATACTGTATCACCTTAATATTTTGGTAAGATGTGCTTTAAGTTATGAATTATCAGTGCACCCAGTCTGTGTGGCAGAACCTGGACTTACAAGCTTATCTGTGTGGGAACTAAAATCACATCGTACACAGGCCAGGGTGAGGATCTTCAGTTCAATTAGTGGATGAGGGAAAGGCTGCAGATGTTGACAACCTAGACTTCAGTTGAAACCTTTGATACCACTTCCCACAACATTCTTCCGGAGAAGTTGGCTGCTAATGGCTTGGTCAAGTGCACTTTCTGGGGGGTAAAAAACTGGCTGAATGGTCACGCCCAGAGACTTGTGGTGAATAGTGCTACATCCACGTGGTGGCCGGTCACTAGTGGTGTTCCCCAGGGCTCAGTTGGGGCCAGCCCTGTGTGATATCATTATCAGTTATCTGGATGCGTGCTCTCTCTGTCAGCTTGCAGGTGACAGCCAGATGGATGGGTGTGTTGATCTGCTGGAGGGTAGGAAGGCTTTGCAGAAAGATCTAGACAGGCTGAATCCATGGGCTGAGGCCAAAGGTAGGAGGCTCATGGGGAGCCTTGTCCCTCTCTACCACTGCCTGAAAGGACCTCAGAGCCCAGGCTCTTCTCTCAAGTAGCAAGTGATAGGACAAGAGGAAACGGCCTCCTGTTGTTCCAGGGGAGGTTTTAGATTGGATGTAAGAAAAATGCCTTTACCGAAATAGTTGTCAAACATTGGAATGGGCTGCCCAGGGAAGCAGTGCAGTCACCATTCCTGGTGCTATGTAAAGGTGGCACCTGGGGACATGGTTTAACAGTGGCCTTGGTGGTGCTAGCCTAAGATTTGGACTCAATGATCTTGAAGATCTTTTTCAGCCTAAACTATTCCATGATTTTAAGAGCATTTGGCACCAAAGTATTTTTGACCTTCTCTCTAAATACATATTAACTTAAACACAGGCACAAACAGCTGAGGAGAGATACGACGTGAGCTTTCAACGCTCAGTTAAGTCTGCCAGGAGGAATCAGCAGCAGCTCCTGTGTGCACAGAATTGCAGAGACAATTTCACTGATACGAGCAAACTCTTGTTGATGACTTGGGTGAGAAGACAGAGAAAGAGAGGAATGGACAACGTGACATTTCAATTAAATCAGTGTTTAAGAAAAATATTTAAGGAAGTAGATGGAAAAGAATGGGGAAAACAAAAACAAAACAAACAAAAATCCCCAGGAGTTCTGTGGCACTAATCTAACCTTCAGCATGACTGAAAACTGCACAGGCAGGTGAGCAGCATTATTGATGTTTGAAGTAATTACTTCAGCAGGCGCTGCTATCAAAATTCATAGTGATTGATTTCCCACTAGTCAGCTTATCTGTCTGAGAACAAGTTCACTGGAAAGCAGCTTATAACCCCTTCCTAATAAGCCATGGCACATCACTGGAGAAAATGGCGTCAGGCTTGTTTTGTTTTGCATTCACTGCTATTAAAGGTTGAATCATTCAAAATTTTAAGACACCAGGCAGTTTTATTCTCCAGGCAGCCTAGGTATACAGAGATCTCCACTTCCCAAGCAACCTGTCCTTGTCCTCCTAGGTACAGTGTGAATTGAAGGAGACTTTCAAACTGAATTTCTTTCAGTAACAACAGGGAAAAGTCATATCTAAACACACACACAACACACATTTTTAAATGTATTTTTCAAATATGGAATATTTTCCATAGGTTGACTGAGAGCTGGTTAAATCAGAACAGTGGAGGGTATAATTGAGGTGCCTTAGGCCAGAGCAGTAATGTTGCTGAATATGCATTCGTCAGCATCAGGTTAAATCTATGTTCTCTCAAGGTGCAGATTCAGGTCCGCATCTGAGGTGGTGTCTTTAAGGTCAGGTTGGATGAAGATACAGGTGGCTCTGGGGCTGTTTTCCCTGGAAGACTTAGAAGACGTGATCCATGTCATCACAGCCTCAAAAAAGAACCACGGTGTTGTGACAAGAACATGATTAAACATCTCTCATGTCCCAGATATGCTGATTGAAGTTAGCGAACAAGGAATTACTGTCTCTGACACTGCAACAATTATCCAGGCAAACGCAACCTCCATCCCACCTCTGGGCAGGGGTGCATGACTTCCAGGAAAAGCCTATCAAGCTGGAGTGGGAAGGGCTTTCTCTTTCCTCATGCATTTTTGTAAAAACAGCCATGGGCTGGAAAACAGCAGCAAGACATGGAGCTCTAACACTAAATCAGCATCTGTAAGAGCTTGGACCTTTACTTCTCTCCAGCCTCTGTTGGCTGGCAGTCATCTATTCCCACAGATCAAAGCACAGGAAAAAATTAAATGAAGGACACATGCAAGGGGCTTAACTATCAGTCTCCTGGATTTGTATCAGTCTTTCTCAAGAGGCACATCATCTGCAAGTGTTTCTCCTTTTCCCTTTGGCTTGTCCCTGTGCACAGAGAGCCAGAATGCTTCCTTGTGCACATACTTGTTTCCCCCTGCCATCTGGCAGGGTGCACACACACAGGCGGCAATGGTGCTATTTGTCAGGAAGGAAAAGGACGATTTGCTGGATCAGTTTTATGGAGGAAAAGAGAGGGAAGAAAAGGGTGCCGGAAGACCATTTTGTACAATTCACGGGAGAAAGAGAGGAGCTGGGTGAGATAATTTCTCAGGGCAGAGATAGGTTTGTCCTTCCAGGGCTCAACAGCTGTCTGCCTAGAATCTGTGCATGTGAGAGGGTGATGAAGGCAGGAGGGGAGTTATGAGCTAAACTTCCACAGAGGATTCAAATGAGACCTTTATTAGAATTGTGGGAAGCTGTGTACAGCAGTGTCCAGGGCTCCTTCTGCTGCTCATCTACACTGTTCAAGCAACCGGGTGGGGAGGAAAGGTTCTGTAAGCTCCTTTACTAGAAAAATCCTCAGCATGTGGCAGTCCTAGTAGGGGAGCTCTGGGCTGTACAAACAACACATCCCAGCAGTCCCAGGTGGCCCGTGACTCTTCAGATGGTGTGACAGAGTGGCAGGCATGGCAACCCTTTCTTCTCCTTGCTGTACCCAGCAGGCTCTGCAGACATCAGAGGCTCCAAGGATTTGCACCATGGTCTGCAAATCAGTATGTCAACCCTGGGTTTTGGCCCACTTTACCAATAAGCTTCTGTGGTCTTTTTATCCTTCTGTGTTTCCAGTGCACTGAGCTACAGCAGGACCCAAATTTCTGCATCGCCCTTCTGGCTTGTAACACTGTGCTTCTATTTCAGTGCCTGACTCCCTGGTCTGTACGGTGATCCTCGTGGTCCATGGGAGTCTGGCAAGGGTGGGGGAGCAGATGGTCACAATAACAGAGTGAGGTTATATGAAAACTGTCTCTGCTGGGGACACATTTGTCTCAGATGCACAGGGATGACTGCATCTTATCACAGCTAAAGAGGAAGGTAGATAAGGATCCAACTGGTTTGCCTGGCAGGACACACACCCCTTTATCCTCCCAAACCTTTAACATCTTCCCTGCGTGTTTGTGTCTCTTCCCACTTGCCTCTCTGGATGGGTGCTGCGGCAGCTCAGAGCTCTGATTCCCACAGAGTCAGCAGGTGAAGCGCAGAATGCAGACGGGATGGTTCCCCTGGGGGCTGGAAAGTCTCTCTCTTTCTCTAATTGTTTCTGACGTTTCACCTGACACATCCTGAATGAGCACATCACCCCTGCTTCTGGGGGGTAATAAAATGTTTGGATCTCTGAACATGTAGCTGTGTTCTTTGTCGACAAGAGATCAAAGATGTCAGAACTCTGAAAAAAAGAATCCCACAAAAAAGAGAGACTGAAAGCAAAATAAATGATGGAGATGGAGAAGAAAGTCAAGTAGAAATAGGAACAATTGCCTAGAGACAGGTGGACAGATGCCTAGCAAACCAGATAGACGGCTGTGGCAGAAAGACAGCATGCTCGTTACTGTTCTTGGGCTGTAATTATCAGCTATTTAGGCACTAAGCCCAGGCAAAACAGTTAGTATCAGTATTCAACAGCTCTGAGGTGAAGCCCAAAGCAATGAATGCCCTTTGAGATCTCGGGACTAACTACAATGAGCACTGATTTTAAGCAGAGTGTTTGTGGGGAAGGAGGGATTAGGACTTTTTCATTATATAACAAAGGGGGGAGGGGGAATCTCCTGCAGTAAAGGTCCCTGTGGACAAGCAAAACAAGTATGAACTCCAAGAGAGCTAGAACCTAAGAGCAGGGAGCAACTGTTGATCACATCTTCTCTACAATCAACCCCTATTTTAAAAAGGAGAAATTGCTGTCTGAACTCACAGAGTTCTTCTGAGAAAGCAGAAGCACTCAGAAATACATGATGAGGAGAGTAGAAAAAAACCCCCATGGTCTATGAAGGGCAGGAGCACCTCAATCCTGTTGTTTTCATTTGGTCTGATGTAACTGTAGCATCTGAAAAAGTGACAAGACTCATACTATGGCATGGAGGGAAGGAAAGAAGGAGGGATGTGCACTTTCCTGAGTGGAGGGCTGAAGACTAGGAGCAGGACTCACCTCTCCTTGGTATTCATATTTTGCCACGACTAGAAAACCATCCTCCTCCTGATTTGGTCCTGTAGTGATAGAGGGCACTTGGTGCAGCATTACAAGACTCTGGCCTCTTAGGTTTCTCAAGAAGAGTATGCTAAAGGAAGCCTTTAAAAGAAACTTTCAAAGACTGTGTAGTGTGCACTTTTAGTATTAATAGCCATATACGTGCAGTTGCCGTGTGCACACACACACGCACACGCACAGATGTAGCTGTCATAAATCACCGCAGCTCGGCTGAGTCCCTGGAGCTGTGCTGATGTGCCCTCACGCTGGGTCTAACCACTCACGGTGTTAGGAAACACCCACGTGCAGCAGCCTGGCTTGTGTGGTGGCTCAACAGCTGGTGCTGGGTGCTCCTGAGTCAGAAACCTTGAGAAAACATGAAGTCTCAGGCACAAAAAATTTTTTGTCAAGGCAGCCAGAAGTTTAGATTTTCTCCTGACCCTGAGCGGCTGCTCGCTGCTCTTGGGCTCGGAAAATGAAGTGTGAGTAACTGAGAACTTGGTGGAGTTATGTTGGGATATTTTCCTCTAGACCTTAAACATGCTTGGGGATGAACAGCAGAGACAGCAGTTTATGACTAAGGGTGCACAAATTAATAGCGTATTTTGGTGCTTCTAATTAGCCCCTCAAGCACAGCACAGAACCTGCTTGGAAAACCTAAGCTTGTGAACTGCTGCTTTGCTGTAAAACCTGTTCTAATGGTGAGAAGATAGTGTTTTGAAGAAGGCACATATGTGAAATGGCTGTTAATCCTCCTTAGAACCAGGTTTTTTTGTGGGTTTTTTTTTTGTTGTTTTGTTTTGGTGTTTTGGGGTTTTTTGTTTGTTTGTTTTGGTTTTTTTTTGTTTTGGTTTTTTTTTTTGTTATATGCTCCTGGAAAACACCTTCCTTTATTCTTTGAGCTGTATTTCTTATATAAACTTGCTCTTCAGAATTTTCAAGTACAGGAACAGCTGGAACACGGTAAGAGTGGCAGGGGAGAGGGAAAAGAGGCAAGAGAGAAAATCCATTTCCCTGGGCTCTGAAAAGATTGAGAAGTGAGAAAAGCTGGTTGAGGGAAAGGGAGCTGGTGGCCACCACTGTGGTGAAGGAGGCTCTTTCATCCCACAGTGGTGAAGCTGTGCAGAGAGGGGCCTTGTGATAGCAGATATTGTGGGGCAAAAAGCAGCAAGGAAAATATTTCTTTCACCAATGCAAGTTTCAAAAGTTCTTCCACCATTGCAAGCAAAGCACCCGTGCCCAGGAGGTCCACTTCTGGTTTGTGGCAGCTCCCACTGGGCTCCAGAAGTGGGTGTTCTGCAGGTGCTGCACACTGACCATACCTTACTCAGTTAATGGGGTGACTGACACTTACCGAGTGGGGCATGAAGGGAGATACCCACGTGTCTAAATAGGGTAATTAGGTAAATGTTTGAGTTCTCTGATTCACTTATTCATTTGTTCAACCTGCAGCTTTTCCTGAGGGTTACGCAGTCCTGAAGCAGAGCTTTAGAGCTGACTCAGGGAATCATGCTGAGATTTGTTTTCCTTGTAGATCTAACAGCATCAATAAGAACCAAGAAAACTGGGGAGCAATGGAAGCACCACGTTCCTTACACCAGGCTAGGATCAGAGCTGCTCTCTGTGCTGTGCAGCCACTTGTCAGAAACCCTTAGGCTTTTTACTACATAAATAATTGGAGATGCTTGGAAATGGAGTGTTTTCTCTCACTGCTTTAATCTTTATTTTATTATTTTAATTTTAGCACATTCACTGCTTTCTTCCAGATATTTTGAATACAGCAAGAAATTCATAGGGCTTGATTGCTTATTTTCTCTTTTACTTTAGATCCTGGCATGGCATCAGTATACTGATTGAGATTTATTAGGTTTATGCTGTTGCCTGACCGGTAATACAGCCCAGTGTGTTTGCTCGGGACTATTCTTCCATTAAATGGAGTCCTGCCCTGCACAGCAGATGAGTATGGGTGTTTTATTTCTTCCTTTGAAGCCCTTGCTTTAGTCATTTTTGAGGAGGATGGCATAACAAGGTGACAGTTGGCTTTTCCTGATAGAATAGTTTCTGTAATCACTACATTGGGTTTTAGTCTGGTGATGAGAGAGCTTTTTAAAAAATACACATTTAAATGTCAGAGAAGAGAAGACCTGTGGAGATGTTTGGAAACGTCACATCCCCTGGATGCCTTGCTAGACTTTCATAAACAGAGGTGAGGCTTTTCTGGGTTAATTCCATGTAGCTTTGTACTGAGTCTGCTGCGTGAGGAGATGGGATTTAGAAAGTTTATTGAGTGCTGTGGGAATGAAGCTGGTAGATTGTGTCTCTTCTGTCAACTTTGTGTCTTGATTTACAGAGCTTTCAGTGTTTTAGGGCTCCACAGCATTATATTCCAGATCATGCAGGATTTGCCTACTTTGGGACTTGATCCAAAACTCTTCCCATGTATACTGAAAAGCTTGATATCTTTTGGAGCAGATATTCTTATTGATTCATTCTTCTGCAAGAAAATGGAGGGAAATATGTTGTGTTGCTGCAAAAAAACCCAAAAAAACCCAAAAACAAACCAAAAAACAAACCCAAAACACAAAAGAAAGAAAGGCAAGTTAGGAATGTGTCTTATTCAGTGGGCTGGGTAATGATTTTAGGTGCTGACTCTGCTGGCAGTTTGGCATCATTTTTTCCCCAGCCTGCCCCTCTCTAGCTTTGTTTGGAGGGAGGGAGGGAATGGAGGCTCCCAGTAGCATCCCTTGGAGCTCCAATCTGCTCCCCATCCCTCCCTACCTCCCTCTCTTCTCCTCTCTCGCTCTGCCTCTTTGTGCTGCGTGTTCCCTTTTCAAAAAGTAATTTCATGGCTCATGCACTTAAGATTCCATCAGAAAGTCGAGTCTTTGATCAGGCAGACAGACGCCCTGCTGGGATTTCATTGGCAAATCACAATTCCCTTAATTAAGACTATGTGTCTTTATATCACTAAACTGATTCCAGCTGGGTCCCTGCTCGTTTTACATCCAGATTTACCTCGACTATGGATTCTCACTGCCTGTGACTCTGGAGGAACAAAAACCATTTAAAGACTTTACGTTCCCAGTCTCTTTCCCCAGCTGCATTTCCCCACTGGTGCAGCAGTCGGTGTGGGCTGGGAACTAAACCTCTCCCTCAGTCTTGTTTGCACTCTCTTCCCAGTCAGGAGATATGGTTGTGCGAGGGATTTGCTCTGTTTTTTTCCAGTGCTTGGAAGCTGGGAATCAGTAGTAGAAAGGGAATTTAACTTGCTGATGCTTTCAATTTCTTTTTTTTCCAGAAGCCATGTTTTTACCAAGAATTGAGAAGATGCTAAAATTCAGCATAGTTTTTTCCTTCTTCCCATCTTTCCTTGACTATCAATTAAAAGTGCAGCAGGTTAAGAATACTCACTTATGATAATCACAGGTCCTGTGTGGGAGGGACTTCGGTGACATTTCTGCTGTGCTGGGTTTGCTCGTTGTGTTAGTCATGCCAAGGCGAGCATTTCTCTGGAGACAAAATACACAAAATGTGTGGTCCTGACTACGAAGTATGGGGTCTGCTCTGGCCAAGGAAATAATGCTCTGGGGGGAGTTTCAACAGACAGTGTTTTTCCACCAGTCATCTGCATTTTCCTTTCCTCCTCTTTAATTTCCTTTCTCCCCTGAGCGGTGCCCTGACACCTTCTCCAGAGAGAGGAAACTTCCATAGCAACCTGCTAATGGCCCTGATTACAGGGATGGCAGCTGGCATGGCTGCCGTGAGGCAGCACCCAGCCTCTGACCCCAGAGCCTGTTTGGGGGGGATTGAAGGAGATTCAGGGTTGGGGCTTCTGAGTGCACCAAGCCCAGTGGTACAACGGCGTTTGCCATGTGCCAGGGAGAGAAGCCTGGCTCCTCTGGAGCAAATCCCTTAGGCTTTTTCAAAATCATCTGTGGTGACAGGGGATGGACTAAAAAGCGTGCCCACTGCTTGAAAAATGTCCCCATAAATGTATTTACAGGTGGGTGCAGTCAGATTCTGCCCTAAATGTGAGCAATGGCTGTCCCTAGGTGGGGCCCTTGAGATGCCACCCCCGGGCTCTGAGCATCTCTACAAGTGACAGCTCTGTGGCCAGAAAACCTGGCTGCTGGCTCAACAGTGGCACATGGGAGGCTGTTGGCTGCTTATGCAGTCATGTTTAAAATTAATAGCCAGCAAACAGGGCAGCTTTAATGGCCAGCAAACCCTGACCTGGCAGTTCCGAAGCTGAGCTGCCCTCTTAATAAATGAATCCAAAGTCTCGACTCAGGTCACATCCTCTTCCACAGACTGATGCATCTTCAGATTTATCATGTCGAATTCTTTGCTTGAAAACGCCTACTTAATGATGTGCCTGTAGAGCTTCAAATCCTGTCCTGGGAATGTAGTCACTTCTTTTGGGCCAGAGGAGAGCTTGACTTTAAAGGAGCTTCATTTTAAGGGCATGGCGTATTTCCAGCTGTTACTCCCAGCAAGACAAGTTTTTGGATCAGTCAAACAGGCTCCTGCCTGAGCTAAACCTTATTTTGCTCTTCACATGATAATAAAAATGTTCACTGAAAATATTAATAGGACTTTGCACTTAGATGGGTTTTTGATTTGAGGGTTCCACAGCTCTTTTTAATAAGAATTGCTGATTATGCTCCATGGTAAAACCAGATTAGCTCAAAAGGGGTTGAGAATCTCTGTTTTGTTTGAGAGACAGAACAAACCTATCCCAAATGTATAGCTAGTACATTCTGTGAGTAGAAAATGAATTTTATGAGCTTTATAAATAACTTGATAATTAATTTTTTTTGTTAAAATTAATTAAAAATCTCATACTTTATAGAATGTTAACATCTATGTTTATCTTTGTCTTGTCCCGGATCATCTTAATGGAACCATAGAGACACGTTAAACTTATATATAGTTAAAGTTAATTGAAATCTTGCTCATAGGCTCTTTGTAAAGAAATTAGGATGTAATTAAGCTAAGTTGTTAATGGTGTCTAGACGCTGTGGTTATCAGGGTCTGTGTCAGGCTTGGGTCACTTGGATTTGCAGACAAAGGAGCCCAAGCTGTTGCTGTGTTTCCTTTGTGACTTGTTGAACACAGCAGGACAGTGATCTGCAGGCACTTGCTGGCACCAGGGATGGTCCCTGCCCTGAAGGAGGAGATCCCATTGGCAGAGATATGCCAGGACCCAGAAAACTACCGTGCTATGGGGATGGCTCCCTGTGGCTGGAGCACGGCCTCTGGGAGAATGGAGCCTGCTCAGAGACACTGAGACTCGGCTGAGCGTCCTCTGCACCCCTTGATGAGTGATAGGCTCGTGTGTAGGGCCCTAGATGAAAACATTGTTCAAAGGTGAAAAGCCAAAGCCACGAGCGTGCTCTGGGTGTGTGACACCACAGCAACACAGTGAACGTGTCCTAAAAAGGTTAAATTAGGAGGAGCTATATAAAGTTAGTACTTCAGGACATCAAGCCACTTAGAATATGAGAAGGTAGGCTTCTCTTAGGCTTTCTTATGCCTACCTAGGTGTGATTTTAAAAAAAATAATAAAAGCAAGCACAGTAAACACATTGCTAAGCAAAGCATCAAGTGCTGTTACAGTTAAGAGCATCAGTAACTTGGCAATAAAAATAGTAGAGGACAAAATCTAACTGCACAAATTCAGGATATTCATAGCTGACTTTATATATAAGAGAAAGCAACTGCATTGAGATAAGAAATGCAGAGGTAAGGTACCCAAACTCTCTTACCTTAGCACTGGAGAGATACCACAAAGGGAGGAAGTGGAAAATCAGTGATGATGCATTTTACCAACAATTTAAATCCCATCTGGGACCATAGAGACCGATGTCATCCTTGTCCACACTGAACCATAATCACTGCATCTGTCCACGGACTTCCCTAATATTTTCTTTTGACCTGATAAGGAATCTAATACCTGACTACAGCTTTTCACGTGTCTTGAAAGTCACAGAGAGGGTGTTAAGATGTGTCAACCTAGTGAGAGAGAGAAAGGAGATGGGAGGAAATTATAGGGGGATGTTAGGAAGGAAAGGGAGGTGTGTGTTGAGAAAGGAGAAGTGAAAGATAATGTAAAATGAAGACAAGCAGAGAAGAGCAGGTTGAAAAAGGAGGGATTTGCACCAGAGATGGAGATAGAGGGACAGATAGAAGGGAAGGTGGGGAGATGGCTGGAGGGGGCGGGATGGCAGCTGCAGAGAGAAGGGTGGTATCTTTTCTTAGTATACAGATATCAGCATGCATTGAGCTTGTCTTGGCTTTCTAGATAGACAGATCTCAGTTAAAGGAAAAGGGAATAGGAGTCTGGACCCTGATGAAATGCATCTCATCTTTTTGGTGCCTGAGCATTTGGCAGAATAGGCTCTTTTAAGGTGCATGTCATCGTTGTCTGAGGTACAACTGTCTGCCTTGTGCTGTACTACTAATTACTAAGGGAAAAAGGGAGATAAATCCTGCCTGTAGCCTGGTGGAGTGCAGTAGAAGTGAATCCTGGCCCCAGCGTGCACAGCTTCCTGAAACAGTTTGAGTTTTCTCGTTTTTTTTTTTTCTTATTGCACGTACACAAGCACTACACAACCAGGAAGAAAGCTCTTCTTTCCCAACCAAAAGCTGTTTTTCCATCTCTCACAAGCGTGTTTACTGTATCTGTCTGCTGCTCTGTACCAGGTTGAGGCGTATGTTTTGATGTGCAAACGTAGCAGAGCTGCCTGCAATCTTTTCTTTCCCTTTCAGCATCTCATACTGCATGATGAGATCAAGGAGGTTAAGTGAATTAGGGATCTCCTAACCACAGCTTTTTGGAAACATGTGACTGTTAGCAATGCACAGTGGGCCTGTCCCTCCATTTGTTCCCCCTCCTTCACATATGTACCCACCATAGCTTCGAATGCTGTATCAGATCTAGGGAGACCCATTAGGAAGTGAGCAAACCAGCCAATACAGATGAACTAAAACGCTTCCTAAAAGTGAGAAAATGTGCTACAACGATTTCAGATCCCAAATCAATTGAGTCACTCGTGTAGGCACAAAAATGGAATCGTATGTCAGCTCAGAAACAAAATTTTTGAGAATCAGTTCTGGTTTTGCCACCACTGTCAAAGCCTGACTTCCCAGTTTAGCCTTCTCATTCTTGCCAGGGATATTATTAGCCCTCTGCCACTGCTCAGGTGCTGCACTGATGGACAAAGCTGTTGAATAAAAGGGCTTTCTGGCTGTAAAGGCAAAGTGAATAAAACAGCATGGTGGGAGGGCTGCAGGTGGCTTTTAAAAAGTTCTTCAGCAAAATGAACAACAGTTTATTTTGGAGCAGCCAGTCTTGACTGAATTGAGGTGCTTTGATTGTTTTAACGCTTTTGAGTCCTTTTTCTTTTAAATGTAAGTGCAATTTTTAAAAAGGCTGTTTGAAATGAAAAGTCAGAAGCTTTAGTATAAGAAAATGCCTGCATATGACCTTTTGGATTTTTATATGCAGTATATCAACATTTTTAAGTGACACTTAACTTTCCCTCTTCTCAGAACCAATGGAAAGGCAGAATCAAGCAGAAAACTTCACAGACACATTGTTTCACTGCTTTTGGGTGCTCTGCTGACGAGGAGATGTGAGGCTGTCCCTCAGGGAGGACAGCCCCCAGTCAGGCCTACATGTGTGCATGTGTCCACATGCAGCATCACAGCACTTGCGCAGTGTGAGGAAAATGCCAGGGTAGTTTCCCAGTCAGCTTCCAACGTGGGTTAAAAACGTCTCTGATCTACATCAGTGTCACAGACTTGGTCTTTACGGTGAACTCATGAGGCAAGTCAAGTAGTATGGTGAACTTTCTGACTCTGGAGTGCAGCCACTGGATCATCATCCAGTGAAAGAAACAGGATAACTGTGCCTTCCCCAAAAAAAGGAGCTCCTGAGATGGAGATGTCGCAGTGCCATACATCCTACATTGATCTTTCTAACTCAGAAGCTTACTAAGGCTCTCTTCTGGGGCATAGAAATGAAATGTGTCTTATGGAGCAGGCTTTTATCACTTATTTATCTGGTCATTTCAATATGGTTTTGAATAATCAAGTTTTATAGAGACCTCATTGGAATTGCTCTAGATTTCCACTAAGTCAAGGATCTGACTAATACAGGGATATTTCTTTTTTTCACAGTAAAGCTAGAAACTCTGTCTCATGGCATGTTCTTCTAGCTCAGTGAGTGGTTTTGTGAAACTGCTGTCAAACATGGTATTTATTAGGGTTGTGCACAAATACCTAACATTGTGAACACACTGCATACATATATTAATGTCACATTCAGGTAGCAAAACATTTATAACTGTCACCGCTTTCCCCGTCTCTCTTCTTGCCCATCTCCAAACACATTATCAGCCCTGCTCCTGGCTGATTGATGAGGTAGGTGGGGGATGGTCAGATTTGTCCTCACGTTGCTGTGCATTCCGCAGACTTCAGAGACAGAGGTACACAGGGACTTTTGTTTCGGGGGTGTTGAGTATATAGCAACAACAATAATCCACCATTTGGGATGACAGTTGAAAAATACATGGTATGAAGGAACACCACCAGGGTCTGTTGGTGGGGTTGAGGAAGAATTGTTTGTTGGGCTTAGGTGATCTTAGATAATTTGCTAGGATATATACTGGTATCCTCAGGAATTTGGGCTCTTCCATCCATCCATGCAAATATCAGTCCCTTCAGAGATCTCAAGCCACCTCTCACGGCCTCGCACCGCTCTGTCAGACTGAGTCAGAGTGCTGCCCACAGGACTGCTGCATTAGCAGCACTCACTGTTCTCCCCAGCAAAGATCAAGGGGTGCTTTCCATGAAAAGGTAACAGGTCCTGTGAGACCACACACAGCTCCAAGATTTTTCAATCTCCTACCCTGTCAGTCAGTGCATGGAAGCTGTTTGGACTGGACAATTTCCACTAGCATGCAGTCATTTCTCAGAAAATCTCCCACAGTTGCCCCAGTTTGGTGTAGGCTTGTGAAATTACATCAACAGCAACGCTGCTGATATGAGCCAAAGAAAAATCTGCTGCTAACCAGTGCTTCCACTGCTGCTGCCATCAGGGAAGCCTGTGCAAGGACAGGTCTTTCCTGAAAAAGCATGAGCAGCAACACAGCTCGTTAGGGCTTGGGAAGTCAGGGAAGGAAATGAAGCCCTCTGGGGAGTGGGAACTGGGTGCTGGGACAGGGAGGCCCTCTGCAAAACTGAAAATGAGCTGACTTTAGGAGAAAGCTTTGGCTAAACACAGGCTATTCTGTGTCAGCAGCGTTGCTAGAACAAGGTAGGGACTCACTCCGTCCCATGCCATATGTGAAAACCCTTCCTGCTTGCAGGGCTGTGGCCAAATGATGACCAAGTTCTCACTTTTTTCTATTTGATGAGGCCAGATAATCTCACATGCTGAGCTGGATCCTACCAACTATTTTAGATGAAGGAACATGTTGCCAGAATCAGTCAGAGCTGTGTATCCTGGCTTTGGAAGCAGTTCCTTGCTGTTTCCCAAAGTCTGACAGGTAAATGGCTTCAAATCAAGCTCACCGTAGTATAATCCAGCGTGCTCTCTGTCACGACTGCTGGACGCTCTGCACTTCTCACCTCCATCATCCTCCCAATTCCATCAGGTGTAACCCCTTACAAATGTCAGGCTGGAAGCAGTCACCTATGTCCTGCAGTCGCATCAAACACCCACGTGTGGTCCAGCCTTGGCCACAGTGACTATCTCCTGCCTATCATGTGACATGACTGAAAGGTCTTAGAGTTCACACTCCCCGTGAGCATGGTTAATACAGTGATCCAGCAGCTGCCCTACAGTTATTTCTTCAACACAAAAACGCTTCAGGGAAAATGTTTTCAAAAGAATATATCTGACATTTTCATCGGGATCTGTCCTCTGTGCAAAGACCTGGCTTTCTGAAGTTGTGCTTTCACAACTGTGAAGTGAAAGTGTCAGCCCACATCCACCAGCAGCTGCTGGCCAGTGGCTCCCCCTGCCTTTGCTTAGGGAGTATTTTAGGGTTTGTTAGAGCTCCTTTGGGTTCCATATTTGGCTCTGTTTCTGAATATGGGAAGAACATGCTCCATTGCCTCTCAGTTGCAAGCTGGAGTATGTTTATCCAGACCCTTGTTCCGCCTCTCTGGCTGATCTTCCAAGAAGACCCACATTGTCCTAAAGAAAATTCAATAAACCGTTATCTTAGTAATTTAGCATCTCTGGTTAGCCATGCACATCAGTTATACCATTACAGCACATGACTATTTACGTACACAAATGCAGCGAACACACCTTCACATTTTCCACCAAGGCATCAGTACACTATCTTAAAAGCCATAGTCCTCTAATTTCTGGAAAAAAGTTATTTCAGTGTTGCTGAAATGGGAATCGGAAGGAAGGGGACTGATCACATCACCACTTACCTTGCCACCTATCAGTAACTGCTTGGCAGCAAAAACTGGACCTATCCAACTGAAAGAATAGATTGCCTCTCCAGACTGGGGGTTATTTAACCACCTGAACAAACTGCTAAGTGCACCATTCTTCTTTTAATCATCTTGTCATATGATGATTTGACCTCTTTCTGGAAGTTAGTTTTTAGCCAAATATTATGAGATTCAATATAAGTAATTTGAAGAAGATGGGGGTGTGATACAGACACCAAGTAGCTGAGTCAACCTGTGAACAGTCAGTGATGTTTTGTGCAGTGATACTTCGAAAAGTAAGTTTGAAGGCACCCCACAAAGCAGTGTTAGAAAATAGTTGTTTCTCTACAGCTGATCACATTGGCAGAAATATCAGAGATTCCTTGGTAGAGCAACCACTGAATCCTGTGACATCTGATGTTAACCAGATAGTTTGTACGCATTAAAGGCCATGTCCCATTTCCCTTCTGGAAAGACCTCTAAATTTGCCACATGAGGAGAATCTATTGGGAGGCATCTCAAGCTAGACTGGGCTTAATAGGTGCCTAAGGCTTTTTTTCCAAGCACATATTTGCAGGGGTACTCCAGCTGCTGATGTGCTTTTCCTTTTTGCTGTGTGTAACATCTGTGCAGTGGGCTTTTGTTTGGCTCTTTGGCAGTTTTCTTCTCCTTCCCCCAAGCTGCTTTGGCTGCTCACTCAGCTTTTTACCAAATTACAAATTTATTTTCCTTCTGCTTTTGGCAGGCCCATATGTAGAACTGTCAAAATGTCACTGGCATCAATTGTGAAAGGTTAGTGCTGCATTATAGTCAGCGAGCTTATTAACACAGAAATGATTGGGTTTTGGAGAGGGGCAGGGAAGGACAAATGGGAATCCATTTTCCGGGCACCTGCTTTTTCTACTAAACATTTCTTCTTGTCACATATATATTTTCAGAAAGTGGTTGCCATCTGCATAGGAGATCCCATGAAGGATGAGGTTGTTCTTTGTGAGATTCCAGCAAGCTTGGAGAGGGAGATGGAGAGGCAATGGGAGCAAGTTGGCCAAATTCATTTGAGTGTTGAGTGACAACAGATGTTTGTCTTCACCAACACAGCAACTAGAGACAAGATCATGCTGCAAAAACTGGGTCTGATGAAAACCCAGTGTCAAAGTGGGAGATTGTGGGTTCCTGGTTCCACGATATCAGCTTGGCCCAAAACCAGTCATGATTTCCAGTTGCTCTCCCCAAGTTTATAGGTGCTTGTGTTTAGGTTAGAGCTACTGTTTCACTTATGCTCTCTGCACTTTTTTGGATTTAATCAGGATGAATTCCAAATCACCACTGAAAAAATTCCCTTACTGCAGTTTTTACCTGTCCAAGGCTTTTTTTAGGGCTTCTGGGGCTATCACTGCAGAGAACCTAGCTGGCAGTCTTTAATGTATTAATCTTCAAAATGCCCTAGTGAGGTGAAATTTTTCCAGTTTATGAGAACTGAGGCACAGAGAGCCTGACTTTCTTGCTGTGTAAGTCTGTGAGACAGCAAAGAGTAGTATCTTTACAGACTTTACAGTAGTCTTTACAGACTCCCTGTTAGTGCCTAGATCACTGAACTGTCCTTCTCATGCCTCATTTCTTTTTCTTCTGGCTTTTCCACCTTGTTTTTTTTAAAGTCACTCCAGTGTCCAGGTGGAAGCCCTGGAGCCATACAGTAGAGAGACATGAGGAGGAAGTGGAGAAGTGCCCAGACCCTACCAAAGATTGAAATCTGTGTTATGCTGTTGCTCTCTAAAAAGAGCCAAAGCACAGTCTAGGTACTTGTCCTCTGGGTTTGTATGGAGCAGCTGTTTCACAGGAACCACTGCCCTGGATTTTGGACTGTAGCTCACAGCCACCACCAGCCTGACCCAGATTCAGACCAGTGCCCTAAGGGTGAAGGTCACCAGAGTCCATAGCTGAGCCTCTGGGACACCAACCCTCCTTCCTATCAACACAATGAGAGCATGATGTGAAGTATGGATCAACTTCTGGACATTTCCTTTTGCCCCAGGACTTCTTTCCAAACCCTTTGACTGCAGCCTCCCAAAACCCCACAGACTGCTCAGTTCAGAGAAACTCACACCAAGTTGTGAGTTGAGAGATGACATCCTGCCCCACACATGAGAGCCATGCTTAGGTGGTTTTTAAGGAGGTGCATGTCCCTGTTTTCTAGATGGTGTTCTGAAGCCACAGAGGTGTCTAACAAAACTGCAGAAAGTCTGGTTCTCCAGCTGGGAATGGTGAACCTGGTGGCATCCCCAGTGAAATGGGCATTGCAGAGGGAGTTGGAGCCCTGTGGTAACGGGTGCCACGTCTCCAGGACCAGGCAGGAGAGGCCCCTCTTGGCCCTGACCTTGGTAGCAGGCTGGGCTGCCTCCTGCGGGCTCCAGCATCCCTTCTGGAGAAAATCTGAGCTCAGAATCAGGGGTTGGGTCAATTAAGTAACCATCCTCCACCTCTTCCTTGTGCCAAGCAGAATTTTAATGTACTTCAAATTTCTGTTTTTAGCACACACAAAGAAAAAAGAAAAAAATTAATAATTATCTATAAGAGAAGTTCTTTTCAGACAAATGGGAAAGCATTCAATGCAGATATATATTTTTCCCCACATTTAAATGGTATCTATTTAAATGCAGATTTTCTGGTTTCCTATGTGGAGCTTGGAAGAAACGCCTTTCAATTTAAATGTTAATAGAAGAGTAAACTTCAAAATCAGAATTTCTCCATAAGGGACAGTGTTTTCTCACAGTTCTAAATGTCTTTCTCTACTTCTTCCCTCCTCCTCCTCCATCCTCATTCCTTTCTTCCTACACCTTAGCCCAGCCTCACTTGCATTAAATAGTCTTTTTAAAAACAAGAATACATCTTTCGGAGTTCCTGAATAAAAATGTTTAATGCTGGGATCTGTGAAATGAGTATGTTTGAGCAGAGTGCTGGGGCACTGATAAAGCAGAGATACCGTCCCTCCACCTCCAGCCTTTTTCCTGCCAGCCATTTATCAAACGTGCTGCTCTGAATGCTTTGTGCTGGGATTATGCTCAGGCTTGTGCAGTAGTTGGGGCAGGGATGAAAAGGAAGAAAAAGCTTTAGCATAATGTTTTAGTTGCTCCTGATGGTGAACAAGGCTTTGGTGCTGGGATAGGCAGCAGAGGAGGGAAGTCAAATGCAGGGGGAAGAAGATAAAACAAAGACTTGTTACCAAGTCTCTCTCTTTCTGTAGTACCTCTCCTGCTGCTCCTGTACTCCATTGCTGCACATCTCCAACTTCATTTATCTTCAGGAGAAGCTTAGGGTAAATCTGCTTTTTACAAGAGACACTTAACACTGTCTGATACTGGAGTTTTACATAGAACTGTGGTTTTTGCATCCTGTCACGCTCCATTTCTCATCTTTAATGCAAGTTTTTCTTTAATTTCTCTCATCACTCTCATCAATTATCCATCTGTTTTTGTCCACTCTTCTTTCCCCACTGAAAGAAAAAGGAAAGAAAAAAGTGATTCTGTTTTTTCTTCTGCTTCTTTCTGGCCCTGATGAGCCTTATCCTTCTTTGCAAGAAGTGTTTCAAGAGATACTAACTGAAGATTAAATCTTAATAAAATTCCATGTGTTTAGTGGATATGTAGATACTGTGATGGTGACCAGCATATAAAAAGCAGATTTTAACAGGGCAGAATCTGCTCACAGTGGAAGGGCAATCCTGTAAACTGAATAATAAAGTAACTAATATATAGACTAGGTTATACGGCTTTCTTTATCCAGATTATTTTCATACAACTGTATGTCATTATTATCTGAATGCCTATGAAGAAAAAGTCGTGAACTGGCTTCCATGGTCTCCCTGGGAGAGAGGAGAAAGTTTGATTTTCAAAGGAAAGCTTTTGGAGCATCCAACCCTCCCACTGATTTCAGGGAGAGCAGAGCACACTGGGCTCTTCCCTGATGCTCAGTTCCACGACCCTGAGGCGTCTCTAGGTGCCTGTGACAGGCTGGCAGCAGGGTTGTGTGGTGAAGCTGGCCCTGGTGCCCTGCTCTGCATTGCCTCCTGTGCACTGTACCTTGTTGGGGCATAAATGGAGTATTCAGTGTTGGTGGTGTCAGAGCAGCACTTCTCACCAGCACTGAAAGCACTTTACAATGAAGGGAGTCACCTTTCACCTGAACACCAAGCCCAAGACAGATTTCTTCCAGACCACTGAGGAATGCAGGGAAACTTCCACTTAGAAAGCTGGGCTTTCCACCTGGCCTCTCCCACTACCACCAGGGGTGGAGGTACTGGGAGCAGGGAGATGGTGCCTCACATCCTTCAGGAAGGATCCCTCTGGTCAGGCTAATGTGATGCTAAGGGACTGTGTTGTCCTTCCTCCTGACCAAGATCATACTTGTGCTCTGGTTGGCTCCAGGTAGAGGTCACTTACAATAAGAGATGACCAGCATAAAGAACTATCTGGGTTCTTCAAACTATCTGAGTCCTTCAAAAGTCCAGGAAGGAAGAAAAATGAAAAAGGCACAGCTTTGACGTCATAAAGTCCCAAAGTCCTCACTGAAATTGAGCAGAAGCTGTTTTATTTAAAATGCCTCAGATTTTTCAACATCTGCATAATCCACGGAAGCTGTGTAACAAAAAAGCCTCAGCTTGGTCACAACTGAGAAATGTTTGCTTTGTGTGGCCTCACCTAGCAGGAGCAGGAAGGATTAAAATTATGAATATGAAGAAGAGTGGCCAAAATTGCAGGTGCCTCAGACCTCCTTCCCTGTTTCTGAGGAGAGAGGGAAAAGAGGGATGAAAGGGTGGACTGGGCAAATTGCAAGTGTACTCTTCTGGGACCAAAGCTTGGAAATATTCCTAGATGATCATATATTGCAGTTCTAAAAGCACAGATAGTAAATCTAAAGAGAGAAAGACTCTTTAAGAGCAGCTCTTGAACATCACTAAAGAAATATGAATGATCAGCTTCAGGTACTTTCAGAGAAAATCCCCTCACCAGAACCAGAGAAGGAGAGGGAATGGCGTGGAGTAGGGTAGGGTACAAAAGGGTATGACAGACTAGAGTAGAGTAAAGTTTGAATGATGCTTTGGCATAGGCTCAGCTACTCTGGCCCAGTAGATCACAGGTTGTAAGGGCAAAGCTTTTCTTTTCTTCCTACCCTGCTGTCACTCAGAGCTGAGGAACGACACAGCAGACATCAAAAATATCCTTTTTCTTCTCTGGCCAAAGTTTCTTCTTGAGTGTAAGGGAAAGTAGGATTGGAGCAAAAGGCTGAACCCTTCTATGGGATGGTATTCCCAGCCATCTTTCTCCCAGGACATAAGTCTTCTGCCTTCTACAGTAGAACTGTTTCAGATGTGTAAAATTCCTGCTGTACAAATGTTCCCTTTATGCATTGAACTCTGTAATATCGCTATCATAAAGTCTCTTGAAGACAAATCCATCTTTTCACCATCATGAGACACTTTTCCTCACTCTTTTCTGCCCTGTACTTTAACAAGCCTTGTTTCCTTCCTTCTCTAGTGCCTCTTTAAATCCCTCCGTTATTGTCTAGGGGTTCTTTTTTGCCTCTTCTCTGCTCTACATGAGCAAAAGGCAAGAATAAAATCAGAACTTGGTATTTGAGCTCCAGATAGTACTTTCAGCCACTGCAGAATTTCTTAGGCGCCTGTAATTTCCCCCAAATAGTGGCGGAATTGCTTTCAGACAGTAACACCAGTATGTGATCTGGTCTGGGACACCCCCTTTCCTCTGGTACTTTATGACAGTTCACCAGAGATAAGGAATTGCAGTGTCATGTGGGGCTTGCTATTTGCCAGCATAAACCTCTAAAGGTGTCAGCCTTTGTAGAAGACATGACTTCCTTTCTCCCTTGATGAACTATTTGCCTGACTCTGAAATTGTGGGATTTCTTATGAAGGAAGGCAGACGGAAGTGCCAGCAGTGCATAGCTGGCACCTTCCTTTTGTGGTTGTTTCTGTTTTAAATAACTGTAAGAGCACTTAAGAGCTCTGATGGAGGAAATCCATGTAGGTGGCCTGTCCTGACAAGAATAAATCAGTCTCCTTATGTCCATTCTCCATACACCTCATCCTGAGGGACATGTTAACTAGCACAGACCCCAGCCAGCTTGTGAAACTTCCTCAGCTTTTCCATACAGGTGGGTTCATACATTGCTGGCAATCAAACACTTAACAGTTGATCGCACATATAACACTCTCTAGTCAACAGAAGGTGATGGGATTTTGTGGTTTAGGAGAAGTTATATGCATGTGTCTTATAAAGGCCACTGTGCCTCTTGAGATACAAAGGCTCACTTCTTGCTTGACGGAGCTGGTTTCCCTTTTTGCGAGGGTCTTCTGCTGTTCTTTCTCTCAGCTTTGAGAGAGTTGTGTTTTAGTGTATGTTTGTGACATGCGTATTTCTGAGTCTCTCTGGTGCAGACACATGTAAATATAATCTACTGTTACTTTGGTTGAAGTGGGTTGTACTCACTGAGATTGCATTAGAGTAATCTTTAAACTGAGGACTGGGTTGCCACAGTGAAAGGCACTCAGAGATTTTAACAGAGTCTCAGGTAGACTAATACATATTTCTTTTCTTATCTCTTCATACCTGAAGCGGAAAGAAAAGATTAAAGCCCTCATCCTCTATTTGCCAACCTCATCCAAAATACAGTTTTAAGCTCTGCAGAGAGAATAGTGAGAGCCAGAAGACGCCACTCAAAATCACCTGTGTTAACACTCACTTGTTCATTGTACCTGGGAGCTGCCAGGGCTGGCATTCAATAAAAGACATATCTGTCCAATTCTATCTTGTCCCCCCTGAAGTTTCGGGGTGAGATAAGAGAAGGGATTATGTCAGAGAAAGATACCTCTGTGCTGCTGATTCTTTATAAGAGAAGTAATTAAAACAAAGCTCAGTGAAATCTGGTAAATTGTGCTCTAGAGCTGTGTGCAGCTCTCGAACAATTTCCAATGCTTACATTTGTTTGGAAAAAGAAGGAAAAGGAGTGGTTTTGACTCTTTTCAAGTAAAAATATTCTTGATCCCTGGTAAAGACAAATCAGAGGGAATTTAGTACAGGAGGGTATAGATCACAGTGACCTGCAATGAAGGATTATGCTAAAGAATTACACCATCCCAGTCTATTTCTACTTGTGACGTTAGTATATCCTGACATCTGTTTCTAGACAGGCACAGAAATACATTTGTGTTTTCCTTTTTGATTTTCCCATTTGTTGGGACACCTCAGGAAAGAACTGTGTTATACCCAGAATGTCTTCTAATCTGTTCTAGATATTCTGGATACAGGCTTCGGGGTCCTTAGTCCCTGCAGACCTTCCTCTATTGGGAGAAGGAAGGAGGATGTTAGAATGGACTATCTGAAATACTATTTGCAGCAATATTGCACATTCTGAGGGTCTGATAACAAGCATTGTACTTTGATCTGCTAGCAAACACTTGAGAACAAGCAGTTCTGAAAGCAAAAGCAGTGCTGTGTGGTTCAAGGGCTGTCCAGAAATCCTGGTAATACAGATTCAATTATACATTCTCCACAAGCTTTCATGTAGCTGTGGGCATGTTGACTATTCTTGACTTGGTTTCCTCATCTTTCACAAGAGGCTCCTTCTTGTGTGTGTTATGAGGAAAGAAATCTCTAGCTTTTGGAAGCATTGTTAAATTCTGTGGAAAGGAAGATTGATATCAACAGGAAGACTGAGCCCTTGCTTTAGAAAGATGACTTGCAGTTTCAAGGAAGAGGACAGAATATCAGAAGTCGAAAAGGCATATTGAAATTTTCAAGAAGCAAAGCTGAATCAGAACATGTTATGTTTGCAGCTGTTGGGGTGTGAAACTTCTTCCACAATGTGATAAGTAGCATGAATTGCTTTATTGCTCATAACAAATACTGATGGACGGATATCAGGGTGAAAGGAAGGGCAGGGGCATTTGCAAACTGACAGAGAGAACTTTCCATCACATGTTGCTTGGAAATAAATGACTCTTAACCACCTTTTCTGTCTTTCTTTATCTTCAGAAAACTCACAGAGTTAATATTCCCAGCAGAAAACTAAAATGCTTTTAGGAAATGCATGTTGGTTTATGAGAATCTGTCTGCATTTTAAGGATGTTGTCTAAAATGCTAATGTTTCTCTTTTCATCATGACTTGCACAGCTTGTGACTTTCAAATTTACCATTTCAGCTTCCATCACGGGACCTGGATTACTTCATTCCCTGTCCCTTCTCCAGTGTTATCAGTCAAGAATTTTTTGTTCCCAGCCTATATGAACGTAATACCTGTATTCCTTGCTTGATGATCCACATTACTTTCAAGTCAGGATTGAGTTCCCTGCCTTTTGCATGCAGCAGCACCTGTAGCAGTGCTAGAAATGAAAAGTCTCCCAAAGAGAAGATACTCACTCATAGCTTTTAGTTGACATCAAAAAGAAAAAAGGATGAAGAAGGTGTTTCTAAAACATATGTGGAAAGATAATATTGCATTTTCACCCACAAGTGATGTTGGTATCTATGTCCACATAGTAAATTGTTGAAACTAGTAGTCTTAATTGGCAAAGCATTAAAAATCAACTTCTGTATTGCGGGTGGTATGGAATAAGCAATGTAATACGTTCCTTACTTTCACCTTGTGGCTACATTTCCAAAAGTTTGGTTTGCTGGATGGTGGGGAAGGGGAATTCAGTGTCCCTGCAATCTGTGTGCTTTGTTACAGCGTGAGAACTTGGGGTGGGTACCCAGGAGAGGATCAGCTGTAGGACCAGCTAAGCAATGCACGTGAATGCACTGAGAGAGGGGTTGTTTGCGGTTGCAAACATTTGGCTGTAGAAGATCCAACAGTGCATGCATTTTGCTGGCTCCTTCAGTTGATTGGTGTTGTCATGCCATGACCCTGACATCCTATTACTCAGAGAGGTTTTCAAAAAGAGAAAGAACATAGAGAACTATTAATTTCATAGTCTAAAAATAAATAAAAGCAATTTCAGAAAAATAAACCAAACCCAGAATGTGCTCAAACGTCACAAAGTGGTGTTACATGACAGCATGACCCTTTTTACCTTTGCAGGATGTATTCAGGAAGGGTCTTATCAGTGCCAGTCAAACTCAGACAAAACCCCATCAATTTGTACTGATGAGCTATTGTTTATTTATATGTCATCCCCGCATCCTAAATTGGCAGAACAAATTTAGATATTGCCTCGAGTACACAATGCAAATCTTTGCTTTTCTTCTGTCCTTTCTGTGTCAAGCACCACACCAACAAAACAGTAATCATAAACAAGCCCATTAATAGGGATTGAGTCCAGGGAATATAGGCTCCTATTCCTCTAAATAGCCTGAGGGTGGTGATTCGTTTACATGCATTAAGTATTTTTCCACAAAAGAATCACTTTGAATAAACTTGATCCCAGCACTGACCTCAGCTTCACGTGGGCACTGACAGGTGAGGAGCATCAGGAGGACGCTGTTGGACAAGTGCAGGCTGTTATTGAAACCAATTTTACAACCTCCTTTCCCAGCACTGCCACTTGCAAGGGCTCCCCTCAAGGAGTGTTATGGCAGGACAAAAGCCAAACAGTTTTAAATAGAAAAGAAAGTTTATATTTTATTTGTTTCACATAATCCCTAATGGATGGACTTGTGAGGGGCAGATTTGCAACTGGCCTAAGCAGTGGCAATCTTAAACTAAGCTCGCTGAACTTGTGAGAACTAAGAGTTCATAAAGAACTTCAATTTGGATTTTGCTGTATTGTTAGAAAGGGAATTTCAGTCTCCATTGGCGAGAGAGGTCAAGGGAAACAAACATCAAAATCTAGCCTAGAAATCTTACTGCTTCTCCTTTAAGTCTTCTGTTTAATGGCAAAATTCTCATAGATTTCAGCAGGATAAACACCATTCCTTAGTTTGGTATACAAAGATGTGGGGATACTTGTGATCAGCTTTGGGGCCTATGAAAACTGGGTCCATCAGCTAGGCACTGGGGTAGATCTGAGGGGTTCTGGACATCTTGCAGCTGCATAAAGCTATTTAAGTTGAGCACATTAGAAGCAGGTTGTTAGGGTATGTTTCCATTAGGACAGTCAAATGGTGTTACTTGGAGTCAGCAGTCACAAGTTAAATTGGAAGGGGTTTGTAGGGCTGACACAAGCAGCTGAGCAGCACGTTGGAGAGATGTGCTGTGCTGTCATGGAAGGTGACTTAGGAAACAGTAAAGATTTTTTTATTTTCATTCATCTTTCAAACTGAACCCAGGTCTTCGTGGACTGAAAAAGTAGGAAGACACCTGGCCATCAAAGACGCTTACTAACATTGCTGCTTGTTTTAGAAAGCACTCTGAGAAACTCCCAAGGAGCAGAATTAGCATTGCTTGGGGGAAATACAGGTTTCTGCAGGAAGTGTGGTGGGACAGTCACAAAACGTAAGATAAAAGTCCTTATTTTAAGATGTGTTGAAAGGGCCTGGTTACTTGTGGGCTGCAGACCTGGTTATCTTTATGTTGTCAGAGAGACTCCTTGGAAAATCAGTGACAATCTACAGGAAAAGAGTTATAGCTTCAAGGGAGGGATTGTGTTCTAAAACTTGATCTTGCATACAGAGTGCTGTAACAAACACAGACCTGAGTAAACTGCCTTTAAGTCATTCTGTCCCAGCATACCTATAGACTTTGTGGACACGTAGCATTTTGGATATGAAGTTTTATAAATCTCTGATTATGGTAATTTGTCACACTTCACAAATTTCATTGAATCTGTGCTGTGGGTATTGGTGGTCCTTTTATCCACTGTGGGAAAAGCATGAAAAATAACAGAAACTGAGAAATAGTCAAAGGCCAGCCAAGGAGAAAAGCTGCCATAGAGACTGGTGGATGATTCACAGTTTTCAAATCTTTCTCCTCTGTCATAAGCATTCTGTTTCTTGAAAAAAAAAAAAAAAGTAAAATCATTGCTGTGCAAAAAAAAAATGTTTCAAGAAGGAAACAAATGTTTAGAGAGTTGATTTGGCTGGAATTTTCTCTGTACATATACTCTTGACATATCAGTGCTTGAACTTTTTGTGCGTGCATGAAGGGGGGACAGGGAATAATCAAATGTTAGTGAAGATGCTCCCATCTGTTTCATTATCTGAGGGTGTGAAGATGCTCTTTAGCTCACATAGTCCTTGCTCTCTCAGTTGCCAGGTGGTCTCACTGCCCAGATTTTACATCCAAACCAACTGTGAAGAATTGTTTTTTTTTCCCAGCACATGCAGGAAGAGGGTTCCCAGCAGTCCCATAGTTCCATCCTTTTTGCAGAAGGCAAAGATGCAACATAGCCAGGTCTTTATTTAAGGATTCCTTTCATTAGGACTTGGGGACCCTTCTCCTTTATTTATGAAATAAATGCAGGTCAACCCTTTCACCCACATCAGATGTACTCAGTCCCCATAAGAAGAGGAAAACTGTTTCACTCCAGTGCCCTGCCCTCCTCTTATGCTCAGTGCTCCCTGGAGCAGTCTAAAATGTCCTCACCAAAAATCATCTGACAAGGTCACCATCTAGCTACAGGAGAGGACAATGATGTGTCCTCTGTCCCAGCCATGTATCTGGAGTGCATTTAATGTTGTCTCACACCAGGGTATCTGTGTGCCTTGCTGTTCTGGAGGTACCACATTTCACTCCTACCACCACTGGACGCTATGGTCCAGCTTACACGTGGGAAGCTGTGGCCCACGGGGGCTCAGTGACCTGCTCAAGATCACAAAGGAGGTCAGAATTGGGGTAAATCCTCTGTCATGTCTGTGCTGGCACAAAGCATAGAAACTGCTTTGCTGATCAGTTGGAGCAGGGGCATCCTTTGGATGCTGTGGAGTAATGGACAGAGATGAGAAGGCAAGATGTAAACAGATGTTGTGCTAGTGCTCAGAGACTGGAGTTATAAGGCACAGCATTGCACTGAGGCCATTTTACAACTTCTAGCTCCTGAGCAAGCTGTCACAAGTCACTTGAGTGCATCTGCACTGAGCTTCATTGTGTGGTAAAATAGTCACCTGCTCTCGCTCTCCCCAGCCCAAGATAGTGACTTAATTTATGATTTGTCCTCGCTCTGAACCATCCTTACTCAAATCATCCTATACCAACACACACTGAAGTCCTTGCAGATCAGTAGCATTTTGGATTAAGACTGTTATGAACCCCTGATGATGCTGATTTATCACTGTTTCCACTCACGCTGTTTTTCTGTCTTCCCCACTGCAGATCTGCGCAGGATGACAGCTGGCTTCATGGGCATGGCTGTGGCCATCATCCTCTTTGGATGGATTATCGGCGTGCTGGGGTGCTGTTGGGATCGAGGCCTTATGCAGTATGTGGCAGGGCTTCTCTTCCTCATGGGAGGTAAGGATGATGGTGTTTGAAGAAATGTGTTTTTCTTGTTGTTTTCAGGTTCCCTCTTTCCACATGTCCCTCTTTTCTAAGTCACTGAAAATATGTTTCCAGAGTTGTTTTATTTGATCTCGACTTGGTTTTATTCTGAGCTCCTTCTGGTGCACATCAAGAATCACCCAGCCATAGTTACATTTTACTTCCATCACAAAACAGCGTCTGTAACTTATGGCAGTAGAAAGGGCCATCTGAGTTTTTTAGTACAGTACTCTCTTGTTGCAAATAACACTGTCACTTGGAAAGCTCAGTAATAAAAATCTGAAGATTATGCAGGTGTTATTCCCACCACTATCCTATTTCATGGTGGGACACTGATACCTAGAAACTGTACTGAAAGTTATAATCTATGTTTATTACTCATCAGTTGGTTTTGAGTCAAATGTAACCTTTAGTTTATATGTCTCTTTCTTTGCTGTACCTATTAAGAGCAGTGGTATTCTGTTTTCCTTTTCCCACTCTACATATACTTTCTTGTAGACTTCTCTGTGTAAGAACACTTATCAATCCAGCAGCCCTTTCTGCCATCTATTCTTGTTTGTACTTGCCTTTCTCAAATATGGATGAGAAGGACCATTCCCTAACAAAGTCTAATCAATGCCTTGTATAAGTGGTGTGATGGATTCCTTCCCCTGCTGGCAATTCCTTGCATGAAGAATTTTGTGGTTGTATTTGGTTTCTTCATGCTGCATCACACTGGAGACCCACAGTCATCCTGCAGTTGGATGATACATCCAGGCCTTTCTTCACCTATGTAGGTGAAGATTGTGTCCATTTTCTACTTCAGTTAATAAAATTTACAGCAGAAGTTCTGTTTATTATTCTTCAGATAGTACATGCCCTGACACTCTGCTTTTGAACTTCTTCCCATTCCTACTACACCAGCCCTCAAGGTCATCCAACATTTCCCATGTAATGTACCAGCCTTCCTTACTACAGATGCCATCCCAATCTCTGTTAGCAGCAAATTGCAAGGCACAGTTACTTGAAATGAAGGGTGTGAGAGTCAAGTCCCAAACGTAGTGCTGGGTGAATGTCTCAAAGTGAACACCACTACTTCTGTTCTCTCTTCTTTTCCCTGCTGGTGATTTTTGTTTAGCTGGGTTTTTGCCCTCTAGGCAGTTCATCACTTCAGTGCACTTTATCATCTGTTTATCTGTACTATGGTGTGACACAGATCAGTGTGTGACATAGAGGAAAGATTCTGTAGTCCCAGAAGAGGAGTTAAGTGCTGGAGTAACAAGTATTTATGTTCTAGTGATGTTGTGCTGGTGACATTAGACATCAGTTCTCTCTGTGTCCACAAACACATTTGAAGTCTGCTAGGACCTTGTGCAAGCACACACTGGTCTTTGTGGGGATGTCTGTAAATGGTTTGTTGTGGGTGTCAAAACATTATGGATGGTGACTTGCCAGATCAGCTTGGTGTTTCTTATGTATTTAAAAGCTTAATTTACACAAGGGCCATTTTGCTCTTAGCTGCTCAGATATCTGTGTGGTATTCAACTTACTGCAGGACAACATTCAGATTAAACCATTAAGAGTATACTAAATAAATACAGAAAACTTAAATTTATTAGAAACTAGCTATGTCTTGTTTACTCTTCAGAAATTATCCTTATGTATGTGTTGGTTTCTAGTGCAGCTGCAGAGATTACCTTTTGGCTCAACATTATTTGTCAGTGATTTGAAAGATGACTGATAAAGTTTTCAGGTGAAGAGAGATTCAGCGTAACCATGTGTAGTGGAATGGATCACTCACAGCTTACAAAGCCATCTTTTGGTGTGCTCAAACAACACACATTTCAGGGGAGACAGAGCCAAGGTCGTGCAACTGGGAACAGCCTCAGTCATCCCCATGGAACAAGACACTCCCTCTCAGAGGGCAGTGGCTCTGGAAAGGTCTCTGGAATCATGGGTGCTGGGATCATCTAGCTGCTCAGGAGCCTTCGGTAATGCAGCTCCTGAATGGGTTATTTCTTATGTAATATACGATGAGACATGAGGTGGGGTTATCTCTGGGCTGAGCAAAACTATTTCTGGACATCCTAATCAGGTGTCAATGCTAAAGAAAGTTGTGGAAAGAACAGGAGAGATTTGCAGAAGAGCTACAAGAATGACTCGTGGTTTGAAAAACAAGAAAAAGACAGCATGCCACAATAAGCCAATTGCTTGAAAGAGTATAACAGAAGGTTTATAATTGACTTGAACACAGAGTGAAAGTACCTATGCAGTGAGAAGCCATCTGATAGTAGCATGCTCTTTGCATAGACAAAATAATAACCAGATCCAGCACTTGGAACCTGAAACTAATTGAAATGAGAGACACCAGATTATTTTATCTGCCAAATTCTGTCAAGTTGTGTAATATATAAATAAAGATGTACTGGGAGGTGATCAAACTTATTTTCTGCTTCAGCACAGACACGTGGATCAGTATTATGCAAAGGTTACTCTCTTGTTTTGCACAAGTGAGTAGTAACTGCTATACTGATTTCTTTTAACAGCAGATGGGCATAAAGTAACATCTATAAACTGAAGCATTCAGTTAATAAAATACACAACTAGAGCCGTCTAATCTAAAAGTCAGTAGTTATCAATGTTTTCAGACTGTGTCATGTATTACACAGTCATTCCTTTTACAGCCAATGAATCTTTTAATTTAACCTTTTTTATTGCTGGATAGAGTTTGAATACAAAACTGCTTCTGTGATGCCATAAATGCTGTCAACATATTGCCATACTGTTTCTTAAACTTCATGGAGCAAGAGTGCCTCTTAGTTTTGCCTAACTTTTTCTCAGGTCCAATAATGGGAAAACTGATTTGGAAGGTTTCTGCCATCTGACCTCATTGCAGCTGACAGGAGACTGTGTTCAATTGGTAGCTATAGAATCAGACTGAAATCTAACCTTCCCTTCCATTTGCAACACCACTTGTCTTGGCTATGTTTGTAGCATTTGTTCTATTTTTATTTCTAGACAAATAGCTCTTTTGCAATGTTCAAACATTGCTGGCTTAACATATCTATGGGGTTTGTCCCTTATTGCCCATAATTCTTTGAACAGAAAATCTCAACAGAGCACTGAGAAGTGTGCTATAATAATCTAACTAGACCAGACGTGGTTTGCTTGGACCTCTGGTTCTTTATTATATTTACCAAACAGTCCTCTTGCTAACGCATGTGGCAGTGCCTCATAAGGACTTGCTTTACTTTGCTTGATCTAATTTCTCAAGCAAATTGCTGGAACAAGTCATTAACGAAATGCTGGCCATTATCTGGTATTAGCTCATCTGGAATCCAGGACATGTAAACTGTCATTTAGAGTGTGTTTTACACTGCTATTCTGCATGTTTTGTAACAAGCTAAAAATTATTAATAATTCAGCTTTTCTGTTTAGTCCACATGTATCTGTATCAACAACAGCTAGGTGCTCTCCAGAGCTTCCAGAGTTCTTTTCCATAATATTAGGTTTTATTGTACAATTTATACTTGGATTCCTTATCTTGAATGACAGCATTTGCCTGACCACTGTAGGGTTTTTTTCAGTCCCTCATCTTGTACAGAGCCAGATGGATACTGTAAATTATGTTTAGCACTTTTTATCTCATTTTGCATGACGGTACTGTTGCACAGCCTCCTGTACCCAGAACTGCACTATCTGTTGTTGTTTCATTCCAGTATTGTCAATGTCATTTTACCCTGCAAGGTGGGAGAGTTTCTCTTTTTGAGAGTTTCTCCATTTGGAATTGTGCTCTTAAATTTCACTGTGATTAGTTCGTTTTTTCATCTTACTTGAGACTGCTTAATTCTATTACAGAAGTGGGTCACACTCGAATTATACATGACTCCAAGCACATCCTCTTGCAGGTTCTTGTGTTTTCTCTTCATGCAAATTACTGAAAATCTCTGCACCAGTAAAAGCTCCATCCAGTAATTTTGTAATTTTATAACAATTTGTGGAACCTTAAGAGCATCTGTAACACTACTTCCAAATGTCAGAGTCCTGTGGCAAACCTGATGCTTTCATGCTCATCAAGTACCTAGTCTAACAGGAATTCAGTTAAACATCTGCCCGAGGGAATGCATGTGGGCATTTTATATGCTGTGTTTTGACCAAGGCAAATTTATTTGCACCAAAGCTATGCCTTTGCCTTTTGAAGTCTAGACATGGCCACCTCATCAGTTCCCAGGAAGTGGTGCTCATATTTTCTGGCTTTGAGCAGTTCTTTTAAATGTATTTAAATCCTTGACTTGTTTGGGTTTATTATCATGGCAAACCTATCAATTCTTTTGGTTGGTGTTTTCACTCCTTCGACAGCTAATTTAGCCAATATTGTCAAGGTGAAATGTCAGTTTTACTTCCACCTCCAAAGAGCTGAGATGCTATGAATTGCGACACTGGTAACTCTACCAGGGCAAATTCCATTGTCTCCACGAATCCCTTCTTTCAGTTCTCCATCCAGTTGTTTACGAATATTTCCTGTATCATGATCAGCAAACAAGCTGTATATCCATCTAACCCTAGAGCTAGGTGCTCTCCAGCACATTCCTCTGTAGGATTTTCTTGTTTCAGCATCTCAGATTCTGCTAGGTTTGCAGCCATGCAAACTCAACCTCACCATACCTTCTGTTAATTGTACTTGCTTTGTAAAATCATCTTTTAAAGACAATCTCTGACAGCCTGATGTTTTCCCAGGTCAGGTGACTTCAGTCAGCTGTTTTGAAATATATAGCTTGCATTATTTCTAAGTTGAGGGCAGGGCTGTACTTAGATGCTTCAAAACCCTTTTCCTGCTCATGAGTGCCTGCTGTGGGGAAAGTGGGGTGGCTGCCTCCTGGTGGCACGATCCAGTGTTTTGGCACTGATTTCATCCTCCCCCTCCCTACCTTGTGCACCTCCCTGCTGAACTGCTGTCTGTTGTCCCAGCTGGAAATACAAAATGGCACTTCCAATATCATGTTCTGGTACTTGCTTCAGCACACAGTTATCCCCGGCCAAAGCTACATCACTTGCCTTTGTAAATGTATTAAAAGACTGACAAAGAATGACGTTTTATCATCCTTATCAGAGCTCTGTCCTTCAGCTGCACATTCATGTATTTTCCTTTCATAAGTCTGTAATTTGTACTGAGAACACATTTCAGTGTAATAGTTTGGGGTTTTACTGCATGCCTAACAAGGCAGCCCTTCAGGGAGAAACTTCTGCGTTGTCTTATTTTGTTCCAAATTTACTGCAAATAAATGCAATAAATCATCTCTGCACTTGTTTACTGTTTTACCTGCTCTCTTCACTTTTATCAGGTCTCTGCCAGTTTTGTCTTGTGACATACACTTTAGGATGACTTCAGGGTTTTTTCCCCATTTGCTAACAATTTCCTTAGAGAAGCATGTAATTTTACTAGCCTTGCAAATATTCATTATTCTTTGCAAAGTCAAGTGAGTTTCTTGCTGTAACCTTGCTTTGAGCCAATTAGAAATTTTACCATTAATAATTCAGTCTCTAATTAGTCTATTTGGAAATTATTCCAGCTGTTAAATGCCCTTATTCATGTGATTTGGCTTCACCATGCAGATCTGTAATAAAATGATCTGGAGGCTCATATAGCAGCTCATTTCTTGTATTTGCCTAGTGATATTTTTGCCTGAGGTACTGGGCCGGGAGCTTTGCTTGGGAATCTGAAACTCCCTTTTCTACTGGCACTGAAAGGCCTGGAAGTCATGCTGTACACATAAAGTAGTAGTAGGGAGTTTTTCTGGCCTGATTTTTTGTCCTAGCATTTGCTTTCAAAAACATCAGGAATTTCTTTCATCCTCTTCTCCGCTCTCCTTGCCAGTGATTATGTGCCAGTCTGGGGGTTTCAAGTGCCATTTGCCAGTGATTTTGGTTTCTTTTGACCCCCTCTCAGAGTGTTGCAGAGATATTACTCTTTGTAGCCCGTCCATTCTCAGAGGACCTAGGTCTGGGTTTGAAAAGCCTCAAATCTTTCCCATAGCAGAAGTCAACACCTATTCTTTCCAATGCTGGCTGCTGCAGTAAAGATAAGCAGGCAGGAAAGATGTGTGAGAGGGAATAAAAAATTAAGTTATGCAGGTGTGTTGGCATAACGTAATGCTTTATTTCATATATGCAAGAGTGAATGTTTATTAAAGACATAAAGAAAAACCCACTTACGTATGTATGAGAGTGTTCTTATTTATATTTTAAGCTAGGGAGAAGCAGCTTTTTATTAGTAATTCCCAGCCTTCTCAGAAATACTTCCAAAATATTCCTTTACTCAGTCCAGGGCTAAGTCAAAATGCTTTATTATCCTCCCAGCCAGAGGATGGACTGACCATTTAGACTGGGTCACCTCCTGCCCCAGCCGTGCCCCCCTTCATGCGGGGCTGTTACAAGGTGATGCAACATCCCCTCAGCGGGGATGAGGACACACGCAGGGCTTTGTGCCAGTGCCATCAGCTGTCACAGCATGACTCGCTGTGCCCAGGAGCTGATGGCCAGACTGGGATGCCAACCCCATCAGAAAATGGGGCTTCAAAACAGGGCTTGGGAGCCCATGCTGCACCGCTGTCAGTACAGCTGTGCTGCACATGTCCATACCCTCTTTCGCTCCCACCTCCACAGAGAGCCTTGTCTTCCAAATCCCCGAGCCTCTGTGCTGTGCTTCCTCTGCCTGTGCTGTGCATATGTTAGGAGATGACAGCGGAGGCATCTGTGTATTTGCAGCCATGGATCGTTACCAGCTGTTGAGTCATTTGAGGCCCAAATTTAACACACTGTACTTTGAAAATAGCACATAACGGTAGAAAATAAGAGTGTTTATTCTACGCAACTGTGGTCCTGCCGTCTCAAAATAATCGTTCTGCTGCTGAATAATTTAAGAAACAAAAATGGAGCAGTTTAATGCAGCAAGTGTAAGGCAAAGCTCTGTGACTGACATCTCCTAGGCAGTTATGAAGTACCTTCGTAGTAGCTGCCAAGAGGAAGCAAAGAGAAAGATAAGCAAAGGGAGAAAGTAAGAGCCATTCTTTGGAATTCACTGGGAAATATGATCGGTCCCACACGGCACCTAGGATTTCTATTTTTCATTAATAATCAAGGTCTCTACCTGTTCTTCAGAATTTACTTGTAGTGACATGATCAATCACAGCACTGAATATGGAGGGTATTTCCTGTGATCATATTTATTTTTTTCATTTCCACAACATTATTCTTTGAAAGTTCAATTTCTTGTGCTTCTTTCCAAAAAGGAATAGTTTTAGAAAGTTTACATCAAATATTTTTGTCCCTATGGAAAGCTAAGTGTAAATGCACATGTGTGTGCACAAGTGTATGCATACAGATCTTAAACAGCAGCATGTTATCTACAGAAAAATCAAGATCCACAGTGAGTTACTGGAATGTGAACTGTGAAGCTTGGGATAGATATAGTTTTCACAAAGGCATAATACCTTTAGCCACTTTGAAGAGTATTTATAAATCAAAAAAGTTGGAACGCTGTAAAAAATGAGATACCAATCATGTTTTATTCCTGTGGGAGGTACTAAATTAATGATGACTGCAGAGGAGTTTAAAAATTTGGCAAAACTCCCTACAGACCACTGTGGGAAGTTATTTATGTGGATTGACCTCCAGATGGAGACAAAGGCTGGTTTGTACCAAGAGATGCCATAAATGGGTTATGAAAGTCTTTGAGACCAGCCTCAGCACAACAAAATGATTCCCCCCTCTGCCATGCCTCCCCCAGCACACACATGAATGCTCTGGCTCCTACTTGTGCTTTTGGTTAAATTTTGCATTATGCTCTAAAGTGATTTAAGGCTTCGAGTTGGAACAAGCTTGAGTTAAGGTACAGCATTAATAGGCTTTAAATGTTTAAACCTCTCAAAGGCTCTTGATTGTTTAAAACCCTCAAACACATGACAAGGGTGTTGTGGAAGGCAGAAAAGGAGCTGGTGAGGGTCTTTTGGGACCTGTGAGGAGAAGCAGAGCTTGGAGCAGTCACGTAGGCTTTGTGCCCATCAGGAAGCAATGTAATAAGGCCAAGAGCATGCATATTCAGGAAACACAAGTCAACCTGTGTCTAAAAATGTCCTTTTTCATGACTTTAAGGATTTGTCCCTCTTTATGGGGAGTGGCCGAGGAAATTGAGGTTAACTGTGGAGAAAAGAAGGCTCGGGGAGAAGTTATTCCTCTTAACAACTACCTGATAGGAAACTGTAGGTATGAAGGAGTTGGTCTCTTCTCCAAGTAACAAGGGACAGAACAAGAGGAAATGGCCTCAAATTGTACCAGGGAAGCTCTAGATTGAATAATAGGAAAATTCTCTGCACAAAAAGGGTGGTCAAGCACTGAAACAGGCTGCCCAGGGAAAAGGTTGAGTCACCATCCCTGGAGGCATTCAAGAGATGTGTAGATGTGGCACTAAGGGATATGGTTTAGTGGTGGATTTGGCAGTGCTGGGTTAATGGCTGGACTTGATGATCTCAGAGGTCTTTTCCAACCTAAGCAATTCTATGATTCCTTTAAAACATCTCTCTCTGCACAGTTTGTGGTGTCTCTCACAGACCTGGTTGAAAGTCATATTCCTTGGTCGCATTTTAGGCCAGGTTTCTGGAGTCTGAAGGGTGGCTCTTTTCTTATGTATTTCAAAACTAGGACACTGATAGATACATGTTTAGACATATATGTATGGATACAGGTTCACTGTATGTATATATGTCCTGATATGGGGGTAGAACTGGAGGTGCTTCTTCATCCAGACCAGTGAACCATTAGTAATCAGCCTTTAGCAATTGTTATCATTTGCCTTTTGGATGCTAGCTAATTTCCTATTTTCACTCAAAAATTAAATATTTAGGAAATCACCCACGCAGACATACATCCCCTCTGCCATCTTTTGGGGTTAATATAATGCCAAGATGGCCTGTTGAGCATTTCCCAGCTAGAAAGAAGTTGCTCAGCTGATGGCAGGACAAGGCTCTCAATGCTCTGCCTTTTATGCTTAAAAAGGCAGAGCATTGTTTCATCTTTACTTCTAGTAGTTCTCTCTGCTCTCTGGTGAACCAACAACACATTTGGCATTTATTTATTTATGCTGGCACTCATTTTGAAAAGGAAATAGGAGACTTTCTGGAAGTATGAAAGATCACCCACTTTCGCAGTGTGTCACTGCATATTAGCCACTGACATGCTCTTTTATAATTTCATGTTATAACACTCCTCAAGGGGAATCATTTACAGCATAAGTTCAAATGCAGAATTATATCTTTTTTCTCATAGAATATTATTTTCACAAGATGCTATTTTTTTCCAGTACCTCACGAATATATCTGATTCTCTAGGTGAATACTGGCACACCTAGCATTGAAATGTTGTGACCTAAGAGTTAACATCTCCATAACAAGATAGGGGTGGGATATAGATGTTGTTTTTGCAAGTCAATAACACTTCTGTACTGCAGAGTGTAGTCATTTAGAAGTATTGTTCTTTGCCTTTTTTTTTCTCCTGGAAGGAAAGGCTCAACAAGAGAATTCATTGTCAACTCCATAGTATTTGATCTCCATGGAAACATTATCAGCTGACTTCAAAGTCAACCTTCAAATGTGTTGTGGGTTCTTATTTTCCTGTGGCTTATTTCTGATGCTCCTAGATGTGCACTTGCAGGCTGTGGAGGAAGAAATACCAACACAATTCCACCGGCCTTGCACCTGATCACGGGAGAGCACTGGCACTTAGGAGTTGGAGAGAAAAAGCTTCTTTAATGAGGTGCAGAGATCTTATAGTCAGGAGCAAAAGACAGGGCAAGTAGTGTGTGTGCGCCTCTAAACTCATTGTTTTTCTGTCCTAGCTCAGATCTGTCTCCCTGAACTTGGTGTACAGTAAATTAAGGAGTCAGTTCTGTCTGGCTTTTCAGCAAGAAGAACTGTTCATATTCCTCTGTGTGTTCATTTTAAGTCAGCTATACTGACTTGTAATTTCTCCCTCACCAGGATGGGAGGTACTGGCAGAAACATCAGTAACTTCTAAAGTTACGAGAACAGACAACTTAGCGCAGTCCGTGAAGGGCATGCAATCAAGTTGCTTCTCAGGAATGTCAGTAGGTCTTTGGGGGGCTGACAGAAGGTAAAATAAAGTAGAAATAAAGCAGAGGAGACAGATTCTGTAGAAATACAAAAGACTTTCCCACCCACAGCCCTGGAAAACAAGTTCTGTGTGTTTTAAAATTCAGTGGTTGTCCCGTATCCTTTAATAATGTCACTAGGTCTTTGATCTGTTGCTGGCTTCTGAATTCCAATGGCAAGAGGCATCAAGGCCAAAGGAAGACAATGAAAACAAAGCTGGCATTTATTATTGGGTTGGTCTTTTTTAAAGACAGTTTTGCTGAGTTGTTTGCATGCCTGCCATAAAAGAGGAAAGAATACATGTGCAACAGAAGGAAGATTAATACTGGCATGATTTGCTAGACAGAAAGACATCCTTACACAGGGAATGGGGAGGAAATTTCTGTGTAAGGCAGATCTTTTTGGTAAATGCAGAGACTAAAGCAAGGTTTAGATTCACCTTCTTGGCTCCTCAGGCTGCAAGCTTAGAAAAACAACATTCCCCCTGGGCAAATCACTGCCACACTCGCTTGGTCTAATCTGCCTGGACAGAGTCCAATTGGACACGGGAAAGTCCACTTAAAAAGCAACTGGACCTGGTAGAAACTAAAAATGAGTAGGGCCTTCCTTATTTCTGCCCAACCTGGGTCTTGCATGGCATACAGAGATCAGTCATGCCAATGCACTTGTGTGGGCTACAGAGGATGAGCAGGTATTTCCTCTGCAACAGGAAAGATTTCAGCATGATCCTTTAAGGCTGTACCGGGTCAGTCTAGTGTGTTGTTTACAAACATTCGTGTGGATGACTTAAACTTCATAGGGGTGCCCTGCACTAAGTGGTTCTCATTGACCAGACAAAATTGCATCTTATTTTGATTTCTGGCTTTTCTATCTCAGTAGTTGTATCAGCACATATAGAAAGGATTTTTCTGTTCCTAGCAGATCAACTCAGGGAAACAGTAATAGAGACCAGAGAGTTTTGCAGTAAAGATTCTGGAAGTTGTACAAGCAAACAGTCCTTTGGTCACTTGAAAAAAAAAAAGAGTGGATAGGCTTTTCTCCAGCACCTAAAAGGGAAAATATCCAAATCAGGTAGCCATCCCAAGCTCCCAATGGCTTCTTTAGTTACTGCCTTCAGCAAACAAAAGGATTAAAAAGGCATGTGAGTAGCTATCCTTTTAGACCTGAAAGTATTCCCTCTAGGAGTATTTATAGTGGCACACACATGGCAATATGGAAGAAGGCTGCACTGAATTTACTTGTGCTGTACCTGTTCTCCAGTCTCACTTGTCTTGAGGAACATCTATCAGTAGACTGTTCAGCAATTTAGAATTTCCTGCAAAGGAAAGATTACATGAATCCTCTGAGGCTCCTTCTGAGAGATGTCCATTTTTTTGACTGGAAGAAAATGGTCTTACATACAGAAAGGCATAATGACCTCATTACTAAAAGACCAGATGCAATTTGGTGCAGATGCCTCATGCTACAGAACATGTCCTGGGACAAGGCAAACCCAACCTGACTCCACAAATTTCCCTTTAGATCTGACAAATGCCAAGGGTGGGAAGCACCCGCCTAAGGCATAGCTTGATACTAAGCTTATGTGTCATCATCTGAGGCAAATCTGAGATGTGATGAGGTCACTTGAGTTTGTTCAGATCTCCAGTGCCCCTTTCTGTTTAATCTTTTGGCCTCTGCCTGGGTCATGCTGTGAGCTCCACACTGCAGTGGATGAAAGAATCTGCCAGTAGCCTCTGTATGTTGCCAAGCATGGTGCTTGCCAGCACATGGATGGGATAATTTCACCAACCTTGGATCAGAATGTTTCTTCATTTGAGGTCCTTTCTTTCCTTTCTGCTCCCAGTAAAATCAGACTCATATCACAGTACTACAACTGGCACAATTTTTGCTGTCTCCTGTGTTGCGGCTGCAAGTTCATGACCCATTATGTTTGCTTAATGGCTGTATTCAACCCACTTTATTATTGTTAGGTTATTTTGGGTGGGTCATAGCAATCACCACTGCTAAAGTAATCAGAGGGCTATTCACTCAGGCTTTGATCTGAAAGCTTTCTTTTCTCCCTAGTCCATCAAACCATCGTGCCTTTAGCAAAGCAGTGTTTCTTTTGCCTTACGTGCCAGCTCACAGCTTCAGAGTGCTTGCTCATCGCCGTAGCTCAGCTGCTGCGGTGCACAGCATGGGTGTCCACTCCCGGTGCAGTCCCATGCCCCGAGGGATACAGTCACAGAAATGTCACCATGAGCAAATCTGCCGTGTGAAATAGGGACTGACACATGTATCAGCAGAGCAAACTGGAGTTCAGCCCTCAGCTGCTGTAACATTGCTCCTATATATATGAGACTGATTTACACAAGCCTAAGGATGGTCCCCATTAAGCATTTGGGGTTGTGGCTGAGGACACATAACCCTCTGGTGCCATAAGACATTCCAGTTTGTGCAGCAGCAGTCACTAGACAGGCACACAGGGGACGCGCAGCAGGCGCACAGCTCTGGCGTGCGCTGGGCACCTCTGGCACCTTGTGAGATAGGAGGCCGAAGGCCAAATGCAAACCATGTTCTGAGAATGGCTATAATGCAATATCACGACAGACCCTGCAGTTTATCTGGTCCATGGTATAAGATAAAAATGCATTAAGTCCCAACCCAGGTGGAGATGTAATCTCACAAGGACACTGCACTAAATCTCTATCACCCAGTCAGATTTATCCTTCCATCTCCGCTTTTTTCGTAAGGGCAATTTTCCAGTAAGCCCCTTGCTATTCTGCAACCTATTGGTGATGCTGCAAGCTGCTTCTGCTGGAAGCAGATAATAATTAAGCAATAATTTATATTCTCTGCGTGTATGCACAGAGCAATAAAGTGTTCTCAAGAGCTGCGTGCTGCTGAGGCGTTTAATCCGTGCACAGAAGGAGTTTACTGCAAAGCTGCTCCCTCCTTCCAAAAGGCTTTTGTCATCGCTGTGTTGGGAGGGAGGTATTCGGTGTACTCTTTAATAATTTCATTTGATTGGGATATAATTTAAATAGTTAACGCTACACACTCCACTTTAGGATCAGACCTAATTTTATTTGTTTGTTTGATGTACCTTGAAAATAGTAAAAGCTAGTAAGGCAGAGAGAAAGTAAAGATAATGTTTCACTTGTGAGATTTTTTTCTCCCATAGTCCTATAATAAAAGAAAGTGATGATAATTAAGTAAACAGCACTCCTTCCAGAGACATTAGTGGCCACAAGAAGCTATCAGAAATACTTTAAAAGGCAGAGATTTACATTTATTTGAAAACTGCATGGTTTCAAAGGACATCTTAAAATCTGTACCTTTGCAGTTCTCTTTTTATCTACTAATTTATAGGTAACACTTGACATTTCTATAAGTTTTAAAAAATAACAGAAGGCAAGAAGAATCAGTTTTTGGGGTTGTTTACTTTGTACATCTGACAGCACAGTTTGTGAGTCATTTCTATCTGTTGTGGGGGGAAGGGAGAGAATAAGCATCATTCTGTCAGATGCGAAAGAAGTGATTTCCAAATCATGAGACAAATGATCTGTAGAGAGGAGGGTCTCAGAGGTGGGCTTGGTGCCCAGATCATTTTAATTACTGGCTTTTTGGATTTCCCATGACTTCAAAGTGGTGATGTCTCCTTCAGGTTCCAGTCAGACATCTCCTCCCTAATAATAAGGATGAGGATGTTTAGATGAAGCTCCTGCCAACAGGGTCTGTTTGCACCCTAGCACCACAAAGGCTCACCTTCATCTGCAGTGCATCCAAGAAAGGCACCAGTTCTTGTCTCACAAAACACCACGGACCTTGGGAAATCCTTCAAGCTCTAACACTGTGGAAGTTGAGCCAGGTCTGTGGGTGAAGGATGTGGCTTCTAACATGGTTCAAGGGGATGCTAGCGTCAGGGAAAATTCAAACAGATTTGGTATGGATGATTTGAGCCTGTTTGTGCTTAAATCAGTTCACTCACAAGCAGTTTTGGTCTCCCCTGGAGGTGAGGTTTAAAAACTATGGAGGCATTGCAGACCCTCACACAGCTGGGCTGATTGGAAAGAAAGGGAAAAAAGAAAAAAATAATTCCTTGCAGCAGAGGCCCATGGCACTGCTTGATATAATCATGCTTGAAAACAGCTACAGCAAAGGGCTCTGACTCATAATCCATATGGAATTAGGCTTTGACCAACACTGATATTACCTGTCGCTGCCATCCCTCTTCAGCCTATGTCTGCCCCTGCAGCAAGGATGGCAGGGCTTCAGTCTCATACACATATATAGCAAATAAGTTCACCTCTGTCCTAGAAAACCTCCTAATCGAAATGAAAGGAACATTCAGTGTAATGTTTAATATTTTTCTGTAATACATAAGGAAGACAGGCACAAGATAACCAAGAGGTATTTAATAGCTCAGGTTCTCAAACCACTGATGATCATCGGGACAAGCACTGTCAAAACCAGGCCAAGATGAAGGGAGGCTACCTGACAAGGAGTCAGGATGGAGGTTTGACGACATGTCAAACAGTAGTTTCTGTGGCACAGACACAGCTTTACATGAAATTTCATCTCTCACCTGATTAAAGCATTTTGCAGTGACACGTGAATTACCTGTCAGAAATCCCACTGTTGCCTTGTCTCATTCATTAGTGTTTCACTTAGGAGGATAATGTGTAAATCCCAGCACAAAGGACTTTACGAGTTGTGCTTCCCCCAGCTGCTGAAGGAGATGGCCTTTATCTCCCTGTGCAGCTCATGTACCAGCGAGCTCTTATCACCATCTGTCATTCACATTTTGTGCATCAGGGCCATGGCTGGACCACCAGCCTTCAGGTCTGGTCATCTGCTTGAACCACAGCTATGGGGGAATGTTTTTCACAAAGAAATTGAAGTTTGTATTGCTGAGGTTTCCAGGGGATCTGGGGCATTAGTGCACGTGTAGGAGGGAACCTCACTGACAGCAAAAACTTGACAGGAAACTGCATAAGGGTTCAGTTTGACTTTTAGGGAGAAAAAGAATTATAGGGTTAGGAATGCTTATGACTTGCTGCAGTCCTGCTGCCTCTGAAGCACCGTGTCCGTAGTACAGAGTGTCATGGGCTGGAGCAACAGCCTCCCTCCTCCTGCCACCTCAGCTCCATGTTTTACCTGGGCTAGCAGAGGCTTCATTTCCATGGGTAAGCTCAGGTTCTGCATCCCTTTTACCCATGACTCTTTCACTATAATGGCCAACAATCGTGCGATTTGCAAGGATAATCCTTTGTGTTACGATTGCCAGTTCATGATGAAAAGCTACTGAACAGTCATGAGGTAGGAAGCTTACTCCGTTTTCATCAGTAGCCTTCCTGGTGAGAGGCCAGATTAACTATAAACGGTAACTTCCTTGCTTGGCTGAACACAAGCAACACACAGGACTCATAAAATGGCCATAAAGATTTTTCTAGGTGGCATAAAATGGCATTTTTTTGTGTCTGCAATGAACAGCCCTAGAGAGACAGATAAGTCTGTGTCGTACAAGACATCCTGCAGAAGCACAGGGGGGTGACTGGCTGAGGACTGTACTCTGCACTCTGTGACATTGCACATGGCGGTCATTATTTGTCATCATGGTTTAGCACGTTCTGAAAGGGGGCAGACTTCTTTTAGAGAAGTCTCATGCTTGTGGTTTGCTTAGCTCTCTAGTGTTGTTACTTACTCATCTTGTTCCTTGGTTAAGGGGCAGAATAACCCTCAGCAAGGTGGAGTGCCAATATACTGGGCACTGTTTAAATACAAAGAGTAAGCAACACTCATTGCACTGAAGAGCTTGTGATCAAAACAGCCAAGACAAAGCGTGAAAGCTCAGGGAGTATTTGAAATCCAAAGTTTTTTCCTTCCCTTTTGTGCTTAGAAAATGCAGCTGCAGTCTGGCCACACAGATTTTCCCACCCACCTCTCTTAACAATCTTGTATTTTGAGAGAGCTGAAATTACCATGTTCTTACTAGCAAAGAAAGGCCTTCACTGTCATTTTCTAACCACAACTGTTTGAAATGAGCCACAGAGTGCAGTTCAGAGCACAGTGCCTTTGAGGCATCATTTTTTCCCTGATCCCACCATGTACTAGTCATTCTGACATAGAACACAGGGAACAGCTGCATTCTTGTCAGACATCTTCATATTACTGAATAACCTAAGTAACATAGTAAAACATGGAAAGGATGTGTGGTTTCTAATCAAACAACCTGATTTTTGACTAATGGATTGTGAGAGGGAGATCTCCACTCTGTGCTTTGAAGTAGTATAGGACATCTCCAAAGACAGCTCCAGAGCCTGGGATCTCACAAGGCTTTTGCAGGAACCCAGATCACTGATTGCAGACTGATGGGATGCTGGTGGGAGGCAAGAAGGCTGTTTTGAATGAAATAGGCATAGTACCTACTGCAGCAGCTCGCTGGTCCTCACTGGTACACAGTGACACTCCCATAATATGAGTATTTATGACTATCCTGGGCCATCTGGCAGCTGTACATGGCATTAGGGAAGGCACCTGACCTTTACAGCAGAGACTATCTACAAGTGACATTCCAAAACACAGTGAAGAAAAGACCATCCAAACAGACACAGTGATCAGAAGAGGGAACAGAGAGAACTGGGACAGTGATCGCACAGCAGGCCCATGACAGAGATTTGCCTGTAGATTCAATGCCTCTGTGATGTTCCTACTAAATAAAGGAGGTGGGTATAGCGGAAAGCCCACACATTTTGATGATGTGGGTATGTTCCTACAAATGCTCCCAATTTCTGAACCAAATTCCATGTGAATTCACCAAATAATCTTACCTCTGTGTTCAGAGTCGGGAGTGTCAAATTCATTCATTCAATGCAACTACAACTAAAAAGAGCAAAGCAGCAGAGGAACAGCGGCAAAAGTATTGCAGAAGAGAAGCAGAGCTAGGGGCAGGAAGGAGTAGAAGGAAGCAAGGGCACCAGAAAACAGGAGCTTGTCACTGAAACTAGGCTGACTATGACTGCTTTGGAAGATTGTGCTGGTTTAGGGATGGCACCAGGAAGAAGAGGAGATTCCTCACCAGCAGCTGTTAGTGAACAGATGCAGGACGTGCCGCGCAGGTAGCACATGTTACACGTTACTGATCCACCCATGAACAGAGGGAGGGCGCACAGGACTGACCGTGTGTGCCCTGTAACACAAGTCCTGTAGGTTGCCGTCTGTGCCCTGGGCTCTCCAGGCAATTCAGAGAGGCCCACAAAGGGAGGAATTAGAGAGGAAAACTGGAGTACCAACTTCATGCTGACTTGAGTCGTTATCTCTTGTGGCAGGTGTGTAAGATCTGTATCTATCCATTATTTGGTGTGTGGGTGAAAACTGTGACATTTCAGGAGCTCAGCGTTTAGCTTAGATGAAGCTGGAGGCCAAAGATCAAAATTAGACTCATCTGGGTGAGATAAAGTTCAGCTCATCTGATACATGTGTCTTTCCATAACAGCACCTGACAGAGTTGTGAAGTTTGTCCTCACAGTATTCTCAGGAAGAAATAAGAAATGAAATATTGCTGCAGAGATGGAAAACAAGAACAGGATATTTTGAAGATTTTAGCAACACTGCAGAGGGCATCTAGATTGAGACTGGAGTCATGCAGAGGGCAGAATCTGAGTTTTGTGAAGGATTTTAAGACTTTTACAGTGATATTTAAAAGGAGACTGTATAATGAAAAATTCTATATTTTGATATAAGAAAAGCATGAAGAAAATCTCCCATGTAATTTTAAATGTACATTTCAACAGAGCCAGAATATGCCAAGTATATTGTAATATTATTTAAGTCTATCACTGAAAAATTGGAATTCAACAAAAAATTCAAGGTTATTTTCCCTCCTAAAAATGTCAAAACAAGATTATTCACTCTGTATTTGTCTAGAGCAAAATTTCAGGAAAATTAGTGGTTCCAGGAAGCATTCTGGTTCCCAAAGGAGTGCTCATAATGAAAAACTGTTGCTGTTGAAGTTTCTCCATACAGCTCTCCATGCTGTTCAGCATCAGATCAATATTCAAGGCTCTGGTGGCACTCAGTTCTCTCCCCATGGAGCCTCACGACCAAGCCACTCTCTATACAAACATCTTCTTTAGGCACTTCCTTACTGCTTGCACCAGCTCTTCTCGGGCAGCTTGGAAAGGGATATGTCTATCGCTCTTCTAACTTCTCTTTGTTTTTTTCCTCCCTCCTTCTCCCCTTCCCGCTCTCCTCCAGGAACCTTCTGCATCATTTCACTGTGCACGTGCGTGGCTGGAATCAACTTTGAGCTCTCCCGCTACCCCCGCTACCTGTACGGACTTCCCGACGACATCAGCCATGGCTATGGCTGGTCCATGTTCTGTGCGTGGGGGGGCCTGGGCCTCACTCTGATCTCTGGCTTCTTCTGCACTCTGGCCCCTTCTGTCCAACCTGTCCCCAGGACCAACTGCCCCAAATCTAGACCTGAGAATGGGACGGTGTGCTAAAACAAATAGCAAACAAATACACACACACACACAAACATATATATATATGCCTATGTATGCCTATACATGCATATATATGTATATATAATTATATATATATAAAATCTCAATGCCAGTGCCAAGGTAGAGCTGAGTCCAACATGGCACTCACATCTCCACTGGACTCTGTGTTGCTTCATTCTTTCTCACAGCAATGGGAAAGCTTTCCTCTCACGTGGCTCTTCCATCCAACTCTTAACTTCAGCATCATACCTTAGAGGTCAAATGAACCTAGTGTTGCACCTACCTACTGCCATTTGGGAGGGGGAGCAGGGAATCCATGTGGGGAATCTGGAATCAGAATCTGTACAGGACATGGTGGGGGCAGAGGCATGGGGGGGATGACACAGAAAGCGTGTCCATTGCAGACGGAAGGGAAAATGCAAACAGCAAGCAAAGGAACAAATGAAGCATTTGAGCCACTTCAACAACATACCTCCTCAAGGCTATTATCAGAAACTGACCCACTTTCTTTTTCTTTCTAAAACGAAATTACAGAAGCTTGTCCTGTCATTGTTTTTGGGGTTTTGGTTTTTTTTCCTCCTTAAAACGCAGAAAACAAAATGGACAAAATGTGTGAGGAAAAGTAGAAAAGCATTTTCTCTTTGCCTGCCAAACTTTAGAGAGAAGCAAGCAAGTGAAAATAATAATAATAATTAATAATAATAAAAAACATCTAAGAAAATAAAACCAGAAAACAATAAAAAACTCCAAGAGGACATCTCAGCGGACTTTCCAACAATGAGGTTTTAATCTTCCAGCTGCCTTACATCCAGGCTTACAACTGAGGCTGAACTGCTAATGTAAACGCAGCAGAAGGCCTTTTGAAAATGCTGTGATAAATGTGTGTATAACTTTTTCTTCCCTCTTACTTTATTTATTTTTTTTAACAAAACGAAAAATTTAAAACATTGCAATGTGATTGTCCACTAAACCATCCATGCTGTGTTTGTGGCCCAAGACTGAGGCACCACAACGGCAGAAGCGTGAGGAAAGCCGTCAGGTCTGAGACAGCGCATCTTCTCTGGTGGATTTCAGGAGGTTGTTTTTTTTACACGGAGCTTCTGAGAGTTCAGGATGGTGGATCCAGGGGAAGACTGACCAAGAAGAAGGGAGGTGGGGGGAGGCCTGGTAGTTGTTCTTCCCAGGGAATTGATGGAATGGGATTTCATCAAGTTTCCGCTTTGGACGTTTGAGACAACTGGGCAAAAGCCATTGTGGAGGAGGAAAAGGGAGCTAATTTCTGTAAGAGAGAAGTAAGAGATGCCTCTCATTGTGTTCATGTATGCCAAATAAGACCTTCCCGCATCTTGTCTTTGGAAACTGCCCTGGTTCACTGGACATCTCCTCTCTCCATCTGGGAGAACTGTGTACAGATGGATGTGAAAGGGTCAGATGTAGAGAACAGAGATCCATTTCCCATGAGCTTAAGCATTGTATGATATAACTGTGAATCTGCAAATGGAACTCTCTCTTTTTTTGGTCGGTCTCTTTTCCCTGCTACTCCTCTTCCTATTGTCTCCTTTTTCCTTCCCTCTGCTCCTCCCATTGTTTAGGTCATAGGTCCCAGAAGAGCTAAATGAAAGCTAAGTCTGGAGAGGTGGGTGAATGCCATTAGAGGAGGCAAAGCATTTTGGCTGTGAGGACAGTGGGTCGTTGCAGGGTACCAGTGGCTGAGGGAAAGGTGGGGAAGAAGGGCCAAGGGTGTAGCCAAAGGGACTCTGAAGAAGGATGACTGAATTGCCATATATAGGAGTAAGGGCACCACTGACAAATATGCAGGCAAAGGGAGACGGCAAAAAAAAAAGGTCTCCCCAAAACCAATCCAACCCAACATGCTCTTAATTCAGGGATAGTACCAGAAATCCTTTCTTACATGATAGCTGCATGATATCAGTCCTCATCAGTCAATAAAAACTCATATTCTCCATCTAAAAAATCTCACCAGGAGAAGGAGCCTATGCCTGCTGCACAGAAATGCAAGCATTAATTTCCAGGTCATGCCATTTACACAGCTGGCAAAAACCAGTATTGGTTGGTTTAAAAATATCCAGCTAACAAATAATTCTTACATGGGTAGCTGTCTTAACAGTGCTCAAAGAAATGAAGTTTCTGGAGGGCATGTTGGAGTAGGATAGATTTGGGTTTCTTCCATTCTTGCTCAACTACCTAGCTTTTGCTTTCTGTTGTCTGCAGATTCCCCAGACATGCCAATGCTAGCTGCTAAGTCAGTGTGTTGCCACTAAAGTGCCATTCCTGTCAAATGAAGTTTCACAATTTCATTTTCCATTAGATGTGACCAGAGAAATTACTTATTTATTCGAATTGAAAATACAAGCCTTTTGAAGAAACTTCCTTTTTAAGCGGATTATTTTATTTATTTTTTTTCTGGGAAGGTTCTCAAATAGAGTGGTTTTGAAAAGTTTTGAAATCATTTGACTGTGCAAGTGCCTACTTGGTAAGGAGGTTGATAAATTACCACTGAACAGAAGAAGGAAATTTAAAACAAAAACAGCCTTGGAAAGCTAAATGAAAGCTGAATGCAAAAAACCAATAACTGGAAACCAAAAAAGACCTATAAAAATTGTTCATTTCCTCAAAGCATGAAAAATTTTGAAAAAACAACTTCTTGGTAAGAAATTATTAGGAAAATTATGGCTGTTTCATTAAAAAACTTTGAATGCAAACTTTCTTCCTCCTCTGCAGTGCTGAATTCAGTAGGAAGGGTGTTTCATGTGAATACAGATATCTGGAGTGACGCAGGTAAACCAGAGTCACAGAGGTGCCCATCTGGAGTCCACCATCAGCCCTGTGGCAGGCAAAGCAGTACAGCAGCTCCTGCGAGGATGTATCCTTGTGTGGTCCATGAGTGTTCACAGGGTGTATTCTTCTACAGACACAGCTTTGAAAGAGGTATAGCAGTAAGATTTACAGAAATGGAAGTAATTTTGCTGTTTGATGGATTTTCAAAGCTTTCCTTTTTTTCTGCAGGTGGCATAAAAACAGTTTTGCCTTGAAGTATTCTCTGATGCTGTTGGTTTACAAGCTGTATATAAGCCTGTGTGTCTGTCTGTGTGTGGCAGTGGTGGAAGAGGGTTATGATTACTTTTATTTACAACAGAAAAGTGTTGATCCGGAATCTCTGGGCCAGTTCTGTGATTTTCCACTTGCTCTAGCATAGGGTCTGTAAGGCCTGTGTGGCTATGAAACATCTTAAAAGCTATGGGAATGTCTGAAGCAGCAGGTGATCATATCACCTTAATCTCCAACTGGATCCCCAAAAGGACCATTTGTCCAAACACCAGTTCTCTCATCACTGATTTAAGTAGGGGCAGAAACCTTTTGGGAGATTGTGAATTTCCCTCCGTGCTTCTCGAAGAACTGGGAGGAGTCCCATGTGCTTCCATACCCCTGAACAGGGCTCACAGCCCCACCACGTCTTCTGTTGGCTCGGACTTGTCTTTAGAGCAGGTTTGATCCAGAATACATCCAGATCCAAATTTGTGATGCTTAGTGTGTCCATCTCTCCTGAGCTGAAGCACACTTACAGCTACTCTGAGTTTCTGCATTTTGGGGGAGGTTTTGAAGTATCTTTCTGAACAGAGATTGAAGCTTTTTGACTAGTGCGTGGTTTCTTAGTCGGAGAGGCAGCTAATTAGAAATCTGTTATCAGTGATCCCAGCACTAAGGGGCTTGACCCTGTCCCTCAGAACTGCTCTGGCCAAGTGCCTAAGCATGTGCTTTACTTGGAGCATGTGACTAATCCCCTTAATTTTGGTTGACTATTCATATGCTTAAAGTCAAGAGCGTGCTCTCCTGGATGACATTCAGCTTCCTGCAGAGTCCAGCCCACGCTCTTCTTTGCCCGTCCTTCCCCTGTAGATAAGGTGACACTGTCCTAGCCTGAGCAACCAGTGTGTTCTTGGCCTCCCTTTCCGAGAGGTGGAAATGCAGGATCCATATTTGGCAGGCTCTTTCCCACACGTAGCCTTTCACGTTGCACTTCTGGGACAATGCATGTCTGTGCTCCAGAGACCACAGAGCCACTGGAGTGCAGTGGACACAGATATCCTAAAACACCCATCCTAAGGATGCAGGATGAATTGGCTCAACCCTCTGGGATCTGCAGGCTGAGGTTTTGTGTGGAGTGACTCCGTTGTGTTGCCCTGTGACTGTAACGAGTCAGCTGCAGGAGTTCTGCTGTCCGTCCCCACTGGGACACTGTACATGTGAAGGGACTATGTGGCAGGAGCACACATACCCTGTATCCTGTGTACCCTATAGGACATGTCCTTTTTCAAGCTAAAGCTGTTTGTGTGTTAAATTTCCTGACCCATATTAGCCGCCTGTATATATCATCTATCCCTTCTTCCTCTCTGCAAACACACAACTGATCTTTGCTTGTTTAAATAGTACAGTCCCTCCAATTCTTCTTCTAGTTGGGCTTTTTTTTTCCACCCCAGGGACAGTCACAAATGGATCACAAACCACCAGTGACCAGAGCAATTTCTTTGAAATACTGCTTTTGAAAAATTGTCATTACTTTTTAAAATGTTATTCCAGCTGCAATAACAAATCAAAGGGGGAAAAAGCATCCTCAGAGTCCTCTAAATAGAGGATCCTCATCCTTCCAGGAGTGAACTGTGAGAGTGCAGGTATTCTGCTTTCCTGTGGATGCAATTCATTTGGGACCATTTTTAGCTATGGCACATTAGCTGTGCAGTTCATTGGATGGTGAATAAAGCAAAGTTGGTGAAGGAGAGGACTGATGTGCTGGGAGTATCTCAGATTCCCAACCATTCCTGGAAGACTGTGTCTCCATGGCTGTCCATTTACCCACCATGCAGCGCCTCCGAATCAGGTTCATCCCTGGAGCCCCACTGATAAGCGGAGCTCAGACGAAAATCACTGTAATCTGTCCTTAATTCTTGAGTGCCACGCTAACCGCCAGCAGCGAAATGGAGGGAAAATAATATGTTACCAAGTATAGCTTAAATAAAGACATGCATTATTTGGGCTCTTTCTTCTGTGTGTCTCTACATAGGCCTAGAAGGGCTACAGGAGTGCTCAGGCACATTCACACAAACCAACACTGCATTTCCTTGCCCCCAGGTTTCTCACTCCTTCGTGGTCCACACTGCTGTGCTCATCCAGCCAGCAAGGGAAGACTCAAGGTGAAAAACTGAGACAGCTCTGAATGATTGCCAGGTACCAATGACAGACAAAGAGTAAAAAATGGGCATGAAACACAAACAGCATGCAAAGATTAGTGACAGAAGAATTTCCAAGGTCAGGAACCAAAGTTCAAAAAAGCCTAAAGTTTGATTGCAAACTCCAGGCCAGATCCATAAATCTTGATTCTGCCAGTCTAAGATGAAAACTCAAAAACCAGGGCTTAGCTAAAAACTTCTAGTCCCACTGTTTCCAGTTTAGCCAGGAATATAATGCAACTATTCCATAGTCTGTTGAGGTTCACAGAAAGCTCAGGTGCCTTAGAAAATATTTTAGTGCTGTCTTGGTTAACACTGAAAATGAAATGTGTGCTTACACACTCACAATATCTATTCTTTGGCTTTAGGAAGAGTCATCAGATGCTACCTCCCCTCCCTCCCCACCAAGCCCCCACTCTGATTTTGGGTTTCCTGTCTGCCCCACTGCACTCCAATCCTACAGCCTTCTTCAGAGCCATAGTTACAGATTGCAACATTTTAACAACAAATGCTGCTGGTTCCCCGGGGGCTTTGACAAGCTCCCAGTTGACATCAGTGGGAGAACTGGAGCTGATACAGTGCTGTCAATTTAATTGCAGTATGCCTTGCACATTTTTAGGATTTAACTTGGAGAACGAGTCTGGACAACTGCCTCAGTATAGGCCACAAGAGGGAAATGAAATGCTGGTCACCTCTAGTAAAGCACTCCAGAATCACAGATCAATTGTCCTTCCCTTGCTCAGGGAAGACTTTCAGTGAAAATGTAAGTCTCAGATAGGTTATCTCCAGGGGAAGTGGGGGAGTGAAAAAAAGGAGACCCAACAGCAGTTGCTTCAAAACTGGTAGACTTCTGTGAGGATAATCCAATGTCACCTGCAGCATCAGCAGAGGAATTGCCAGGCCCTTCTAGGACTGCACTTATATATTTTTCTTTCACTGATTAACACCCCTGCACAGTGGCAAAAAGTGACTTCAAAAGTTTTCTTGCAGAGGTTGTGTACAGATGGGCACCCTCGCTCCCTTCTTTCCTTAAACATGTGTCCATGTGCACATCCCACATGATGTGGATGCCAGGAACCTGTAAAAGTGTCCTATATAGAGAGAAAATACATGGCAAAATGCAGCATAATTGTTTTCCATTCTTTTATACTTAACTCAGGAGTTGCAATGCAATTCAGATGCCATCTGTGTCCACGTTAGGTTGTGCGTGCAGATCGCGTAGAAACTCTCTGCTGAAGATGCATAAGGAAACACAATACAACTGGGATAAATTTGGAATTTTCCATCCAAAAGTATTTGTGTATTTAAGGAAGAGTTGCCAGTGTATCCCCTCCAAAGCCGAAATGTTTACGATCCCCTAGTGTAACAATCCCACTGTGCCAAGAGGCAGTGCCATGGTAGTTAAAGCTGCTGGGCACAGCAGGGAGCTTCACATCCCATGGGTCTGAGCCCTACCTGTGGCAGCAGGACACAGGAATAGCCCCGTGAAGGCAATTCCTTCAAGTGGCCTTGTTACTATGCCAGCGGGTCAGAAATACCCAAGCAGTAACAGCAGTTCTGCAGTAGGTGAGATAAAGAGTAAAGTCTTCAAAAACCTGTGGTTTTTGCCCCAGTTTCAAAATGATGTAGACTCCAAGGAGTGTGAATCAGTCACAGCTTAGTCTCCTGGGGCCAGATACACAAAACAGCCTCAGCATCCAATTCCTCCTTAGATGGTGAATAAAACACTAAATGCCTTTGGTGCCTACATATTTTTTTTTTAAAAACATATATGCTCCTAATTTGCTTAAGCTCTTGTGGTGTTTTATCTGAAGAAGAGTTTTCTTCTGGCAGTAGAGCATAAGGCTGTATTTTTTTTTTACAAAGAGTTATTCATTAACAATATAGATCATAAGAAAAAGATTCGAATAATCAGAACAACAAAAGTGCAGCCTTAGACTATTCAGTTAGAGTGTACTGAATTATTTATAACTCCTGGGCACCAACAGCAATCACAGATATCTAATTTAAACTGTTACTATTTTTACTTGGCAATTTCCATCACTTAGAGTATTTATATCTATGTATTTGTGGTTTGATCTTTTGCAGGACAAAATTTCCCCTACTTACACAGAAAAACATATTTGGGAACTTTTGAAGGTATTTTTCTGCAGTAACTTAAATTATTTTAAAGCATTTTGAGGCCTAGTATGACACACTTTACAACTTTCAAAACTGTAAACTGTACCTAAAATGGGCTTGAACTTTCAGTTCATTCTCAAGTAAAATTCTCTTTGACTACAGGTCATTGGAATCAAGGACAAATTTGCTTCATTAGCAGATGTAAGACTGGGTCCTATTTATGTGTCTGTGTGATGAGGGGACTTAGGTAAGGGGGCTGCACTTACATGTCAGCCCTCTTAAGGATCTTTTGCATAGATGCAGGAAAAGTCACTGCTAAGTCACTCCCAACTTTCTACCAATCTCTTTTTGTAAAAAACAACCATTATATTTGTGTGTGGCTGGAATAAAGCAGTAGTAAATCTAGCCCATAGGCTGACACGCATATACTTGTAAATATGTGTATATTTGTATATATATTTGTAAATTTATGAAAAATATCCATGTCTTCATGATTGCCTGAAATAACCTGAGGGTGGTGTACAGAATTTCAGGCAAAGGACTGTTTCTTTTTCACAATCCTCATGTATCTCAGATTTAAACCAAAACAACCTAAAAAGTACTATTTCCCAGGAAAATCCTCATTTTGCCATTGCACCAGTTGAGGAGGGGTACCACACTTAAGTCAGCGGCACGCACATCCACACACGTACATCCAGTCAAAAGACTGGGTCTCAAGGGCTTTTTGAAGGAAAAGGAATGGACTGAAAAAGCAATGGTAGGATTTCTGTTCAGCATTAGCTCTCTCAATTGATTCTCTTGTCCTTTATTAGGAGGCCCTTCGTACGGATGCTGTTGTTCTCATTAGGTGTACGTTTGGGAGGAGCTCTATTGGGGGTGACACTGAACCACCCAAAGGCCGGGATTTTCTGGCCTGCCTTTGTCTCCATTAACCTTAGGCTGAGTTCACAATGTTAATGGGCTCATCTCCCTTGGCTTCTTGTACAGGTAGTGAAGAGAGACAGTCACTTAGAGGTGGTGACCCAGAAAAACTGACATCTAAGTCAGCTTTAGGAGCTCCTTCTTGCTTCATGGAGTGACCACTCACCTATCTTGGGTGATCCCAAGATCTTAAAAGATCTTAAATCCTGGTGAGGTGAATCAGGTACCTAGTGCAGAAGAGCATCCATGTGGAGATCAGCCGTGTCTGTGTGCTTTGGGTGCATGGCCTGGGCTCACCTGTAAAACACAGGTGTTAATAGTGAAAGGAACAAAAGGAGATGTTCACAACAGCCTTCCCCTCCCAAACTGCATGACTGCAAAGGATAGGGCTTGTCCCAACCCCTGGAAATAGCATTTGAGGTGAGTGCCTTGTGGTGGCCTCCAGGCGTGGACGACTGGGTGGTCCCAGTGCCGGAGGTCAGAAGTCTTTGGTCTGAACTCTTCACCTTTCTCCGCCAGTCCTGGGCACTGCTGAAGCAGCTCAAAGAGTGAATTTACATCCTAAAAGCTTGAACAGCTGAGCTTGAACAGCTGAGCTGTTCAAAGGTTACTTTTCTTGTTTTATCCCCAAACTGGCCTGAAAAAGTCATCTAGCTGGTAGTGATAATCAAAAAATTCTCCTCCAAGATACAGTCCGGGTAGTTTCATATTCTTTTTTTCCATGTTAATAACTGCTTTACAAACAGCTTACATGGAGATTAAAGAGATTGCAATTTCATCCCTTATTGTTGGGATTATAGTTGTCCTCAGAAAAACCAAACTGAGGACTCAACAAGAGGATGAACCGTGGCTGTATTATTCAGAAAGCTCTGACAAGGCTAAACGTACGTCTCCATCTCATGGTGAGAGTCTCTCAGAGCCAAAATTTGGAATTGCATATTGATAGCAAGTCTATCTAGAAGGACCAGCAATTTAATCTAGTATTAGAATTTTGGATCTCTTGTATAGTCCCATATATTACCTGAATAAAACAAACATAGAGGAGTGGGAAACTTAAACTGATTTCTGAAAACTCTAAGGTTAAGTGAACTTTGGATCTTGTGCCAATGTATGGTCACTACTGTTTGTTTCTACAACTAAATTTAAGTCAGTGATTTGACAATCTTCACCCATCTCTCAGAACAACTTTATTTTTTAAAATACTGTTAAGGTTTTGACAAGAGGGACTTCAGCTGACCTGCAGGGACCTGTAAAGTAAAGATTCAAAACTGTGTACTAGTACTTAAGGAAAGATTTTAGCTAGAAAGTGGAAGATAAAGCTGAGTTCCAGGGATCAAATGTTATTTTTCAGCATGGTACTACCTTGCCCAAGCTGTAGTGTATCATCCTGACATTCTTCTCCTGTCCTCCCTTCCCCTTTTTTGAGGAGTAAGATGTATATCTCTGTCTCCCTCTCTTCCTTTTCCTCCTCGTGTGTGAGAATACAGACATGCTTCCTGTATAGACATTTTTCTCTAAATCTCATTCCATACCAGCTCTTGCATATGTGACTGTTTTGTTATTTGAGATGTCTGTGAAAAAGAAATAAAGGCTTTAAGAGTGAACTCTGGAAATGAGGAGGAGCTTGAGAATATATTAATTTTAAGGATGCAGCACCATTTTCTGCAAGATTTTTCAGAATGTTCCTAAATTCTCATCATCACTCTCCTGCTCTCCCTCTCTGTGAGAGGGATGAGGAGGGTACTGGGATGTGGGATTCTCAAAGGTTGCTCTTTAAACTGTTGACTCACTGTGTCCCACAAGAATTTTGCAGATTTTTCAGAGTTTTAGTGTCAAAGAAAACCTCCTTTTAAAGGCGATAAAGTCAGTGCACAACATCATGTGGGAGAAGGTTCTAAGGGGTGACTCTGTACCAGTTTTTTTTGTTTCCCATTCTTTACAACAGTCCTGGGTGTCCAGCCATGCACATTCTCTCCCTGCTTTGGTGCAGTTTGCCAAGAGGGGCCTGCCTGACCTCTCACCTCCATGATGCACTTGGATTATCTTCTTGGATCACTTTCCATTTTCTCTCCAAAAAAACCCTGTCTCACCTCCTAACAAAAGCCATAACCACTCCTGTGACCCTGCTGCAGGGAGCGAATGCCCAGGCTCCATGGCACAGAGCAATGCCTGGCACCAGAGTGATCCTGGGGGTAAGGAAGGAGAATGGGTGGAGCTCTCAGGCCATCAGAGCTCCAGTGTCACCTTCCTCTGCAAGCTCCCCTGCTGCTCATGAACCTCTCGGCCAGTTCAGCGCGTGGGTCTGACTCTCACTCCCCGGCTTGTGCCCATGGGAAATGTGTGTGGATGTGGCCAAACACTCCTGTGTGAGGGCACGAGCATTGGGTACGAGGGGCAGGGAGAAACCAGACCCACTGGACCCCCCACCATCCACAGTAGGTGCACGGCATGAAGATATTTGCTCTTCAGGATTTCTTCTGCCCCAAGTAATATTCAGCCTAACCACGTGCTAGCACACTGGCCAAAAGTTTTTGGAGGGTTTCCCTTTCTTGACTTCCTCATTGGTCCTTTTTTCCTTATGATCTTTTTTTCTTGCTCAGAAGAAATGAAGCAATTTCCATAATCTTCCTTTGATGATGATAAAAGTTGCAGTCATCACTGTTTCTAATTGACAGTTTGGGAGGCTTAGGATAATAATTCACTTAAATGCCTGCAAATTGAAGTATGTCAGCACTTTCCTAGGACATTCCCAAGTAAAATAATATGACTGGTACAAGACATTTGTCATGCGGGTACATCTTGGCCAGCTGTTTATGTTTCTTCTAAGTGCAGTACACGCACATCAAACTGGATTAAGAAAGACCTAGAATGCCACAATACTCAGGCATATTCAGAGAAATGCAGCAATACATCGCATTTATCTGGCATTTATCTTTAGAAAATTTTACAAGCGTGAGTCCCATCAGACCTGTCTAAGGCAGATAGGTGTTACAGCCATTTTGGAGATGGGAAGCCAAAAGCCTGGGAAAACACCTTTCATTTAGTGGTTTGATGGCCCCTCACAAGTTCTACCAGCTGCAGGTGGAGCCTTCTCTTTTCAGCACTTTCCAAAATCCAGACTGTAGCTGGGTTTATTCAAATCTGCAGTGGCTGTAAATGTGAAAGCCAGGATTAGGACACTCAGGATCCTGATTTCTTCAGAGCACTGCTACAAAGCGTTGATCCCACAAGGTACTTGCCTAATTTCAAGCATAAATCTGCCATTAAGGATGCTATTACCATGCTTATAACTAGGCACGTGCCTAAGTGCTTTGCTAGACTGGGAGTTACATTGAAATATATAAAACTTCAACATATTTTGAAAAGTCCAAAACCGTGTCCATTTCTGATCATGGTTTGGGCATTCTAAAGGATATTTGAACTGTGTATGCAGCTGCTCGACCAAGTGGAGCACTCTTTAGCCAATACACATGGAGTTTTATGACTTTTGGCTAGTAACAGCCAGTTGTCAGAAGTAATAGAAAGTGACACGTCCTGTGAGGTTGGGAACCTCTGTGCTGCTGTAAGAGGCGAAGTGGCTCCTGTGGCCATCGGTGCTAACAATACATCAACAACCACTGACTATTTTGTTCGGTTGTTCTGGTGAGATGTGAGTGTGGTGGCTAATTTCACAAGTAATGTGACATCAAGTGTATTGTACTTTTCCATTTCTTCCTGTAATTTGTTGCAGCAGAGGTGAACAGAATTTGTTTAAACGTGGAACAACCCCTAATTTCTTGTTCTGTTAATCCAAGGTGCTAATCTGCAGACACATGAGTGTTTGTGTACGTGCATCAGTGTTTGCAGGACTGTGGCCCCAAAAGAACATTTTAGTGTCAGGGTTGAGATCAGGGAACTAATAGGGGGAATGAACAAACCCCTAAAACTTTGAATGACAAAAGTTGCAGAAAGCATCACAGGACTTTATCGAAAAACTGGCTACATCTTACAATTTCCCTTTTGTTTTGATTTGTTTTGGTTTTGGTTTTATTCAAATTGGCACAGAATACTGTATTTCCATCAATTAAAATCTTGTCTGGTAACTAACTAAACAACTTGTTCATGGAAAATTAAAAAATAAATAAGTAAACTGTCAGTTGTGGAATGTAAACTGATTAAACAAATAAAAAAAAATCATGTTGTGTGTTTTAAGAGGTTGTGTCTGCTTGTGTCAGGAGCGGGACTGGACACCTCTCACCATCCCCATCCCCACTGAAGGATGGAGGACAAAGAGCAAAACTGCAAGGTGGGTGGTCTCTGAGCTATGGGGTACTGGAAATGCTCTTTTAAAACAAACAATTATAAAGATTAGACAGCTCATGATCAGAATCACTGTACAAAACATTACAACCCGGATATCAATGTGACTGTTTATGGGGAGGTTTTCTGCCTGTCATAGGGATTGATTCCTGCTGGAGCCTCGATGTGAGAGTACTGCATGTACTCTAACACCATTAATCTCTTTTTGGAGCCACTTAATGTGTTGAAGTCTGTGATTTGATTGAAATGTATAGAGACATCACAATAGTTTAGCTCCCACCTTCTCCCAGCAAATAAACAACTAAAGCTGAATATGGATTGGAGCCTGTCAGGTTTCCCGTGCTCAGCTGTAAGGGCTTCAGGAAACGTGGCAGGCAACGCTGCACTGATGTTAGTGCTTCCTCACTGCACTTGTATCCTCAGGCCGACAACGATGCAGCAGACACTAATGCAGCAGAGAGTCGTGCATCTGACACACATTTTCTGTAGGGTTTGGAGTGTGCAGCCAGGGTCGGGCTGCAGGTGTCCCAGGCTGAACACACAACGGTCAGGGTATTCATAACAAATGGAAAGGTATCAAAACCACCTCAAATGTATAAAAAAGAAACTGAAAGAAATAGACAAAAATGCTTGCTGCTGTCCTAGCAGAAGAAAAGCAGAAGAGTGGATCAAAGAGAAAAGCACAACTTTAATTTTTTTTCAATTATTGAGTTTTAAATTAATTAATCTAGAACTAAACTATTACCAAAAAATGATGGCAAGGTAAAGGTTTTTAAACATGATTATTTTGTTGGTTATGGTGGTAAATATCAAAATTGTCTGTGTTGACTCTTTTTACCTGATTGTACCTATAAAGACTTGACAGTCAAAAATAAGGAGGCATCTGATGGGTCTCCCCAAGCTGACTGTTTTCTCGTGACAGACTTTGGGTTGTAGCAAAACAAAGAGTCTCCTGCAGTTTTCAGGATGGAGTGCCTCCTGCCCCCAAAGAGGTCCCGTCTAAAATACCAGCAGTAGTAAGGAACCAAATGAAGGTTCAGAATGGAGAAGTGTAAAAGAAAATTCTCTATCAAAACCCACATCAGTACTGGCATCATTTCTTGACCTCTTCCCTGGCAGTAATGGCTGAGGAAGGGAGAAATCTTTGTGATACACTAAACACACCACTCCAAGAATGTGCCTATTTTTGCCAGGTTTCAAGAGAACCCACTTGTGTAGCCAGTGCTTATGACCTTCCTGCTGCTGTAAATAAAATCTGTGGGGCGAAGCAGAGAGCAGGAGCAGGGAAGGGGTGGCTGGGGATGCAGAAGCTGGCAACCCCCCCAAGGCAAATGAAGGGAGCAAAGATGTTACAGTGGCATATCCAGCACCACGAGGTGTCAAAAGCTTTTGGATGAAACATCTCCTCTCCTTGTCCGCTCCTGCCCGTGCCACCAAGCACAGCTGCCCGCCCAGCCATCCTCATCTGCTCAGTGACACCTCTCAGGTTTAGCAGCGATGCCGGTGGTCGGGGCTGCTCGGGTCTTCGCTCTCTGCCATCAGCAGGGGAAACGTGATTCACCCGTGCTAAAAATGGAAGTCTGCAGAGCTTGTTTTGTAGCAAGGGAGAAAGCAGGTGCCCTCTACTGTAGCAGCCACGGCACTGAAAGCCTCAGGAGCGTGGCCGCAGGGGCAGAGGGCTCAGCTGCTCAGCGCTTGTACAGGAAAGGGCAAAGAAGAACATGAACTTAAAGAGCCAGCTGCTCCTTGAAGGTTGAGCTAGAGATGCTGTCATGAAAGGGCTTGCATTTCAGAAAGAAAGTGGCCTGACTTCAAGATAGATTTATGCATAAAAGTCCAAGTTTGCATTAGCCAGGTGAGGGCTGCATTTTAAGCCCACCTTTTGTTGTTGCTCCCTGCAGTGCCCAAGCTGCCCAGCCCTGCTTCTGCCAGCTCTGTGGTGCTTTCCAGGCTGCTGCTCACGTCTTGAGGTCCAGCTCTCTGGCATGAGAGGATACACCAGGCAGAGCCCCAGGGTCACACAGAAGCTTGCAATGCAGCTGGACAAAGCAGACAGCAAGAGAAGGGAAAACTCATTAACTGTAGTTCACCACAGAGGAAATGAACAGAGGGATTTCAACAACCCAACATCACACAAGCCACCCATGGAAGAGCAGGGTTTGCTGTGCCCTTGTTAGGCTGTCTTACGAAGGCAGGGGCTGAGGCTGTCTTACACAGACACTGCCCCCCACCATTCTGGGCACCTGGACTTGGCAGCTCAGTTTGGGAAGTGTAGCAGGAGTGCTCATCTCTTGTGGTCCAACTCCTGTTTTGAATTAGCACCATCTATTCAAGATTCCAGCTGCTTGTGAAAGGAAAAAACTACTGCATTAGGAAGGAACAGGGCAAATTTTGAGAATTAGGTTTAGGGGAATGAAATCTACTTGTCAGCTTCGTCTACAACACAGTGGGGCCTCAGCAGGTTGAACAGAGGGACAGGCAACAACAACTCCAGTTCTTCAGAGCAGAGAAATCCCTTGCTGTGTCCCTGAGGAGCATCCCAAAGCTCAGCTTTCCCTTTGCTCTAAGTATCTGCTAATGTTTTGTGCCCACCCAGGAGTGAGGACCCCCTCGCTGGAATGCAAGCGCTCTGTTTCAGAGGCAGGATAATCTCACGGTGACCTTTCTTGTCAGACACACATGATAACTGCAGCAGGCTGGGGCTGCATGGGGTGAGGATGCTGGTAATGAAATGCTTTCGTACCTCGACACTCATTATTCTGTTACATTACCGGGCTCTTCCCCAGGGGCCCTCTAAAGAGTCGCGGCTGAGCTCTTTTCCTGCAGAGACCAAACCAGACCACCTAACAAGCTACATTTACTGAAATGTTTGCTCCCTCTCTGCTCAGAGGGAGCGAGGTCTTCTTCATTTGCATGAGAGAGAAGCAGAAGAACTATGCCAGCTCAACTCTGATTTTATCAGCCTGCTAACCCACGGCCAAACAAAAGAGTGAGCCTGTGGCCAGCCAGGAGTGACACATGCTGCTGCCATCCCAGAGCTCACCATGCAGGCCCCTGACTTGCCCCAGCATCCCCAGCATCCCCAGTATGCCTCAAACACTCTGTCTCTGCTAGCCTGCATCTGCTATTGACTTGTAAAGACCGACCACTGACTGCTTCTTTGTAAGAAACTGCACTTTTCCTCTGACTGTTTAATTCCCTGCTATTTCTTCCCATCCTCAGATAAACCCTTGGCCTTCTCAGTTCTGAAATTCAAAGCAGACGTCACTGGGAGCAGGCTGCTCAGAGTGAAGCCTGCATTGCCTGTGATAGCAAAGCCCTCTCACAGAGCTCAGCTCTGTACCAGGAAATGAGCTGGTGGCCCAAGGGCATGCCCAGCAGCAGGAGAGCTCTACTGCCAGCAGATATGGCTGGAGAGAGGTCACAGAGTCCAAGCTTTGGGCCATCATCTCTCCCCTGCTCACTTCCCCAGAGACAACCCTTTCAATCAGAGGTGGTGGTGGGTATTTCAGGAGGTATTAAACTGGAGAAATGAAGGCACGAGGTATCCTGCTTTGGCTTTTGCTAACTGTTCACAGCAATACTCAAAATGCATGCCAGGAACATAAAGGGAGAAATAATAAACCCTGCCATAAGGAGCATGCGATTTGGAAAAGCAGAGGCAGCCAAAGGGTGAGAGAAGGGAATAAAACACAAAGGCAAAGTCTTCACAGCAGCAGTTGGCACTTGGAGCTGGCCATATATATTTGAAACCACTATGCGCAGAAAGCCACTTGGTACTTCAATGCCTTCTGATGACTAAATAAAGTGAGCACACACACACAGGTACACAAGGCCCTCAGTGGGTACAACATGAAACAACCCCAAATATCCACCTTCCCAGTGATGCAGATTTCCTTTTTTTTTCTCCTATGTTTTCTTATAAGCTTCCTGCAAACCTGTCAGAGAAAAGGAGGCTGAGTGAAACATGTTTCCCTGTGCATTGAACAAAGCTTCAAGTTCTCAGTTTCACATTTGGGGTGTTTCTGACAGGCTGCAGTTTCTGCTTCATTTAACCTAGTTTGTTCCCTTTGGGAATTCTCTACCCACCATATCTGCAGCAAGCAATACCATGTGCTGAGGTTTGTACAGAGCTTTCAGACAGAACAGCTGACTGCTGAGTCCCCCCTTCCTTCCCCTCTGTCAGATGGAGATTCATGCGTTACCTTGCACTTCTTGTCTCTTCCCAGCTACCGATTTTCACAAATAGAAATATTTTTGAAACTTCTAATGATCCATCAAACTTGTTTGCAAACAACCAGTGGATCCAAAGTTTGATGGGGACAGATGGGCAGACATGAAGTGACAGAATCTTCATTTCCTTAGGAAACCAGTCTAAAAATATTATGTTCAGAGCTCAGCTTTTTCTGTAAAGATGCACAGTTTCCCGGGAGGCCCAACCAAGTCAGGGGACGCAGGTGGCAGCAGCAGCTCTGTGTCCTGGGTGACACCTTTGCCCGTTGCAGCTGTCATTGCTGTTACTGCCAAAGGTGTGTCACATCGGCTCCTCCTTTCATCTGGGAGGCTCTGCAGTTGTGGAGATCTTGGCTCTGGGACTGAGTCCCCAAGAGGAGCCCACCAGGGAGGACGACGTGGGAGCACTCATGGTTGGAACAGAGACCCACATTGTCTGAGTCAGGATCTGAATGCTTCCAAGATACACCTGGCAAGTTGAAACACATCTGCAGAGAAGGGAAGATGCCCTGAGGGAAGCTGTATCTCAGGACAGGCAGTCAGCCAGGCTTTCCTCCCTCCTCCAGCTGTAACAGCACCATCCAGAATGGCCTTGCAGGAAACCTTGCAACCCACCTGCCAGCCTTGCTTTGCCCACGAGTAAGCAGGGATGGAGGCTAACATCTGCAAGAGCTTATTGTGAAATCTACTGAGGTGGCACTGCTCAAATGTGTCCAGGTGGCACAGTCCCAGTCTGTATAAAACAGTCTCTTTTTGCCATTTTGCCAGAAACAAATTAATTTTCGCCAGCCCCACTACTTCTCTGCAGAGCTAGAGTCAAGCTGCACATTTATTACGAGCATGTTCATCTATTCCTGAACAAAGAGTGTGTTCCCGAGGCCCAGGGGCTCGCAGGACTTGCTAAAGGCAATGCAGGAGGTTGTGCCCCAGGTTCACTGCCTTGTGGGCAGGGGACAGGGGAGAAGAAGAAGGGAAGCAGTGCTCTCCCCTCAGGCAGTGTTGAGGTACCTGCCAGCACCTGGCCCCTGGAAGTGTTCCCAGCTGGCACGGTGGATGGCTCTTGATTGTCCTGTCACATCTTTGCCGACAAGTACTTAAATTGAGCGAGTTCATCCCATAAAATTTAAGGAAGAAGTGAAAGGACAGAAGAATGAAAAGCAATGTATTTTTCTTTTAGCACCTCTCTTTTTCTCATTTTCTCCCGAGGTGTCACCACCTTAAATAAAAGGCCTTTTACTGCCTCACTGTTGTCTGTATCCGGCCACAAATAGCAACGCTGGTGCAAATAGACCAAGGTCTCAGCTTGCCAGCTCTGCCCTCAAGGGTGTCACCTCTGTGCAGAGCCCTTCATTCTCCTTCCTCTCTCATTTCTCCTTTGCTGTCACATTCACTCCTGCCAGCTCAGAAAACACACGCCCTTTTGCTTGCAGAGATACAAGGAGGTTGAGGGCAAACCCGATTCCCAAGGTCTGAAGCTCAGCTTCCATCCCACCAAGAGAATGGCCAGGAGGAGCCATGTTACTGATGTCCAGTTCCTCATGGTTCATTACCAAATTTGCAAATTGCAGTGAGAGCTGACAAAATATTGCTCTGTCCTGGCTCCCTCCTGCAGCCCCTAGGAGGGTTGGCTGGAAAGGCATCTCCTACAAATTCTGCATCCTGGAGAGCCCACATTAAACTGTGAGTGTGTTGGAGATCAGAAGCCCCTCTCTCAGTGGCTCCAGACAGAGTAAGGAGACAGGAGGAGGGATGAAACAGGGTCCTGAGTGGAACCTCCAGCCAGGCAGAGCACTGGGCTGGCAGATGGCTCCCAACACGCAGCAAACACTGTATCAGGGGCACACGTCACTTTTTTCCTTAAAGTTGACTGCATTGTTGCATTTCCCGACTGAGGCCAGATAGGATTGCAGCAGAACAAACGCTGGCAGCATGGGATGCAGGATGTGAGTTATGGGGGGGCTGGCCAGAGAGCTTATTCCCTTTGACCTCTTGTTCCTCCTCACACACCAGAAGACTTGTGTCTCTTTGAACAGCGTTGTGGGAGCCCCTGGGGCCTGCCTCATTCCTCCTAAAACCAGCTGCATACATCATCTGGGATGTATTTCTCTACAGGAGCACAGTCATAGGCAAGTACAGCCCAGACAGGAGGGTCACACAACATAAATGGAAAAAGGACAAGAGAGTTACAGGCTGTCATACCAGCAGGGGTGGGATATTGTCCTTCAACTTCCCATTTTATTCTTTCTTTATGGATCCAGGAAAGTTTATATTTTTAAAAACTATTATTTATTATCTCTTTGCCCATTTTGCTAAAAAATGTACCCAGGCATATCTGCATTCCTATTATATTTGCAGTAGTAGTACTGAATTATTGAGGTAAATGCAAACTTGCATATTAAAACAAAAAGGGATTTTAACTGTTTGGAGGAATACAAACTAGGAAGGCACTGGTCCAGCACAAAAGGCAATGACCAGTAGCCTCTCCTGAGTCCAAACTAGATCCAGGCATCTCTCTCTGCCTTGGCCCTCTCTCACACAGCAATTTACACAAGCATATAAGCATATATCACACCATGCTCTCATTGATTTAACGGGACCTGCTGTACTTCAGAGGCTGGATTTCTTCTATGACCATTTGGCAGAGCATACCAAAGAGGTCACAAACTCATCTGTGATGCTCAGAAAAAAAAAAAAAAATTCCAGGCCAGAATGAACATAAAATAAAAGAGTAGAGTTGATAAAAACAGTGAAGTTGGCTGAGGATATTTTTGATGTACCCAGAGAGGAGGCAGTCATAAATGTTTCCATCAGGTGTGCAATGTACCCATAAAATGTTCCAAATATATTTTCATGCATTTGCAGATGGAAAAAAACCCCACTTATATTCCTCAGCAGTTATTTTACCAGTGAGACAAATGATGGTCTGTTGTTGGACTAGGGAGTATGGATCACAGCTAGGGACAGGAATTGTTTTGATACATGTTCAAGTGGCTCTGTGCAGGTGTAACAGAGCTAATTATAAACTGGCACAGCTGATAGGCAAGAACAGCTTGAAAATCTACCCATCTGCACTTCATGAATGTGTTTCCATTTACTCCCCTGAGCTGAGGATCAAGCCCAAATCTTTTAAAAATGGATGGCTCAGAACAAATCCTTGGTTTTGTTTTGCTCAGTGCAACATCAGGAGCCACTACATGTCAAGAAAAAAGTGATGGCTTCCCAGTCCCATGCAAGCCCATTCAGGATGTCACCTGGAAGCATCTGACATACCCAGGAGATGTTGGATCACTGTCACAGAGTTCACCCTGGCAGGGACTGGTGTTTGCCATGGGAACCCAGCAAAGTTATCTCTGCTGAGAGGTCTCCCTGCTCACAAGGGAAAGCTTCCATAACCAGTTCTGGTCCTGACTGTGTCATTTTGTGGTAACCAGCTCACACTAAACAGCCAGACTCTAGAAGAGAACCTTGTGATGTAAATTTTTTGAGCTATTTAAACCTTTTTAGAAAACAATGGGGAAAAACCTATGAGAAAATCTGATCCAGAATTATTCATCACTCACTGTGAGATTCAAACTTAATTTGATTGCTATTACTGTATGTATTTTTATTGTTCTCCATTTGCTTAATGAATGTTGCAGTTGTAGTAATAAGATTATTGGTAATATGAAAGAGATTTGCAGAATGATGAGAAGATGATTAGATGATACCTTAAGGGTGATTTCTGTTTAAGACACTAACTATGTCATGGAGCAAATAAACTTGGTGAGGGAAGATATCAATGGCTATTAACCTAAGATACAATTATTCCCAAATTACCAGGATACACGTTTCATTACAGTGAGATTACTGGTGACTGATGCTTGGCCCAGGCTCTGCCACCCACTTGTGAGGCTGTGGGACAAAACCTTGCCCAGGGTGTGAATGAGCAAGCAGCTATGGTTCCCCACAGCCCAGGATGTGGTGGCTGAGGCGGGACCCAGCAGGACTCCCACGAACACTTTGGGTTGTGAGCAGTGAGGTCTCAGTGATCAAACTGTGCCTGGCTTTCGAGAGCTGAGCCTTACATCTTGTCTAGCTCCCATTGCTCACGTGTGATGGCCAGACAGCACAGCGATGACAGGGATGCTTGGCCATCAAAGTCGTCACCTTAATGCCACGTGTTCCTTTCTAAATCGATGCTTAGCGACATTTCAGGATCAGTATTAGCACAAGGAATGTGCTGCTTCTCAGATCTGCAAGGCTGACTGGGGACAAAGCATTCGCATATCCGTGAACCTGCAGATCCTGAGGCCGCCCAGCTGTCCTGGCTGAAACAACAGGCTCATCATCCCCTTCCTCCCTCCCTTCTCGGGTCTGGGCGTGTTCACACAACTAACTGCGTGCTCCAGGTGACAAACTCCACCGAGTACGCAGGTGCTTGTGTCCCACTGTTTTAGTTAAGTGATGGGAATGACAGCACACACACACAAGCAGATGCACAGCTCTGCAGCTTGTCCTCCACCATCCAGATGAACCATCTAAATCTCTTGCTTGTTTTGGTATATTTAGTGAATTCTGCCAGCTTCCTCAGTGCCTTTAATGGTCTGTGGAATATTTTCCTGGCTCTTCACTTAAATTTTTCAGTCTCTTAAGGACTTTCACAGATCCATTTTGATCCTAACTAACGAGAGTTTCTACATTATGTTAATAGTGATTCTGCTACTAACATTTTCTCTATGGTCTCTCTTTCAGCCATATCCCTGGCAATCTCTGTCTTCTGTTCAAGGTTGGACAAAACTTTGGATAGTAGGTTGGTTGTTTTTCTAAGTCAGATCATTACACACAACATGTAATTCTAAGCTGTACCCACTGCATTTTCACACAGGTAGCTGGGAGTGGGTCTAGGTCCCCAAAATGCCTGCCAGCTGTGTATATAACTGCAAGCAGAAATTCCCAGCATTAACTAGCTTGGCAGTCTCAGTAGTGTGACATGGCCAATTTCAGCAGACACTGTTTTCTGTGAAAAAAACCATAATCTCTTTATTTATTAGAACAAACCGATATCACATTTCATTGGTGTCTGTGGCACAGAAGTCATTGTTTTGCAGCTTTGAGCAAAGCTTTACAGCACCACTAATAGTGTCCTTGGAGAAATAAATGAACAACCTAACTCTTGTGCTGTGAACCATTGGAATAGAGTCCCCTAATAAACTCCTTCAGTTTCTCAGACTCTGTATGAATATTGACACTGCACATCCATTAACCATCAGTGAGCAGCAGTGCTCCAGGTGGTTGCTGCAAGCAGCCAGATTAGGGGCAAATGTTGCCAACCTTCCCAATGAATCTTTACAAATTTTCCTTGTCTGTGTGGACAGGCTCTCCCCCATCATCTCACCCGTGACATAGTCATTCCAGTTTTTATGTTATGTTATTTATTCAAGCATTATTTGCATTATCTAGAATTTTCTGTTTTGTTTGCGTAGCTTTGTCATGGTACTAGGAGAAACTGTGCTTTGTTCCTACAAGAATTAATGTGATGATTCTAACATTCTCCACTCAGTGATGCTACTAATATCCCCTCTTTGCATCTGATTTAAGAGTATCTTTCCTAAAGATAAGAATTGCAGGGAGTGCATAGGACGATGCTAAGGGAGTTGAGATCTTTGCTGGGTCAATATTACAAATTATGCCTTTTCCAGTATATTTCCTGTTTATTTTCCAGTTTTGTTCACTTACTTTGTGCTTAATAAGCTTATCACTGTCCATTCTGTTTCCATATTTACTTTCTGCTACATGTGACTCTCCTACAAGTATCTTCCAAAAGTATTTCTGGCAACACATATGCTTCTGTATAACAGTTAAAAAATAAATGTCTTATTTATTTCCAGTTAGATAATTTCATCTTTGGCTCCTTTGTTGTACATTTTCACTGTGTATAATTTTCATCTAAGCATATGGTGCTGCCCTTGTTTTCATTACCCATCCTATATATTCCTTCTGTTGGTATTCACTTGGTTTTGTGAAGCAAAGTCCAGTCTGGTATTCGTTGCCTCTTTTGTCATGGAATGGACATTATCCCAACTTACGTTGCCTGGTACAGTGTGCATAAATCCATGCACTGTTTTACATGTCAAACATCTTGAGTTTCCTCTTTGCTATGACCTGGGATTCTCCGTGCATTTTTAATGGCAGAGACCTGCCCATCCTCTGCAAGATTCAATCTGTGAAGTGATTTCTGTCTCTTGGCAAAGCTCATCTTCTCTGTTAATTCTTAATTGTAAATCTCCTGATAGCGATTTAACACTTCATTCTCTCACTTATGGTATTTCCTTAATTTACTTTACTCCAGGTACCTTATGGTATTCGGTATTTAAATTACTCTTCCCATCTGTTCTTAGCAAGGGAAAGCAAGAAAACAAAGCAAGCGAAGATGCCATATAAATGGAGTCAATAATGCCTGTGCATTTGGAGAGCATGGATAACAAGTACTGGCTCGTTACTGTGGTTCAAACCACTTTCATTTAATGTAAAATACATGGCTGCTCTAATCTAGCCAAGTCCCAGAGTCTTACACTGCCCTCAGCAACATCTTATCATAGATCCTTAAAGCAGCATATTAAGTGAAAAGAACGTCTAAACAGCTTGAAAAGCAAAGCCAGTCTTTGAACTGACACCAGATCACAATGTGATAGGAATTCAAAGAATATGCACTGTATGCAGGGAAAGAAACAACACGGGATTTAGAGGCAATGCCTGTGTCAGTCATAATTAGCACGTCAATTAACAACACGAAAATAACAAAACCAATTTATAAAACCATATCACTTAGTAACTTTCTGGAAGATAAATGCAATGTGACATTGTTCAAAACCAAACTAGCCACAGAGCTTGTTGAAGTGCATCTGCTGAAAATGCTAGAGAGTTTGTAAAGAAGATGTTTGGAAGAGCTCTCTAATGTCTTCCTAAACCTCTGGAAGCAGTGTATATGGCAGGATGTGTAACTCCAACAACTTTTTTCTCACAGGAAAAGTAAAATGAATACCTTTCAATAGTTGAAAGCTATGAGACAATGAAAAAGCAGAATACCAGCTTTTATTCTAATTTAACTAATTTACTTAAAGAAAAGAAAGAGACCAAATACAATTATGTGTTCATCAACAATGGACGACATTAAGAGCTCTACTTCACAGGCTGATGAAATGGCCAGTTACAATTTGTGAGCAAAGGTCCTTGTCAGTATTAGATGCAGAATGTGTCTTCTGGCAGGGGCTGAACTAGACCAATTTATAGTAACTCAGTGGGATTATACTTTTTCTAAGTGGTCATATTTTGCACTCCAGTATCCAAGACAAATTAATCTTCCACCTTCTACAGCAGCAAAGGTATTTGGTTGGTGAAGAAGAATGGGAGTGGTTCATCATTACAGTGATGGATTTTCTCAGCCTGCCTTTGCCTGCAACTGCTTCCGTTGATCCCTGAACTCCACCTAAGGACAAGGATAAAACAAGTCGTTGTCACAGAGCATTGCCACTGACTTTGGAAGGAGTGAAACTTTGAGCAAACACAGTAATGTGCTGGATATGTGATCTAAGATGTCAGCCAGATGTGTTCAGTGGGCCATGGTGATGCACACAATTGAGTCAAAAGCAAATGAAAATAGAAGCATTTAATAGAAAACCAACAGGGAATCTCTTTCCTTCAAACTGTGGCTGTTGCTCTTTGATTACAATTGCCCAAGGCCCCACTCCATCTGGTCCATAGATTAAGATGTCACTGCCTCAGTGAAAAATGAACCATTCCTGCAGATATATTAGTAGTTTTCAGGAGCTCTTCTGAATACAAGATCATCTGGCAATGGGAAATAACCAGGATGGTATATAGCAGCAGCTGGATTTTTGGGTAGGGAGTATCTCAGTGTGACTATAGGTAAGTAGTATATAACATTTCTGGATGCACTGAAATCAAGGAACAGTGTAAAAGCCCTAATTTCCTACCCTCTCTCTCATCCAGCTGTACAACAGGGATAAAAGGAGAGAATATGACTTTTTTTTCTTTGTTAAATAATGAGCATTAATCTCTGCCAAAAGCAAAATGCCTGAGTGAGGAGTCTCACGGGTTACATCCCTCACTCAGATTCAGTCTGCAGAAGTGACAACAGCTGCCTGCAGCTGTAAGGCCAGGAGAGGTTTGGTGCTGCCAGCCTGCTGGGTGGCAGCTACATCCCTTCCAGATAGGCACTGCTTAGAGGGGAATGCACATCCTGCAAGTAGGATTGCACTGTGCATTCGGGCTCTCTCCTTCCCTCCCTCTACCCTACTGTTTTCCGTGCAGGGTCCTCTAATATGTAGCAGTACCGTAGTAACAGCATGAGCTCGGAGAGGAGTGACCTTAGCCTCAGTCAGCACGACTTTCTTAAGGGTAGGAACCAGCACCAGCAACAAAACTGATGTCTTTGATGTAGCTCTCACTGAGACCTGCACTGAGAAGCAGAGTGTAGAATTAGCGCAGGAGCTGCCAGAAGTTTCTGCACAGCGGCTTGTGCTGCTGGGTGAATGGGTAGGTCCCAGTCCCAGGGCACTGGGCTTGTTCCTCCATTTGGAGCAGACCCAGAGGAGATCTAACAACGCTCAAAGCTTGGGGTCCAGGCCTGCTCACGCTAAAGCCTCAGTAGCACCTGCATTTACTGAATCCAAATGGTTTGGGAGTGAGTGTAGAGCATTCTGAAACTTGTCTCTGCTAAAGGAACAAGTTCCTGACAAGATTGCCACAGAGCACCTTAATGGGTTTCTGCTGCTGTTCAAAAGCTGTGAATATCTCTATTATTCCCTTGGAAAAAAAGGTTAATAAACTGAGGGAATCAGGGAATATTTCTGTGTAATAGCTCGGATGTGGGAAGAGGGGGCAGGGTGCAAAGGTGGTGGGGTTTGCCCTATAAATACGCTAGGCACGCTCCTGAATTTCATTCTAGAGGGGGTGAAGCTCAGGTCGTGTTCTGCTTGCAGAAGAGCCAAGGAAGAGCAAGGAAGGGGAAGAAGGGAGATATTATTCTTGTGCAGAGTTTCTCAGAGTTACCCAACCAAAAACCCTGCCAGTGTGATTCAGTCCTTTCTTCAAACCAGTGGAGCAGGCACTGACTGCAGACATTACTGCCCCAGGGAATCACACCTCCAGGCAGAGCTGGAAATGAGGGCAAGAGAATCCATCATGAACTTTCTCTGCTCTCACAGGCAGGAACTTTCTCTGATTAGCTTCAGTGGCTGCAGTGCTCCTCTCTCTTACATAAATCATTGGCCAGGGTGGAATGGAGTGGGACCTGGGATACACTGTGAAGGAGGAGCTTCAGGCCCTGAACACAAAACCAGGAGAACAGAAGCAGAGAGACACAGACTGGGAAGCCCACTAGAGATTTCAGCTAGCCCAAGGACCCCTTGACAGGAAGGGAAAGAGCTCGGTCTGCAGCCAAGCCTCTGCCCGTGGCTTGTGGTTAAGAAAAGTCGGAGGTGGATGTGCCTGAAAGGCTGGAGCACCCATCCCATGGCCTGATCTGGAGAGATACCCACTCAGTCCTGCTCACATCCACCAAGGAAAAGGGTTCTCCCTCACTTTAAATCATGCTTGGTGTTCGGGTGTTCCGGAATTAAAGCAAATTATAATCTCCCTTGCTGGGTCAGAGACATGGAATTATTTAGATTCTGTTTTTCTCCTCATCAGCTGCACAAAAGCCTGAAGGTTGTCTGAGGATGCTCTTCCCTGCCACTCTGGCTGCAGGCATATTAATCATGTAAAAACGGGGGGCCGTGGGCAGACTCTGACAGACAACGCTGCCTCGGTCTGGCAGGAACACGGACTTGCATCGCTGTGGTAAACACACAGCTCCTGCAGAGCAATAAATCTGGTCTCTTTGCAACACAAGTAGCTATTTGCATTTTACTTGTAAGAAAGCACCTGAAGAGACAGAATCGCCATGATGGCACAGGATGTGCTGACAGCACTGCTGTTCCATACCCTCAGACCATGGATAGACGAGTCTCAAATGCCAGAATAACCAGCAGGCTGAGGGGTCCCAATTCTCCATTGCTGTAAGGATGACAGAGGGACGACACTGAACTGGGAAGGTCCCTTTTTTATGCAAACCTAGGCACAGATTGTGCTGGACAGAAATGGAGACTAAATGATTCTCTGTCCTTATCAATTGCAGGGCCTTGCCAAGTGGTAGAAAAAACCTCTCTACTGTTTCCTTTACATTCTGTGGCTGAGCACTGAGATGACTGAGGATGTGACTTTTCCAAAGTTACAAATAAGTACGTGCCTGAAGCATAATCATGTATCTGAAGCTTCTCCTGCTAACAGGATTGGAACTGATGGTAGAGACAGGATGATAAAAAAATTACTCATCATAAAAGGGTCAGACATGAGTAACCAGGATGAGGCAATCCCCTGGCTTCATACACAACTTGTGAGATAATTTTAGGTGACACATCCCCAGTCAAGTATTAAGACCTGCAGAGCAGCTTTTTGAATTAGTCTGTTTTTTACAAAAACCATGTAGCAATAATAAGAAAACAAAATCACACATTCCAGCCTCCTCTGAACAGTGTTATGAAAAAGAAAGCAGGAATTTTACTTGGCCTAAAAAATTACTACACACATAATCTAGAGGATGCTCAAAATCAGTCCTTTATCCTCTCATTTTCCATTGCATACACTCTAATAACTGCTTCTATTGATCTGACATGCAGAAAACTAGGACAGCTAAAGGAGAAGTACCTGGTACATGCAGCAGCATGGCAGGTGTGATCTACCTTGAGGGTGATCAGACAGCCACAGCCAAAAACTAGGACATACGTGTTTGCCAGAAGGAATTTCGGAATGGACGCTGCATTCTAAGTAAAGCCAAGCAAAAAGACAAGTGCACAGTCTGTTGTTGCTGTCTGCACTGCCTCTTTCTTCTCAGGGCAGCTCTCTTCAAAAAGCCCCACACCAGAATTCACCAACCCAAAATCTCAGATAGTGTCACACAGTCCCAGCAGGGGAGATGGGATGGGATCTCTGCACCTCACCCTGTCCAGACACCCTGCCCAAAGCAGGGTCAAGTCCCTCTGCTAGGGATGCTGAAGGCAACTCGCAATTGAGCTAAAACGTCTCCCTTATACTAGCTCTGATGTGTTTTCATGGTTATGAACACAGGAAAATTTCCATTCAGCCATCTTAGAAATACTCAGGTCTTTCCTACATTTAAGCATTAGTTCTGACTGCTCTGAACATGTATTAGAATACTAAAGAGGCTTTATTTTAAAAGTTCAAGCTTGTTTTGGAAACATCGTTAATGAACATAACTGTACTCGGTACACTTGGTTGCAAAATAGGAAGTTACAGATGTTTGTAAATTATTTGTGGCACCACATGAGAATTATGAATTTGAAAAGCATTTATCATCACACAATCTCTTCATAAGTGAAAGAAAGAAGGATGAGAGTACTAATATCTGTGGCTATGATTGCTGTTAGCAGTTGGCCATACCACCTGAATCCTCTAAAAAAGTAGGACAAACACCAAAAGAAAAGTAGGACATTTAATCACTCCACACCACCTGGAACATTCAGCACTGGATCAAGTGCATGTACTCAGCACACTGAGGTGCACTGGACAGATGAACCTGGAATATCTAAGTGGGAAGCAATGGCTACTGTATGAGTTTATGCCTGAAATATTCATCAGGAGAGGATAATTTAATGTTTTCTTACTAAAAAAAATTTTAAAAATCCCAGATCTTCTGCTCTACAAAATAAAGGGAAGAAAATCCAAAACATAGCAGGGAAACTAATCCATGGAGTTTAATCAGCTTTTCTTACCACTAACAGCAGAGTGTCTTCTGGACCATCTTGTGCGTCAACTTGATTTTTGCAGAACAGACTTTTGCATACCCAAAATCCCAAATTTGGCCTCAAGCATCCACCTTATGTTACTACTCATATCCCATCCTGACATTCTTAAGCAGAAGGATCTGGAGAAGCTTTTTACAAA
>VYXC01003310.1:390314-444007 GCA_013397175.1 Platysteira castanea
GAGCGCCGGGACTCCGGGAAGAGTGGAAACTCTTTTCCTTGGGATTTGCGGGGTTTTGTGGGGTTTTGTTTGCTTGTTTCTGTGAAGTGCGGCCGGGTGCGTGCGCGGAACGCCGGGGCCGCGGGAGCGGTTTCCAGCCGAGCCGGGCCGGGCAGCGGAGCGGCGGCGCGGCCGGAGGGGTGGCCGGCGCTGCCCGACGGGCGGGATGGCGAAAGTGCTGGCCGCCCTCAGGAACCACTGGAAGAAATCCACGTTCGGGGCCTGCCTGCTGGGCTGGGGCGGGCACTGGCTTTATGGGAAGCACTGGTAATGCCGGCTGGGGCCGGGCCGGGCCGGGCGGGGAGGCGGGAGGGAGAGGTGGAGGGAGGGGGAGCGCCTAAAATGGGGGTCACCTCTCGGAGGGCCCCGGCACCCAGAGGGGATGGTTCTCCCTCCTGCTTTGCTTCAGCAGCTGTAGGCGTGGGAGGCTCAGTGCCTTTTTATGCCTTCCCACGTCGGCCGTGCTGTAAGACTGGGGCGGGTTCAGGCGGGAGGTTTAAACAGAGGGGATGTCTGGCTGCCGTCAGCAATTTTGGGGCCTCCTGGAGAGGAGAAGGTTTTCGCTCTTCTAACCTAAAAAAGAATGTCATGAGCCATACGTGTGTGTTCAGCTTGCCTGCTTTTAGCCTGTATTATAAAGATGATTGGAACCGGGCCCGCAGGGTGTGCTGAGGGTGGCCCATCCCAACGTGGTGGTCCTATGCCCGTGGGTTTTCCCACCTCCTTTTTGCTGTAGCAGAAGTCCTTGTCCCTTTCTTGAGGCCTGGCACCAGCAGCAGCCTTGTGCTGTCCCTCCCTGGTGTGGTCTTTGCTGTTGTTGCCCACCCAGCTGGAAGGAGCCTGTCAGCTGCTCCTCCCGTACCTAATGGTGTCATTCCCACTGCTTACCTGTGGTGCAAATATCCCTTACAGTCAGCAAAATCCTCATTTGTGTTTCTTAAAAAGCTGGGTTTATACTTTATTCCCTGTCCTTCAAGACTGTGGTTAAAGCATTTGACTAAAATTCAAATTTAGCCAAATTATTTTTAAAAACTGTTACTTTTGGTTCTGCTGTTTATTGTCACTGTCTTAATGTTTCTTTAATGGGTTAGTCAGTTTTTTTAACAATGTTCTTTTCTGCTTATATTGAAATACTGCCAAAGTCTCAGTGGAAAAGTTAGGAAAATAAATCTGTTTATGTTGTTTTTATATTCTCTTTCTTCACATCTTTTTGCCTAGGGACTTTGGCATTAACTCAGTCTTTGTTTTGCATGCTACATCTCCTTTAGTTGCTTGCTCCTTACCTGAAGCACTGAGGCTCAGCTGACTTTCAGAGAAGGGCTTGTGGGTCCTGGTGGACCACAGGCTGTCCCTGAGCCAGCAGTGAGCCCTGGGGGCCAAGAAGGGCAGTGGAATCCTGGAACAGCGTTGCCAGCAGGTCGAGGGAGGGGATCCTGCCACTCTACTCAGCCCTGGCGAGGCACATCTGGAGTGCTGTGTCCAGTTCTGGGCTCATCAGGACAAGAGAGACACGGAGCTCCTGGAGCGGGGCCAGTGGAGGGTGACAAAGATGACAGAGATGGCTCAGGGAGCTGGGCCTGTTCAGCCTTGAGAAAAGACGACTGAGAGGGAACCTCATCAATGTTTATCAGCATCTGAAGGGAGGGTGTCAAGAGGAGGGATCCAGGCTCTGTTCCATGGTGCCAAGCAGTAGGACAAGGGGCAATGGGCACAAACTGGTGCTCTGGAAGTTCCACCTGGAACTGAGGAAGAACTTTTTTACTGGGCAAGTGACCGGGCACTGGAACAGACTGCACAGAGAGGGTGTGGAGTCTCCCTCCCTGGAGATACTCTAGAACCATCTGGACACAATCCTGTGCAATGTATTCTAGGAAAATCCCGCAGGTTGGAGCAGGGAGGTTGGACTAAGTGAACCACAGTGGTTCCTTCCAGCTGTACCCATTCTGTGATTTTGTGACTGCTGGGCAAGCAACAAAAAGACTCTTCCTCCAAATTTTTTTCCTTGAAAATGCTGATTACATGTTGGGGTTTTTTGATGCCTCCATGTAATGTCAGTGCACTTGCATTCGACTTTGTCCTCTGATAAAGTGAACTTTGAATTTGGATAAAATAGAAAGATGTAAATGAGTAAGTATTTGAAGTTCTATCATTCCAAATACCTCATAGCCAAAAGAATAAACTTGATGTACAAAATGAGGTGGAAGAAATTTCTTGGTGGCATTCATATGAGGGGCTAGCTGGTGGGACAGAGCAGCCCGTGACCTTCCCAGGTACCAGCTTATGTAAGTGGCCTCTTTGCTGGTCTTTTGTTGCCACAGATACTGATGACAGCAGAGAGCAAGTCAGGCCCAGGTCCTATGGAGAGCTACTGAAACACACATTAACAAAAAGACTATACCCACTCCTTGTGCATATGGAGAGTGAGCACTTGAGGAGGCCTAGGAACAGTGAAAGACACAGCCAGTGTGTCCCCTTTGTGTCTTTCGTGTCTGGAAGTTCGTGCCTGTGTGCTGTTGGTTTCAGCTGTACATTGATTTCTTGTGTGGTAACGGTGACATTGTGTTCAGATCACAGAGAATGTGGAGCGTGCCACAAATGATGTGGTGGGGAATACGGAGGAAAATATGAAAGGCAAACAACCCAAAAAGGAATCTTTGGTATCTAAATTTTAGTGCCTGGAGGTTGTTTGCCTCAAGTATAGGTGTGGCACTTTAAACCAGATGATGTTCTGGGGGGAAAAATTTTTACATATCCCGTTCTCCAATCTCCCCTTTTATCTGTGAAGGAAAATACAGCATTTCCTTAGCAGACACTGGAAATGCAAGGTAGGAAATCCTGTGATGACAAACAGCTCAGTGAGACTTTGATATGGGCCGTAGCTACTGCTTTCAGGGTTTTAAACACTGCTTGGAAATGCTGACAACTGTTTAGCAGTTTCTGGGCCATTTTCTGTGGAGGGTTGTTTCATTCAGGTTAGAGAAAAACAAGGAACGACAAGAGCCTGATGGCAAGAGTGTAAAAGAGAATTGAAAGGTGATCTCAACAGCGCTCTGTGCACGGTGAAGACCTTACCTTGTGGCAGGTGGACAGCAGGGAATAGGCCAGGATCCCTCTCTGCAGCTTGTGGGGATGGCTTTTGGTGTGTTTCTGTACATTCCCTCTTCCCAGTTTCTTTGTGTGTGTCCCAGCTGTGCTGGGGAGCAGAGAGGTGCCTTTTGTCCCGTGCACAGACTGCTGCAGGCAGCGCTGGGAGAGGTTAATGAAGGATCTGTATGGGCTGTGTTGGCCCTGAGGCTTGTTGTTATCCACAGCAGAGACTAAATTGCTGTGCATGAGCCATACCTGACTAGACTGATATTTGCCCTTTGAGAACACATTAAAAGTGTAGTCTTGTGCTTTGGTTTCTGGCATCACAAGTTCCTGATAAAGGGCCTTGCTTTAGCACAACTTAAGCAGATTAGCCTCTGACTTCTTGGAAGCAGCTGAGATGTTGCTCATTTATTTGCAGCGAAGAAAATTTTTGTTTGCCATCCTGCATCCGTCTTTCCGTCCTTGTGGATTTTCTAAAATATTTCTCTTGCAAGGAGAAGATGATTTGTTTTTTCGACTTCTCAAGGTTCCTTCTTCTTTTGGATGCTGCAGCCATGATGCCTGCATTAAGTGGAGCTATTGTAAATAACAATCTGTCCTGCAGATAAATAGCAGCTCTTCTGTAGTCAGTCTCTACAAGCTCTTAGGGACACAAGAGCTCTGAAGTATTTCCTTAAAACTTTGGAGGATGCTGTATGGACAAGAAGAATGTTACCTTTTCCAGGCTTGTTCCCAGCACCTCTTCCCTGCCTGGAAGTGGACAGGGGTGTCCCCCTTCTGCACCCTGAAGTCTGTGCTGTGGAGCCTGATGTGGGTGCCCTTGTGCTCCCTAGGGTGTAAAGGAAAGAGGGGCACTGGAATGTGATGGATCATTGCTGAGTTGGTCTAAAGGTTGTAGATGGCAATACTGTAAAGGTCGAGAAGCTGCTTAATCTTGGCATTTTCTTCCTGCAGCATTTAGTTTCTGGATCAGTGTATTAGCCTTTCAGTTTGGGAGGTGTTTGTTCAAATACTGACCGATTGAAAAGTAAGGAATTTTGGAGGAGCAGGTAGAATAAAAGGAGGAAACCTTGTGCTGATTCCCCCTCCCCCGTATGTTATTCACCCCTTCTAAGCACGGGATAGTACAGAAGGTATCTCTTCAACAGGGCTTTTTATGTGTGAAATGATAGGTATTATGTCTGGTTGAACTGCTGTTAACTAAAACCCTTTTGCCATTCTTGCAAAACAGTGGTGAGTGGTAAGTTAAAATCCTTTTTGTTCTCATAAAAGAATATGTTTTAAAAATCCACTGTCTTGCATGTAGGATAGCAAATACTCTTGCAGTATCTGAGAAGTAGGAGGATTAACTCAGTGTTGCTACATGTGAGATTTTCTTTAATTTCTCTGGATTGCATGAGTTTATACAGTAGGCTCATTTTAATCTATAGCATATCATGCTGTAGGTACAAGGGACACTTAATTTAATATCCTAGATCAAAGCTTGGAGGGCATGCAGACTGTCAGATGTGTGCTCATACACAGTAACGTGCTTCTGCTTAGGATACACAGGTGAGGTTGATTACAAATAAAGTAAAGATACCAAATGGTTGTTCTAAAATTTTCACCAAGTTTGGAATCCCCGCTCCCCTTTATGTCCTGGGTCACCTTTCCTGAATTGAGCTGCAGCTGTTCTTTCTATGCCCAGGTGGTGCAGTGAGTTACCAGCTCTGTCAAATCAGCAGAAATGAATCTCCAGCACGATGGACTTCGACTTAACTGATTGTCAGATTTGACCAGACTGTTCCAGTGATGTCACTGCGTAAGTGATCATCACCATGTCAGGATGGAGACCCTGGATATTCTACTGAAGCAGTGGACTCATCACATACTTAGTTTTACTCTGTATATGTTAAAGTATTGACATTCTCAGGAGAAAATGCTGGCAAAGCACCTGAGCCTTTGACTGCCTGCCAGTAATCCTGAGTGGTGCTGTTATCTACAATTTGAATGTTAGTCTCTGTGTGTTTGCCAGCTGATAACTCACTTTGTCACCTTTCTGCATATACGTCCTGAGTAGCTGACTTTATTTCATCAAAACTTTGTCAAAAAAGCAGAGTATAAATTCTGAGTCTTAGGTAAAGCTGATAAAACGCAAGATTTGTCTTTCATGCCCTTCCAAGGCCAAGATGGAAGTAAATGCTAATATCCAGTAAAGAGGATTCTGTGCTCTTGCTGTATTAGAAGCAGCCAAAAAAACTCTCTGCTAAGATAAAATCTTTTTCAGGAGTTCTGTTATAGCTCCTGAGGGCTGATCCTGTGGGCACAGCTTTGGTCAAGTTTCTCCTCACAAAACTCTGAGTTTTGATGCAGACACTGGAGCTGGAGAGTTTTTAGGCTTCTTCATGCTTGACTGTATTTATTAGTCTTAGATTTAATGCTGATAACCCATTTTGAAATGAGATACTGAGCTTCTTTATACATTTGTGGTGTGATCACTTTTAGGGGAGTTGCTTTGGTTGGATCTAAGACAGACCCTTGCTGCAGCTGAGAGCCTCAAACAGCTTCAGTTTGACTTTGTTGTCCTCTGCTTATTGCATTCATTGCTGCCTTTCATCATGGGAACTGACCTTTCCACCCTGGTTTCTTCTGGCACTTGGGCACAGGACTCAGTCTCAGCTTGAGGAGCATCCATACTGAATTGTGTGCATCTTTGTGCTTATATATAAGAGTGTTAATTCCCTATTCCAGCTGAAAACGTTCAGGACAGGAGCAGTGGCCACCAGTCCTGCACTGGGGGTGTTGCAGAGAAATCAGAGCACCCCTGTCCAGGCGAGCCACATGGATGTTGTGCTCTCAGAGCGTTGTGTTCTGGCAGCCTGGCAGGGCTGGGGTGTGGGGAGCTCTGCACAGTTGCTCTTGTGTCCTTTCTGTGTGGGTTCCATCCTTTGGTGTGAGCCTGCTCTGCTCTGCACAGAGTCTGTGCTGCAGTGGCTGCCGGCCTTGAGGCTTTACTGGGAATGTTCTGTCTGTGGGTTCAGCCTAGGACAGCCTCTTTCTTCCATATCCTGCTGCCACTGTTTGTTCCTCTCCGTTTCCCAATTTTTTACTGCTTAAGCAAGTTGGCCCAGCTGTAAGCTGTGTGATGCTTAATTCTCACAGCAGGAAGACAGCCCTGAGTTGGCCAGCAGATGCAACACTGCTTGTCTGTTTGGCTTTAAGGCCGAATTGTGTAGATAAGCCCTTAGGGGAAAAGTAAAGTAAAAATTGATTTTTAGTTTGCGATGGATATGGTGGAAGTCAGAAGAAATCTTTGTGTGGTCTTTAAGGCAGTGCAGCAATTTCTCTCAGCCTCCACCTGCTCGTGTTTGAGCATTGTTGAAAAGGCTTTGTTACTACCTAATAGCAGGCAATAAAGTACAAAAAAATCAACAAAATCTTACGATTATTATTTAGTCTCTTCTTCTCTGGGAGCTGGTGAGTAGTCATATTTTGAGAATTTCAGAAGTTACCTTTTGGCTGGTTTTCACATTTTTCTAGCTATATTGATTGATTATTATGACCTGCAGAGGATTTGCAGGCCCACTTGGGGTACTTTAGGTGAGCCACGTGAGGTGAGTAAAGACAACAGCTATAATACAGGAGGAGGACTGCTGTTCTTACAGGTGCATCCCTGTGAGTGCACTTGTGCAGTTTTTTCTGAAGTTTGAAGCTAGTTAAGTGTTGACATAATATTTGAAGGAAATAAAAAAATTCATATTACCTGGCATCTTTAAACCAAACGTGGGACATCCTTAAGATAAATTCAGTTGACTTTGAAATATGTCCCAGTAGAATAAGTGGAAATCCTATGAGTATGGCTGGGATGGTGTGCTGCTGGAGAAGTGAGACAAATCACCTGGAAATTGCTGGATGGTAAATGATTCTTCTGGTCTCAGAATCTAAACTTTTCCTTTGACACCCAAATGGTAAGTGTTAAAGTACGCTTTTTCTGTCTCTTTAAGTGCTTCGGTGCAGGAGAAAATCAGCCTAAATGTTGACATCTAAACTGTCAAGCTTAATTTTTATGGGTAAGATGCCACTGAGGTGAATCCTTGGCAGTTGTTTTGAAGATCTTTGCAGGTTGGGAAAGAGCACAGTATCTTCTGCTTGCATTTGGAAACTGTTGTTGGATTCCATTTTAAAGGCAATTAACACTGCAGTGTAAAGCTGGGGGCACCAGGAAAACAGACTGGCCGACAATGTGGCAGAGCTTGACTTCTGAACAAAACAGCATCAGTGTGAAGTAAACAGATAACGTGGGTTTGGCTGGGATTTGTTCAGAAGGTTAGGACAGCAATTCTCAAAGACATCAACTGTGCGGCCATCATTTGATAGTGGGGGTTTCTTGATATCCCATAATATTTCAGCTTTACGTATTGAAATTGCAATTGTTTTCTGTTTGCTTTGGCCACACATAGTCACATAGGGGAGGGGGCAAATGTCCATCTGTTGAGGGCTCATGCCTTCAGTGGACAGTGAGGACTTAGCCTGTCACGCTGTCTGACTGAGCTGGAATTAGCTGTGACACTGCTGTTCCACAGCTTGGAACACCAGCCTTTTCAGAGGTAGTTATTTTAACCAGTGCACTTTCATCATATTGCTGCCATCAAACCCAAGGCTGTCGCTCCTCTAAGTAATATTGCAGGTGCTTAATACAAGTTATCTACTGCTTTGGTTTTAATGAGCAAATATAACAGCATGCCTCTGAGGACTTTTTTTCAGACATTCCAGTTACTTGTTATCCTGATGAGGTATTATTCACATATTTTCTTTTTCCATGCTTGAGCTCTTCCTTTGTCTTTTCATTATTACCAGGAATAAATCTGTGGCTTTTATACCATAGTTATTTTCTCAGAACCCTGTTTTATATCTCACCTGAAGTCACCCTACGTCTCATTTTATGGCATTGCAGCATCTCTTGGTGATGCCAAAAAGAGCAGCTTATATAGTTCCAGTGACAGATAAATACTGTAAACCAGTGGAATCAAATGGATGGCACTTGGATTTGGCCTTGCCTCGCCTTCTCTTCTGCCATTTCCATGGCAGGGTTTGGCCTGATGAGCCACACTTTGGGGCAGAAGTGTGCTGTTCTCCCAGTCACTTGTTTCTGGCTGGTTGGCCTTTAATCCTTTTGGTTGGTATAGTGTTCGTTTTGGTATGCTGACTGTTAGTGAGGCTTTTGGTACTTGATATTTTGAGACAACAATATCGAGTCTTGCCAGGTATTGGCAAGGACAAGCTGAAGGATGGGGAGTGTCTGGTACCTAGAGGACAGGCGAGACTCTGGGCACTGCAGACCAGTACTCCCCATTTTGTCTGCAGGGGGAAATAGGACATTTTTAGGGCTGGGGAAGAAACAGACTTTTGTTCCTCACTCAGTAGCTGTGTCTCCAGTGCTTGCCATCTATATACCCTGCTTGCCAGTAACAAGCATGAGGATTAGTCAGGAATGTATTTCTGAAATGACCATCCCTGATGTATCTAACACTGATAATCTCTCTTTTGTTTTTAAACTTCACTTAACAACTTGAGTGTTTTTCACTTCTCTGAGTTTCTGCTTTGGGCCTTGCTAGGTGGGTGGGAGGTGCTGCATTAATGTGTGTTTGGCTTGCAAACTGATGGAGAGAGGAGTTCACAGTTGTAATGCACAAAGACTTAAGTCCTCTCTAAAACCCTTCCACACTGCCAGAATGGTAAGTACCTTCAGTGTAAATACCAGGCAGCAAGAACATTGGAAAAACCCACACCTGAGCTCTGGAGTACAGTTATGTAGTGATTTAACAAATAAATCACAGTTACAGTGTGCCAGAGTTTATGTAATCTCAGCAAACTTAGCATCCTGGTCTTTGTTTTCTGCTTTTCTTTCCTGTAGAAAGAATGTTTGTGTGCACATGGAGAAAAAAAATATGCATGTGTGCATAAATGGGGATGTTTCATCCTTAAAATGTTTTGGGTGGGTTTTTTTTTTTTGTTTCAGTGTTGTCAAACTGTGTGTAAAAGAGGTATGTACCTACATTTTAAAAATGAGCAAATCGTTCTAAACTTACACAACGTAATGTCCGCTCTCTTTTCTGTCTTACCTGATAGCGATAACCTGCTACGAAGAGCTGCATGCCAAGAAGCCCAGGTAATACCGTTTAAAGTAATAAAATTAGATTAAAATCTCCCTCTTATCTTGGTTGTGCAGGGCTCCTGAGATTTTCCCAGCGGGCCTTTCCTACGTGACAAGCCTTGTAATGATGCCATCTGTGTTCTTTCCCTTAATGCCCAGGGGTGGACAGGGCCCCTGCCTGCAGCCGGGGTACTGCCCCTTGTGTGCCCCGGCTGCTGCTGCAGGGGAGTGCAGTGTTATCCTTGGGGTGATCTTAGTCACTGCTGGAGCTACCCACTCCTCCGTTGCTGCACGTGTAATTGCTCTGTGCCTGTAAAGTTCTGGTAGGAGGATGATTTGTTGATAAGAGTGAAATCCCAGCCCCACCAGGAGAGGTGCAGTCTGGGCAGAAGCAGCCCAAACCACTTCATGTCAGCGCTCAGCTGCAGAGACCTTGCCCTTGTCTGTTTGACCCTGAGTGACTTTATCAGGGATGCCAGCTGTGACGAGTGACTGACCCAGCTCTCTAGAGACCCATGTACTGGGAACGTAACGGGGACAGCCAGGTTGCTGATCAGTGACAAGAAGGCCAGTGTTAGGGGAAGAGAGGTACTCTCTCAGGGCACTGGCTGTTGCATTTCATAGTTTGTGGCCTGCATGGGCAAACAGCAGTTAACAAACTCCTGTACTGTAGTATTCCCACAAAGAAATCTTATCCTTAATAAGCAGTCTTTGGAGGTGTAAGTGCTGCTGCCCATGGATGACATCACTTCTGTAGGATTTTAAGAGTTTTTACCTCCCACAAATAAAGTTTATTCTAAACCTGCTTCTTCCTGACAGATCTTTGAGATTTGGCAGGGTGTAACACTGCTCCCATCATTGCTACATCCTGGGGCCTGAGTAGAAGAGTGAAAATTATTTTTCTCTATAGAGAAGTGTTGTGCACCTAAATTATCCCAATTTTAGCCTGTCTGCTGTTGAGGGAGAGGTTTTCACAGCAGCTTGTCTTGTGCAATGGATCTTCATGCCAGAATAGATGTAAGGGAACTCACGGCTCACGGCCGAACAAGGAAAATCTTTCCCTGAAAATACTGCTTTCATAAACTATACTTGTAATTTCAGAGTCTTATGTTTTCAATGTTCATTTTTACCGCATAATAGCAAAGTGATAGAAGTTTTTTATATCACAAAAAATAGCCATTAATACCTCAGTATTTGAAGCACGCTGACCAAATTAAACCATTTTTTTTAAAGGAGCTGATGAAGTGGTTTATGTGTATTGTCAAAAAGGTGTGAGTGCTACGGAAAAGAGTGGTACCAGCAGATAGTTTAGTTGTGGAAATCCTGAATTTCCCATTTCTTAAATCCAGTTATTAAGTGACAGGTTCTATTCCATTATGGCTTATTCTTACAAATAAAAATACAAAAAGCACTGTCAGTAGAGCTTCCTACAATTTTAGTGGTGAAAGCCTGGGAGAATATCCTGCTGAAGACTCCTGCATTATAAAGGAATGAAGCAAAAAGCCTAGTAATCAATTCTGGCTGTGATTTCCATTCTCACTGATGTGTCAGTGCCAAATAGTGCTTGAAAACACACAGCAATACTGCATTAAGGCATTAAGTGTCTGGTATGTTCTTCAGAATAACAGCAATCTAAAATTGTTTGAAAATGCTACTTGCTTTTATATAAATGCTGTATATAAGTACTGGAAAAAAAATAGAGGCAAACTCACCAAAGAAAAAGTTTAGTCTGAATGAAGCGTGTGTGAAGTTCTTACCATTTTTACATTGGATTTTTAGGTTTTTGAGCCTGTTACATTATCAAATTCTTGAGGGAGCTGCCTTCCTGACAAAGTGTCCACTACAGCAGTATTTCCTGCAAAGATTCCACCATGTGTGTCTGAATTTAAATATCAGTTCATGATGACAGCCTTGGTGTGGCAAATGATTATGTAAAGATTCTTTACTAAAGAACCCATTTATCATACTTTTATCATTTTACACTTCTGTCTCTGGAATAAGTTGGTGTCAGCTGACTTGGACTTCCTTGGCAAATCAGTCTTGCTGATTTACCTTGTTGTTGCTGAGCTCTGGGCATGTGTTAGAGGTGCTGTTTATCTGGCAAACAATTCACTCAAAGATAGTCGTCTGTAAAAGAATGTAGTTTCTTTGCTGGTATTCATAAAGCACTATAGAAGCTTTGTATAAAGGGTTTTTCATAGTTGTAGAATGGTGACTGTCATTTTAGAAGTCCAGAAATACAATACCTGGAAGTGTGCATTTGACAAGAAAGTGAAAAAGGCATTGACTTACCTAAATTATACCTTCATATATATATTTAATAACCATTTTTACCGTATGACTATAAGTTGTCTTTACTCATGTTCTGCTCTGAAAGACTTCTAGAATGTTGCATTATTATTTTTTATTTGCTGTCTTACAAATCAGCATTTGCTTTAGAAATGCCCCGGTATGTAACATAAATGTCTAAGTGTATTACATAAAGAAGCAATTATGTCATTACTCATAAAATCTTTATGAGCCTTGTTGGGTTGTTTAGAGCCTTGGTAGATTGTTTGGGGCGTGTAAATACATCACATTGTGCCCCTGAAGCAAATAATTAGTTGTTTCTAACAGCTGTAACATGCTAGAGGTCCCCTATTCCCCAATTCCCACCCAACAATTGCAATATTATGAGTTGGTCTGTTTTCCAGCTGATCTTTGAGTAAAGCTTAAGAGCTATTGATTTGTTTCACTTTCTTTGAAGATTTCTTTACTCTCAGCAACTTCTCTCATCCTTTTTCTTCCTTGAAGAAGAAATTTGGATGTCTTAAGCAGCACAGCCAGCTGTACCTGTCTTTAAATTGAGGTTTCCTGAGCAAAGTTTGCAAGTGGAATTAATAATAGATTTGAGCAGTTAACAGCTACTAAAATGTCCTGTTCTTTGTGTCCAGTATCACCTTCTTCAAGATAAAAATTCCTGCTAGGGGGTTAACTTTCAGGGTAAAGGGGAAAAAAAGCCAGGGACAGTTGACTGGGCCACCTTCAGCACAGTAGTTTTTGGTTCCTACTCTGTTCCTGGGGCTTCTGGGTGATATTGCTGAATACCTTGTCTTCCTTGTATTCAAAACCGGTTTGATTTGGTGTGTTAGTGAGGATGCCTTCAAATGACCTTCTAGAGGCTTGCAGAGTGGGATGTAACATGCGTGGAAGTTTTGCATTTCCTTGCCTCTCCTGTGCCGAACAGCTTTGGAAATAGGTACAAGGTGCAAGAGGCTTTATGGAGGAACTCTTAAAGAATTAAAATTGAGATGCCTCTTCCGAATTGGATTAAAAGTTGAAGAGGAATTGAATCATTTTTATAGAGAGAGATTAGTTTAAAAAAAGTGTGAGAAACAGTGAACTTGCTTATAGGTCAAGGCAGATTCACTTATAATTATCTTTCCTGTCTTCAAAAACTGAAGCATAGAAAATACTAAAATGAGTAGAAGAAATAGAGGAATTAAAGTTCAGAAGTTGGAAAGAATGCAGAAAGAAGGTGGCAGGCATGTGTATGGGAATTACGTAAGGAAAGAAGATCAAGTAACCTTGGAGTCAAGGAGAGCTCCCTGGATCTCTGCCCATGGCAGAAAACCAGAGGTTGACAAAAACGAAATGGTGGTGGAATTGTAAAAATGAGCTAAAGAGTACTTATGACAGTGATGTGAGCTGCTGCTAAGAGTGCAGGTCTTTGAATGGGAGACCTGTACAGTGGCTGAAGATGGAAGTCATTTGAATGTCATGAGGCTTGAAAGCCCATTGACATTTGTAGAGATGCGTTATTTTGAACTGTTTTAGCAGTGTGCTTAAAAGATAAACTGAGCCCTCCTCTTTTTCTCTTCCTTAGGCTTTTGGCAACCAGCTGATCCCTGCCACTGCACCATTGAAGAAAGCAACAGTGTTCCTCAACCCAGCAGCTTGCAAAGGGTAAAATTCCTACTTCCCAGCACTCTCATTTGAGGCACTCTTTCTGTATTTTTGCTCTGCTATCCACTATAAAAGCCAGCCAGATTTTTGAGCTCATTTTTGCCTCCCTGTGATGCCAAGCTGGTGCTATGTAACTATGCCAAACGTTATTTCACCAAAAGTATTGGGATGAGAAATAGCATTAGTTGCTTGAGGTGGAAGAATAATTTCTAAGCATATATATTTATTTCATTTTTTTCTTTAATCCTGTCTTTTGGCCTTTGTCATTCCTTCATACGTGGAATTCCTTTGTATTCCTTCCAAACTTTTGCGTGTGATATATTTCCATCCTCAAAAACTATAGAAATAAGAGATGACCTTGACTGCGTCAAGACTTGAGGTTGGCAAGAAGTGATCTTACTTCTGTGGGAACCTCCCCTTGAAAGGGATGTGCCCACAAGCTGAGAGGCTAAATATGGGCTGGGAGCAAGACTCCTGGAAGAGGTCGGCTGCTATTTTTGTGTGCTCATTAGTAGAAAAAACATAATCTTGGATATGATGTGTGTCTCTTTCTGCTGATCTGCTAAGCCTTGGAATAGGTGCATTTTGTGGAGGGGCAGAGAGTTTTTACTATCAATATCAAAAGAAGAATATACCTGACATGGAAGCGCTTGGGCTTACACGCTTTTGTTCGAAACACTCATGACTAGAAAATGCAAAGTATTAATCAAGTCTCATGTTTCTACTTGTAAACAGTTTATAGTTAGCAGTATAATTATTTTATTATGCAATGACAGGCATAAAATGTATCAATCCTATAACAAAAAAAAGTTCAGATAGCGTTTTGCTTCTAACCTTATTTAATAATATGTAATAATAAATAATTGGGATTTTTTAAATGTTTCTGAAAACCTACATGGGCCTTCTTTGTGGTCCTTAAAGGCTGGTGCTTTGTAAGTCATTAATTTTTTAATAAATTTCTTTCTGGAGATCTTAATTTGTTTTGATGGGTTTTTAAAATTATTTTTGGCAAAAGCTAGATAGCATCTTTTGTATTTATTAAAATTGCAACAAAGCCCTGACAACTGAGATATGAGACTAGAAATGTAATACATTTGAACCACATGAAATCTCATCTTTCCTGACTGTCATGTCGAGTGACTGATTGTGGAGATTGAATGCTTGGTTTTAAGTAGATTTCTTCTTGTTATTCATTTGTTTCTTTCCTTTTAAATTTTTTTTCAGCTACCAGAGTCATTAAATAGTTTTTACTTTGTTATTTCTAGCAAAGCTGGGAACCTTTTTGAAAAGAATGCTGCACCAATTTTGCACTTATCTGGCTTGGATGTAACTGTGGTTAAGGTAAGAACTGATAGGTTCTGCTGCTATAGAAATAGTGACTGCTCTGCTTTCTCCTCTTGAAGAATTGAAATTCAAAGCTGTATGCATTTGAAATTCTCAGTTGTTTTGTAGACATCTTATGGGAAGAAATAAATACTGAGATATTAAGCCAATACCTACTCTTTTAACTTCACAGTTAGTTTACGAACAGTGTAGTGAGATTTTAATTTTCAGCTAAAGCAGTACATATGCTTGTTTGTCTGTCTAAAACAGCCCTTCTATAATTCATGTTTGAGAGAAAACTCTCTAAATATTTGAGTACTGGCTAGTGGTACGTGGCCATTGCTGTTGAGTTTGTCATTATTGCCTGAACTTGAAGAGTTCAAAAGTGAAGAATTTTGACATGCAGTTGAACCATTCAGATTAATTAAAAAAAACCTTTTATCTTTACACCGAAATTATTTCTGTGTCTCTCCAAATAATTCAATGTTCCCATCATGAAAACAGAACATTGAGCTGTAAATGGTGTGAATTAACAAACGGGTTTTCTTTGGAAAGAGAAGAACAAGGGAACATGAAGGGATTCTGAGTTTTGCAGGTTTTTTGAGGCTGTGATATGTGGATTGCTTAATAGTCAATGTATCCTAACAGCAAAGTACTCTAATATGCATCTTTCTGCCTTGAAATCTTTTTCACAAGGTTTAGTGTTAAAATACTGTTTTTATTAATCTCTTTCTCTGATCATTAAAAATACCTTAGTATTTTTAATTAATTAGTCCCACCCTAAGAGAAGAAATTATTTTGCAAGACTTAAAACTGATGCTTGGTAGCATCAGACCTGGCAAGTTAGCAAGACAGGGGTGGGTGAGAAAGTGAGGCTGCGATGGCTCTGCAAAAGACATTCATTTTGCAGAAAACAGTTTTGATGGTTTAAAAAGTCAGTACTCTTTGCTGCTAAATACATTGTCAGTGCCTGTCAGGCCCATCATGTAGTTGATGCTGTGTTTCAGGAGATGCATTTGAGCACTTTGACTATTAAAGATACTGGGAATTTTTCTGCAAAAGCATGGTTGGCTTCTGGATTTGTTTCAGTGTAACATTACCTGGAAATATGATTATTGCTGTGGTATTCTAGATCTCTTGAGTAAGATTTGCTCTGATATTTCATTTAACCTGTATGTGTGTGTGTGTGTGTGTGTGTGTGTATGTGTGTGTGTGTGCTTGCACATATTATATTATGCATCAAACTGGTTTTATAAGTTTAAAAAAAGAATCTCTGAATGTGAGTAACATACAGTACTGTGTGCCTATAGAAAAGTAACTATTAACCACATGGATAGATGATTCTTTTTTCTATGAGAGAGATATACTAGAAATAGTCATTTGAGTCCTCGTGTTTGGATTTCTGTTTCTTCAGACTGATTATGAGGGACAAGCGAAAAAGCTTCTGGAATTAATGGAAAACACGGATCTGATCATTATTGCAGGAGGAGATGGCACAGTCCAAGAGGTACTGCAGGAGCCTGGTTTGTTGAGAGTCATAGTTGGGCTGAGGGCAAGAAGATTGAGTCTGTACAATGTAGCAGCATCATAACAACTGTTCCTAGAGATATGTCCAGTTCAGTATCTGTGTTTTCAGTAAATGTTACCATATTCTGGGGGCAGAACAATCTGCTCGTTGGTATTAGTCTTAAAAAGATTATGGGAGTGGGGACAAAAAAGAGTGTGTGACACAACTGACTTTCAGAACTTTATTCTAGAATGAGCAAACTCTTTGGAGGGACATGGTTCTAACTTTTTCTTTCTGTGTAATGTAGTTGTAATGGTTTGATTTTCAAATTTCCTTCCTTTCTATATACTCCCTAAGAGGAGTGCATATTTTTCTAAGTGGGAATCAGATAATTTAAAAATCACGTGGGAATGATGACAAAGCACAGAACGTATTTAATAAATGCCTGTTGTCAAGATGATTAATGACAGGAGCAGAACTGGGGGATACTCTCTTTTTCAAGTAATACTGTATTTTATTCAAAGAGTTCCTGGTTGCCAACTGCTGGTTTCATAAGACAATGGCTAAATGAATGCAGTGACCTTAAGAGAAAGTGATCAGAATACATCTGCAAGTTCGTTCTGGCCTTTTGTTAATTGCATTTATTGGTGCTGGTTTTGCATTATGGAGAGCATTATTCAGTGTTCAGACATTTACACTGGCATTGGTTGTGGTGCCAGCATGTACTCAGGCACACTCATAACCCTGCTGTTTCCAGCATGTTTGCAGGCTGAACATTCCTCCTTTCCCATGCAAATAACTGTAGCACCTTCCATAAAAGAGTACCTGCTCCTTAAATCTTTTCAAAAAGTAGATGTGGTTAAGAATTCTGTAGCTTTGTACTGTAACTGAAAAATAAAATTCTTAGAGCTGAGCATTTCCCATGTTTTTCAGGTCATAACTGGACTTCTCCGTAGAGCAGATGAGGTGAGAAGGTGTCATTTTAAAACTTGTGTTTATTTCGTGGAGTGTCTTGTGCATCCACTGTGAACTCTTGGCCTCAGCTGCCTTCAGCAGATAGGTTGCTTACTGATCTGGAGCCAGCTTGCTGTGTAATAAGCCAGCTGGGCTACTGTCCTGCAGTGCTGCCTGTTGTTCTTTGTTCCCTTTCGGAGGGAGTGCAGTGACTCCCAAGCCATGGCTTTGGGAAGTTTCCAGTGTCAGAGCAGGGATTGTGGAGAAGCCAAATGCTCAATTTTCAAAGACCCATGGACCAGCTGTGCCTTCCACTTTGTTTGGCGGAAGCATTGGGCGAAAGTACATGTTTTTCTTGTATTTGTTCAGGCTTGAAACCGAATTCAGTTCTGGTCACACTCCTGCTTTGGGATTGCTTTGCTGTTTCTTCAGGCAGTGCATACCTACCTACGCAGATGGCTGTACTAAGCAAATTTTAACCTCTCAAGGTGGATCACTCTGAATGGAAATGAGAGAGATTTTTCTTTTTAGTGGGAGGATAGTGTTATTGAAGAAAGGAGGGAATCATTGTTCCCAAAACCTTCTGGCAGGAGCTGGCAAAAACTCAATTAAATGATCCAGACAAGATTATGATGATACCCTTGGCAGGTAGAATTGTATCTGTTTAGGCATTTGCTTTGTCTGAATGTGACAAGGGAAACTCTGCAACCACGCCAGTATTTTTAAAGGAGGGCTAGTTATATCAGTTCTGAGACATCACTGTTTTAAATCTAATATTATTACAGTTGGATCCTGAGACCTTTGTAACCTGGAGATAGTGGAAAAAAAGTTTTAGAGGCTTTACTGGCTAGTTTGTCTTTATTTTTTTGGCTTCATTTATCGTGATGTAGCTTGGATTGTTTTGCAGTAGTGTAGGAAATCCTGCATCCAGCACAATTTTGGGTGGAATACTGCATTGTAGTATTGCCACTGTGTCACTTCATGTCTTTGGCCAAGGTATTCTCGTCCTTCATGTCACTCTGTCCTAGGAGTAGAGATCTGCACCTGAGCTCCCTCTCTCTGTGCCCTGCTTCCTTTTTCACTTGCGGGTGTCACACCACTGTTGCCTGCATAAGAGGAGCCTGTGCAAAGGTATTCCAGAAGCCCTGTTCCTAGCAGCCAGGGTAGCAGAGCTTGACTGCAGGAGCTGCAAACAGCCTCTCATCTGCACACTGTAAAGCAGTGTTGGAGAAAATGAGAGCAGGGTGTTTGAGAGTGTTAGGAGTCGCAGGTGACACAGAGAGAGCAGAGGAGAGCGTTGGGGCATGCAGTGAGACGGGAATTCCAGAGTGGCTGCAGAGAGCACCAGGCTGTGTCCTGGTGCAAGTAGCAGCATTGCCCAGGGGGAATATGGGGCACTGGAGTATGTGGTATTTACATTGATTGCTGACATGCTTCAAGAAGCGAGGTTTAAGATGAGGTATAGGGTAATAAGTTGCTCCTTCAACAAGCTCTTCTGCTGAACAGTGGTACAGAAAAATTGCATGGTCAGTGACTTTCAAAAATTAGACTGTCGCAGTCCGGTTGGACTGCGACATTAGACCTTCTGCTGCTTCATGATTTGGATGGCAGAGGAATCAATTAATTTCCTTTCCTTAAGTGAGAAAATCTCTTTGCTATGCAAGGTTACTCTGTCAGAGGGGGATTTCTGCGGTGGTAAATGAGATTCAGAGCCTGTGATGCCACTGTCAGTATTAAGAAAGATGGCGGATTGCTGACAGAATCCATGCATTAGGTGGGATGTGGCTGACAAACTGCATGTAACAATGCTCTTAATGATTACAGAGAGCTCCTTTGTACCCAGTTGGCACTGGTGGGTTCACAGATTTGGGTGCTGTGTTCTGAGTCATTGTGTGAGGAAGTGCCTGGCTGCTCAGTGCCAAAGGGGTGATGCCAGACACAGCTGTGATTTCCACACAGGAAGCTTCGTCCAAATGTTAATTTACTCTCCTCATGTGTCCAGGCTGCCTTCAGTAAGATTCCTATAGGATTCATACCCCTTGGGAAAACTTGCACTTTGAGCCACACACTGTACCCTGAGAGCACAAATCAAGTCCAGTAAGTATTGCATGTTTCTGAAACACGGTTGTTTGTTTTCAAGGAGCAGTGCTTCTTGGTAGCTTGATGCTTTTCTTTTTCTTCTGTGTTACGTAGAAGTTGGCAATCTCTGGGCAGAGCCTGATGATTCTCTGGACTTGCCTGAGTTAATGACTTCCAAAAACTGACTAAAAATTAAAAGAAGGAAATGTATGTATTATTAGAAATCATTTGCTGTGGCTAATTTCTCTGTGATCGTGTGATGCTCAGAGTTTAAAAAGAGAAAGGGATTAAAAGGATCAGCCTCTTAGGAGTAGAAAAAAGGGTATGACAAGGATATAGCAAGGATATGACAAAATAAACCAAAAATAAGTCCTCTTTCTGACCCTTCTCCAGTCTAAGAATTCTAGAAACCAAACCACATATAGCCGGGTTAGGATCTGCAAAGTAAGGCATACAAGAATATGGGGAAGGTTGGATCCCATTACTTACTTTTGCAGGGCAGGACTAACTTTTCCCTGTGGTGGGACTGATGGTGGCAGTAATCCAACAACCCAGTTCTTATCTTCAGCATCCTGGATATGATCCAGTCTGGTGCTGTCTGTTGCCTGCAGTTCAGTTTGTTGCAGGATTGTTTTGTCCACTTATAAAGAGAAAGGGGAATTAAATAATCTTTCTTTTCCCCACACTTCATTTCTTTTCAATTCTTCCCTTCCTCAAAATAATGATATAAATAATAATGTATTTCTCATAATAATAAATATATTTCTTCTTGATCCTGAAATCTTTTCACTCTCACTCTCCCACTAACTCATTAACGTTTTTCTTTGTGGAACCCTTGCTGGTATCCATCATACATAAAACCCATGAGTCAACTGGCATAACATCCTTCATTAAAACTACCAGAGAGCTTTGAAGCTCAGAAAGGTGAACAAGGCTGTAATCAGCAGCTAAGATTAAAATAATAATTTATGTTTCTAAAGAAGCTGTTTGAAGTGGATGATCTTCTTGTCCCAGGGTAATGAACTGCACAGGTGGGGCTGCAGCACACTGGTGAAGTTGAAGATAATTTGGTCAATAGGCTGCTTAACAACCCACACCAGTAACAGAACCTGAGTTAAGAAGTGCAGAAGTGATATTTTCCAAAGGAATATTTGGGCTTTGGTTCCTTCAACACTCTCTTACTTCGGAGTGTAGGACCTGTAAAGGTCTTAGAGAAAGATAAGAGCTGGGAGAGAAGACGGGCTGTGGGAAGAACAGCTTCCTTATCTGTCTCGGTATTCTAATCCTGGTGAAACCAAGGGCAGTTTCTCCCACTGAGTCACATGAGTATTGGGCTGGATCTGAAAACTGCATTTTTTCCTTGTCCAGCTGAGACACTGGAAATGTATGCAGTGGGGAAACTAAATATTACCCAACTTTGAAAACAAGGAAGAGGTTTCAATCAAGTATATGCTTCGAAGTTTGAACATGGACTATTTAGTGGACTTAGACATTTTGGTTACAAAATCTTTACAGCTTGAAATGACAAAGTGCCCTGGCTACTGTCCACAACTTAATGGAGACCTAAATGGCATGAGCACTGCTGATAGGTAGATTTACATTGATTAAAAACTTCAGAATAAATTAGCACATACTAATGCAGTTCAGTCTCAGACACGTGAATTGAGACCAGTCATGCTGTCCCCTTCTCTCCCAGGTGATACTTGCCACCACTAAAATAAAATCATGGTTTGGGTCCTTAGTGCATTTAAGTATCTAAAACAGCAAGTGACACAGTTGGCCTCTGACCTGCTAGGTTAGCTCAAAAAGGAGGAATCTCTCAAAAGCTTAGGCTGATAATTTCCTTTTGCTTTTAGTGTATTTTGCTGTTTGTTAGGTTTTGTCATGTGTTGCAACCACCCGTTTTGCTTTCTGATTCCAGTTAAGTGCAGCACGTTTCGCTGAGGTTTTTACGTTTGCTGGAAGAAAGCCCTACCTGGACTCATAGTGGAATTTGCTGAAAAAAAAATGTAATTTTAAAGCTTACACATTTCCTTTCTTCCTGTTTGTTTTCCTTTGCTTTTTTTCTGTTTGTTTTGCAGACATATTACTAATGCTACATTGGCCATTTTGAAAGGAGAGACAGTTCCACTTGATGTCTTGCAGATCAAGGTGAAAGCATCTACTTATTTGAAACCCAACATTCCTAAAACTTTCCTGTTCTCATGTTTTTATGTTTACATGGACTGGTTTTCCTTTGTGTATTGCTGTTACAAATTTTGGTTTACAATATCAGCAGTTCTGGTGGCAGTCATTTCTCCACCGTGTGCTATGGCATCAGACAGCCTAAACAGAAAAAAACATTAGAATGCCTCAACATCGCCTTTCCTTGAGACTCAGAGAGTATTGATGAACGCAAAACTTAATAGCAGTGATATTTCTGTAGCAATGGTGAGAGATAGCAGGAGCTGTCTTCTGAGTTGATGCATTCATGTGTATTGTGAAGTTAATAGCTTTCTTTGACAAACTGAAAAATATAAACTGGGAAAGCCTTTGACTATGCCCTGTATGGTTTTTTTGAATATTATTTTTCTGTTCAGTTGTAGAATGGACATTTCTGCAGCGAGAGCGTTGTGTCGCTGTGCAGTCCTCCTTGCTTTTGGCTGACAGTCAAATCCACAAAATGAAATGGCCATTGCTGGGTGTGCAGTCAAACTCAGGCTACCTCTTCAAAACTTCACCTCTTATATTCCTCTCTGGAGCAGATGGAATGTACAATGCTTAAATTCTGCTAAGCTTTATTGCTGTTAGCTGTTTGTCATACCTCTTCTAATAAATTTCCCTTTTGTGATTGATCAGAAATCAGTTTTTATGTAGAAATGCTATTTTTCCAACTTCAGAAAATAAAGTTGGAAACAAGGTAAGAGAAAGCAATTTTGCAATGTTTATTTTTCTTTACAGGGAGAAAAGGAACAGCCTGTGTTTGCAGTCTCTGGTTTAAGATGGGGATCTTACAGAGATGCAGGAGTTAAAGTTAGCAAGTAAGAAAATACTGTTTTTTGAAACTGTACCTTTTTTTAGCATCTGTTGCCTAAAAAGACACATCCCCCACTCTCAAGTAACTCTTTTTGTGAGTGTAGGCATCTGACAGGCAGAGGCACCCACTCTTGCTAGGTCTTGCATTACACACATGGGAGTATAACATGTATCAGAATTTTTTCTAGTTTGAAATAAACACGTGTTTGGTGCTGACCTGTTCTTTTAAGTATTTATTTTCTTCTTGCCTCATGGTATCTGCTTCTTGAACTTTATTCAGATTGTAACAGGGGGAAAATCTCTCCCTTGAGTAAAGTCTAAGTAAAGTAATTGGCCATTGTTTTTCATCATCTGCCAATGAAAAGCTGCATACGGACTCTGAAACCCAATTCCAACAAGGGACATCAGATGCAGTAGAAATGCCCTTCAGTTCCTGCCAGAAGTGGCATGGACTCTGTGCTATCTGATGGCTGTTCTCTGAATGGTAAACTCATAATTATTGGGCTTTCTCCAAATGGACATTTAACATGTCACTGTCTGTGTATCAAATGACAAGCATTATCTGCTGAAGGAGCAGCACGGCCAGAGCAGTTCACGTCCCAAACTCTTACGGAGGAAATGCAGCTGTAAGGAAATACCGTGTGCTTTGTGAATGAGCTATCTGTGTCAGGAAAGAAGAGGTAGCAGACCTCTGGAGTCTGTCTGGCAAATATTTGAGTATGTTTCAGAGGTGGTGTGGGATGGAGGAGATGCAGTAAATGGTCGGGTTGTTTGTCCCTGGGAAGCCAGGGACATTGTTAGTAGGCTGTAGGTGCTGACCTGGGTGTGCTGCAGGCCCTTCTGCTAATTGCAGCCCCCACTTCAAGGAAGTGCCCTTCTCTCTGCTCTGCACTCCTGCCTGGCTTCCTGCCCATGCCCTGTTTTTCTTCTGGTGTCAGCCTTCACATCTTTCCCTGCAGCACTTCCCTTTTGTAAGAGTCCTTTGGGCTCAGTTCTGGTGGCATGACAGCACCTTTGGTACGTGAGGCACAGAAACGTCCTCAAGCCTTGCTTCCTTCCATAAATGCTTTTGAATGGAGAGAAACATGTCCAGCTTGGAAAGCGCTTCAGCAACAAATGAACAGGTGCTCAGAGTCTGCTTGGAACAAGATCCACATGTGCTTGTCCTGTTTTTATACTTTCCCACTTCATCCACTTTTACTCCCTGTGAGAGATGGGTTATTAGACTAAAAGCATTTGGTGTGTTCCAGTGCAGCTGATCTTAAACTGAAAAAAACTCAAAGGGAGTTAGGCCATAAGACACAGTTCCAGAAATGTGTCTGACTGTCCCTCTGCTAAGCACTGTGCTGCTGGAGACCTGGTGCTGTTTTATGTTACTATTTTAACTAGTTTCATGGCTCGAGGGGAGTGGTGGGACAGTTGCATGCCTTACTGGTTAATGATATCTGCAGTACTCTTGAGCTGGTGGTGTTCAGTGTGGTTTGCCGACCCTCTTTGGTGAAAGATGGTGATCAAAATGTGCACCAAGCCTGCCTAAATACAGTCACATCTTTAGATTCTATACCGTGCTGTGTGGCTGGCAGGATTTTTATTTTGTAAAACCCTGATTTCGATGTCAGAATCCTTTGGGACTAGTGAATGTTTGCTGGTTCTTTTGTCACTGAAGCTTTTGATTTTTTGTTTGTTTCCTCCGACCTTTGGAAATACACTTTATTACATATTGTGGAGATGCACACCACCAGCTGTTAGACCACAGACCTTTACATCATCCCCAGTTGTCTCACATAACGAGATAAAATTCTGATAGTGAGATGTCCTGCTGCCTGTAGAGAAGATTATACACTGCATTTTGGTGATGTGTAACTCAGGATAGGGATGTCACTGCTAGGCTGCTGGAGATGTGTAGAAACTATCTGACAGTATCAAAAAGCTAAAGGTTGTCAGGGAGCACCATCTCAGTGGCAAACAAGTCTGTGTGCTCTGACTTCATGCAAGGTTTCTCCCTTTCCCAGTATTGACCCCTGGACATCTTAGAAGTTCTATTTCTGTTCTTTTTTCAGGTACTGGTACCTTGGGCCTCTGAAAACCAAAGCAGCTCACTTTTTCAGTACATTTAAGGTAAACAATAATTGTGAGGAAAGTGTTTTTGTTTGGGAAATGAACAGGCTGACTTTGCTTTGTATAATCTATCTGCAAGCTTTTGTGAAGGATTCTGGTAACAACATAAAATGGGAGTGAAACTCAACTTGTTAAAAAGCCTAACAATAGATAGACTTCTGAAGAAAAGAAAGGGAAGAGAAATACTTTCTTTAGAAATTTCTTTTACTGAAGATCCATTGCTGCAAGATTACTAGGGGAAGCCAATAACCCCCTCTGAAACTGGTGAGCAGCAGTGATGGTGAAGTGCTAAAGTGCTCAGCCACCTTTTCTCAACAGTCTTTGTAATAACATTCCACTCTGATTTATTCATCTGGCAGAAGGGTCTATAATTAGACTGCTCGTGCATGTTGATAATCAGGCTTCCTTGTGTAGTAAAATGAACATGAAGATGAATAGCTTTTATCTCGCCTTAAACTTTCCTGTTGCTTAAAATTGATCCTGGAAAGATTAAAATTTGACCTACATGAAAGGTAAGGCATTTTCATTCACGTGGTTTTCCTGTTCTCCGAACATGTAAGGAACCTCATGAAAGGCAGTGGAAATACCCAGGAGCTGGTGCAGTAGATCAAATACTGCAGTCTAGCCATGCTCTGTGACAGTGCCAATGCTTCCCTTATAGGAAACTCCTGTAAAGGGGAGTTTAATTGTCACGTATCCAGGAAGGTTGGGGTGGGTTTTCCCCCCCATCCCCAGAAAATTTGGGATTATGGTTCTGTGTGCTGGCATTCTAGGCAGAAACCTATTCTTCATTTCTGTCCAGCTCCTTTCTCACTTCCTTTGAGTCCTTAGGCTCATCTGGGGTGGTGATAGTGGATTTCTCTGGTGAGCTATTGATTGTACATTTAAAAGATCTGTTTAACCTGCTGAAGGTTAAAGACAAGTGCCCACTTCTTCAGCTATTTGGATAGAAAAGTTTCTACCTGATCTCCCCTAATTGTGGTATTTATTGCTTTATGTGTCTCTTATGTTATAATTTCGTTAATTTCTACAAGAAGTGACTCCAGCCTGTTGAGCCTAATCTCTTCCTGGCTTGTGTTTGCTGCTGCATACTTCATATTTTCTGGTTTTACTGTGAGTGTCTTTTGAAACAGGATGACCTGTAGCTGAAAAAAGTGTAATGGGGAAAGAGCTCACTCTGATGTTGGTAGGGGCATTGTTATGAGTGTTATCCTCTCTTCTAAAATATACGGGCTTAAATTATCACAGCATTGCTGCTTTTCCACTTAATCATTAATATTTATTGTTTGTGTACTGCCCTACTCATACAACCTCTGTTTGTCCTGCTTATATTGTAAGTATGAGAGTGAAGTCTTCCTCTGCTCTCAGAGGTGTGAAGTGAATTAGCTTAACAACATTTGCTATATGATCCAAAACTACTTCTGAAATTCTGAATATAGAAAAATAATTGTATTGAGTTCATGCAGACTCTTGGCTGTGTTGTTTTAATATATAGATTTAAAAACCAATTAAAGGATTCCCTCCCTAAGTCCTGTGTTTGGAGCATTTTGGAAATTATTTTCAAAACAGTGACAGGAAGTAAACTTTGTCAGCATCTGGAGATATTTCAAAAGCTAAGGTTCTTCTGTAGCCCTGGGACTGAAATCTGAAATATCACCAAGAATAATGTGTTAGTACTTTTCTTTTTCTATTTTTTTTTCCTTCCATAAGATGCTTTCTACAGCTCACGTGACTTGCCTTAAGACGTGTTGTGTTGCTGTTTATAAGCACCTGACAATCAGGCCAGGTCTGGATTGTTTGAGTTGCTGGAGAACAAAGGCCTGTCAGGTTTTAGTGCCCCTTGGCTGCACACAGCACTGTAGTCTTTTTCTGTTTGCTCTGGATCTGGCTGAGCAGTTGCTCTTTGAGGTTGCCTTTGTGCCATGCAGAAACCAACTGTGCTTTCAGACATTAATATTGACCTTGCTGGTTTGGGTTGTTCCCTCCTGCCAGAAGCAGCTGTGTCACCCTGCCACACATCAGCAGCAAGGAAAATATCCCTTCGCCTGGTGTTCATAGAGGGGAAAATGCCCTCACTTCTGTGCAGGGAAAGATTAGATTAGTGGATTTGGGAACTGTTGGGTGATCTTTTTGAAACTGCAGAAATGTCATGTCACCAATGAATCTGGAGACTGGAGAGGCATAAAGTAGGCTGAGTCAGTGGGGGGGTCTGGGTAGCTCTGCAGGACTATGAGTGAGTACACAATGAAAAGGCTACAGGACTAAACAGAATAAACAGGTAAGTGCTAAACAAAGTGCCCTCTTATCTTCTGTATTTCCTTTCCATGTAAATCCAAGGAATGGCCTCAGAAGCGTCAAGCTGCTCTCATGTACCTGGGTCCAACTGAGAGACCTCCAGAAGAGCCAGAGGAGAAACCATCCAGACCCCCTTTGTATGTGAGGCTTTACAGACGGCTTCGATCGTACTGGTCATCTCCAAAAGGTGGGCTGGGTGTGTTCTGGCATGAGCTCACAGGCAGGCTCTACCCCTCTAATAGATGCAGGGGTGTGTTGTGTGGAGGGCATGTCTACATTACTGCTCTCTTTTTTATTACGAGTATTTATTTGTTTGTTTACTTTTTTATTTACTTAAACTGTTTTTTTGTCAAGATAATTATAGTGGTATCTGTCAGAAATGGAACAGAGTAGTCCTGCCAATGTTTGTGGTCTCATAAATAAATACTCATTTATAAAGAAACCAAGGGTGTTCTCTGGACTCACAGTTGCCATTGCTGTGGAGGCATCCGTAGAGGATACTTGGCACTTCTGGGTGAGCTCTTGAAATCATCTTCCAGCAGAATGGCTTCTTAGTGAGCTGGTGAGAGGAGCAGCCCTTGTTTTCCAGGGTGGGGAGAGTTGCTGACACAGAGCAACAAATGTTACTTTAAATAGAACAGTAAAATTTGGGCCATGCAGAAGCCCTAAATTTCTCTTAGTACCGTAAATTCTTTCTGTACCATAAACTTTGTGTTCTCTGAGCCTCTCTTGGGTTGGGCTGTTGTTTGGGCAGTGCACGTGGCAGGCCACAGGAGGAGAGAGAGTGGGTATTTTGCACAGTCTGGTGCAAAGACCTCATTCCTCCTTGGCTAGCAGAGGTGATTCATGCAGGAACATGAACCAAGTGACCTGGATATGAGAACTGAACGGTCGAGCTTCCTCCTGTAGAAAATACGTGTTACCGCAGCATTCTGAACATTGGATTCCTGTTTTTTTGGCAGCAGCATTTCTTGGGTTTTCTAAGTGTTCCTGTAACCAGCCCAGGAGATCTGTTACTCCCTGGACATAAGGACTCACAGGGCTGTGATGTACTGTGCTTGGCAGGCTTTTCTGTTACTGTGTAAATGCTGATGGTATGTTTTTCTTTTCTTTGGTACTCCCAAGCTCCCTTTTCCATTTTTAAGATTTTGACATTTTAGAGAAACAAAATTAGTGGCCAAAATGGCTCAGACTGGTTCTTCTGTCTGGCATCATGCTTCATAGTGATCTATGTAATTAAATTCCACTTAATGATTGATATCTTCTCTTTCCTGATATGCAGAATTCCCCCAGGAGGTAGCCCCAGAGGATTGGGAAGAACTGAAGCTATCCACCATTGAACTTTCCATTGCAACTCGGAACAGGCAGCTTGATCTAACAGTAAGACCATAACATAACTGGATTCCAAATGTTGCCTATCCACAGAGTTTTCCTTTCTTGCTAAACTCCCATTCTTGTGTCTATACAAATAACATTTACTACCTCGTGTAAGAAGAGGTCCATGATTGAATCCAGGAATGGGCAAATTTCAGAGCCAGTGTAAAAGCACTGGAGACCAATGTAAAACTGGGATGCAGTGGGATCAGCAAGAATTTGTACAGCAAGGTTTCAGTAGCCAAACAGAAGCTTTAGGATTGCCCGTGAATAAACAAAGCACCAGGAATCATTCCTTTTCCTTTTCACCTGTGTGAGTGTGATTCTGTTTTATCAGCTGCTGCTAGAAGGAAGCTGAGTCTGAATGTCTGGCTGGAATGTTTGATTTTTCTCTCTTTTTTAGACCTGCTGAGTGGAGTTAGAAATAATTGGTAGTAGGGAAAGGACAGGGGCCACACTGATTTGAAGGAAAGTAAATGCAGGTGGTTGTGAAAGAATAGAAGCAAGGCAGCAAAGGAACTGTTCCTGTCATAACCTTCTCAGCATGTTCATGCTGTTCATTTATTGGTTTAGAACCTGTCTTTGGCTTATATCTGTGTTTTGGTGCAATTTTACTACTGTGAAAACTGTTTGGATAGATGTCAGTCTTTAATTTTACTAGGAAATGCTAACACAGTGATCCCATACTCATGAGCTTCCCTTCATTTCCTCCTCATGGCTTCAGGAAACCATTGCCACTTATACCCAGGTTAACAGGAGATGTTGAACTCACTGCAACGTATTTCTTCCTTAGAATTCAGGGTCTTTAAGAACATGAAAACTTGAGTTATATTGATGTGTTGTCTTGTAGGATCAGACCAAAAAAACCCAAACAGGCCAATATAGTTTTTTAAATGTTCTTCTGTTTCTCCTGAGAATGTACCACATGGACTTTATTTTCTTCTTCACAGGTGGTTTATGATTTGGACTGTCAGTGTCCTAGTAATGGTAGAAGCTAGACAGAGATTAGTATTTTGGTTTTTTTTTTCAGTAGTTTCTAGATGGCACTTGAACACAAGAGATTTGGTTGCTGAACGGGATTGGAGTCAGTGATGTAAAGTAAAAAACAGACCTACCAAGTACTGAAGAAGTATCTGCCACAAACCAGCCCTTATGCCCTTCCTGTTGTTTTGTTGGTTTTGTCTCCTTTAGGCCTTCAAGATGCACTTTAATATTGGTTTGGAAAAAAAGGAAGCAATGTAGGGTTCTCAGGTCTCTTGCATAGCCTAGAAAAATGGACAAGTTCATATTAGACCAGTTGCACTTTCCTGTTTCTAGAGTTAGAAGTATCTTGATGCTGCATCTTTTCTTCTGCAAGTGTAGACCCCTTATTACTGCTTTGAAGTCCCTCTCTTGAAACCATTGTCCCTGTAGCCCTCAAAGCTGAACAGCAGCTCTCTGGAATCAATACCAGGCCATATCTGCTTGCTCTTGTCTCACCTCAGATTCGTGCCTAGGCTGCCCCGTCGAGGAGAAGCTGATAAAGCCATACAGGTGCAGCACAAGCAGTGCCAAGACTACATCTGCAGAACAGCAAAGGAATAAACCAAGTTACACTAATAGATGCATTTATTTTTACTTTTGTCATTTTGGCTGCATCTGCACTAGGACTTTTGCCAGGACAGAAATATTAAAATAAATAAAAAAATAAGTTGCATCTTAATCAAAGTTGCTTTCCCAGAAAAAGCTTTACTGTATACTCAGTTTAAGGGCAGGCTGTAAATAGGAGAGAAGCTAAGTAAGGAGTTTAAAGGATTGTTACCAAGGACACTTTGATTTCCAATTTGTATTGTTTAAAATTCTCTTACTCTGGTGTTTGGTGGCCAAATTTTGTATCATTGTACTATTGCTTAACTTCATGAAAGACCCACTGAATAGAAATTGAATTAGAAAACCTAAGAGATCTATTGTCTTTAAATGTAACAAGAAGCCAAACGTGTGACTCATTGTTTTGCTTCTTGTGGTATTTATTGAATATTCATTAATGAGGAAATACTGTCTATAATTTCTAATTCAGATCTCAAGTTGAGATTTGAATAAAGCATGAAATGCAGAAATGCATCTTCTGCCTCTTTTTGCAGGACAAAGGACTGGCCATTGTGTGAACGTATTGCAGTATCATGGGTGTGGCATTTTCAAATGTTAACTGCTTGATTTCTGAATCCTTTTTTGCACAGCGCACTGAGGACTTCATGGACATTTGCATTGAAGCAGAGAGTGTCAGCAAAGGGGAGTTTGTTCACAGAGGGTGAGTATGGGAAGGCTGTGAAAAGGGGATAGGATCTCTGAAAAGTGTGCTGCTTTTCTCTCATGATGTGCTGCAAAATTCAGAAGCAGAGGACTGCAAAGAACACGAGTCAGTAATGCTTCATGGGGGCTAATAATTTTGTTCTTTAGAATTCTTACTCGTTTTCTGTTTCTGTAAACAAGGCAGAACTCCAGAACTTGGAGTGTTGGTATTTAGGACCTGGAGTTCTTCCTAGCTTCTGAGTTTGCTATACCTTTCATCTTTTCCCCTGTTGCTGTAAGTCAGTACTGCTTGGATATTACTGTCATAACTGAGTTTTGTAGCCAGTCCTGCAGACTTACCCCAGAATCTTTTAGCCCTAGCTGCTCACTGGATTGAGAGGTGGGTCACAGAGCTGGTATGTTTGTACTAGTGGTACCTGGGAATTCTTGAACTGTGGTTAGACAGGCCCTCTTCTAAGGAAAGAGCTTCCTTGTCTCAATAGCTCTTGTGAGAAATTAGGTCTGAGCTGGAAGATCTTTGGAAGATGTGAATTTGAACATGGACTTTAAACAAATGTGTTGGTCCTGCTTGTACGTGGAATAAGAAGGCTGCGGGTATGAAGAAGCAGCATGTAGGGAAAGTGAATGTTATTGCTTCCTTTGTGCTTATGATGTTGTCCTGTAGTGTGCTTGTTCCTCCTGCTCTTGCAAATCAGAGCTGCCTGTTCCAGCTCTTTCTTACAGTCTCACTCACAAATACATTGCGTCTTCAGTGCAGGTTTTACCAGCAACAGATTTTCCTGCTAAATCCAAGGGAGCTCCTCTGCATATCACGTTTTAATTTACTGTTCTCTCAGTCTTCGAGCTCCCTCTAGTGAAATCAGTGGGAGGATTTCAGTGCAGTTTTACCTGCTTGTCATCACCCTAATAATTCCTGCAAGGTACTTGTTTGCAATACTAATGGCAGCTCAGGCCCGTTATTTGAGCATCCCAGGAGCCTCAGTGGGAATAGAATCTTCTGACCTATGCATACACTGTAAGTCATGCTGCCACTTGCAACTGCTTTTAAATTGCATGAGCATGTGGACTGTGGTTGCTTGGGACTGATTTGTTTGCTTTGAAGGTTACAGAGGGAAAGGAGGAGGCGGTTTTCCTATTAGAAGCAAAAGGAATCTGGTCTCCTAAGGGAGAGAGACAAAGGAGATGCTATTCTGGGTTCTCGAAGACTTTGCTAGCAGAAAAATGTAGATGAGCTTGTGTGACTTGAGGGAGGCATATTCAAGTGTATTCCCACTGTAATTAATGTGTCCTGTGTTGACTGGACATGCTTCCTGCAGTAGTGTGGCACATTTTCTGACCACAGTTACAGTGTCGTGCAGAAAAAGCCTCTGAGGAGCATTAACATTGCCCTGCTGTTGAGAGCTAATTAGAGACAGTACTGAAAGCTCTGAGCTGTTCAAGCAAAGTTCAGAGAAACAAGCTCTTTTGATTAAATAGTGCCAAAAAGCCTGTAGGTAACAAAGAAAGACAAAGAGAGGTGTGTGGGGTGGGAGAACAGTGGGAGGGAGTGGTTAGTTGAACAGAGAGGAGTCACAGCGGAAAAAATGTGCTCTGTTTTTTTCCAGGCGGAATCAGGGGGTTCAGAGATCCCGCTGTGCCTTTGCCAGCTGGGTTTTGAGTGAAGCCCATTATCAGAGGCCCCCCATTGCCTAGCACCAACAGGGTTTGTCTTTGGAAGTGTGTGAAACAGCTCTTTCTTTTTTCTTCTTTTTTAGTGCATAGTTTAAATATCAGAATTTGGGGGGCTGAAAAGGTTTTTAGGGGAAATACCTTATCAGTGCAGATATCAAGGGGTTTTTATATTGGAGGGGGCACTGACACGACCTGATGAGAACTGATGGGTCACGCAGAGAAAACCACAGATCCAGCAGGAAACTACTGTGGAGGCTCAGGGAGTATGTGTGTGTCTGCGGCGGTGTGGAGGTGCATCAGTGTGCTGGAGGGCAGCTGCTGTTGGATTCCAAAGAAAGGAGGAGGTCATCCCAGGTGTATAAAAGTGCCCTCTGGCTGTGGATCAAATTTGTGTGAACAAGAGCATCTGCAGCAGCCACAGAGCTGATGTTTAGACAAGGTAGGGGAAGAAGAGTTGTTTACAGTGGAGTGCTTACCAAGAAGTGCTGCAGGGAAGAAAGGCAGGCATTGAAAGTGTGGCATCAGTAATTCACATCCTGGTAGCCAGTTTACATTCTGTGTATGTACATATGGAGAGCTGTCACTCCAGGGCGTGAGTACAGTTATCAGCTACAGTGCAGAAAACTGGAGGTTTTTTTGTTAGAGGTCTTACTCTAAATTGTTTCAAACTGGCAGCTTCTGGACATGAGAACTAGGTTCCAGTTGTATGTTATGTGCTGTGGGTGTTGTGGTTCTCTCTCTGCCTGTATTTTTGTGATTCAGCATATAAAGTGGGATGTGACAATCAATGGACACTTGCTGTTAGACTTCTGGTCTTGTTCCTGTTTCACATTGTTATCTGGTCTTGAGAGAGGAGCAGAGTCTAAGGGAAATGAATTACGATTTTTCTATGCAGGACTACTAGAGGGGCAATCACTGCAAGTGGAGTTGTGTCTTATTTGCTTCTACCAGTGTTCTCCTTTGATTGATCTATAATTCCATGTCTTGGCTCTTTTGAGTTCACCTTGACCCCATAATTACATCTCTGTAGAGCTTCATGTGCCTTCGTTGACCAAAAAAATCTGCTTGTTCACCAGAATATGCCTTGTGTGTATCTAGCATCTAGACCTTGTATGTTAAACTCCAAGCAGGTTAAACTTTAGGTGGGGAATCTTGCTGCTTGTTTGTACAGCACTGTATAAACTGGTAGTATTGCATGCCATCAATGATTTATAATTCATATTGCTGGAGGATGTTTAATTCCCTCACAGTCACTCATCAATCTTTTAGTGTATACATATTTGATTAAAACCAAACTTTCCACAGTTAATACTGCTTCTGTCCTTCCCTGCCCTTTTCCTTAGCTTTTCTTCCTTTGTCTTTGATTATCATCTCCTGTTTCAACCCTCTCTTCTCATGTTCCTTCTCTGGGATTTTCTGTGACTCTAAGAGGCGCTTGCCTTCCTCGGGGCGTAGAAGACTCAGCGTACAGGGAGATTCTGACATGTTTTTGTGAGTTCTTTTCCTAGGCAATATTTAAATACACTCTTCTTTCATATCAGTCCACAGAATACATGGAAATTTGGGGAGGGCAGGCATTGCCTGTCAGAGGAATATCTGTGATAATTCTGCCATGCTTGAGAGTTGTGGTGTATTAACACTGTAATTCTGTGCTGTTCTCTTTGCTATTTGTGTGTTGCTGTCTGTCTGGAGAGGGGCCCAAGCTGACAGGTTGCTGCCTGGGGTGCAGTGTACCCTTTGCCAGTGGTCAGTCAAAAGGTTATGTGTGTGGTCAGTCAGGAGGCTGGAGGAAGGTCAGGACAGCCCAGAGTTTGTGCTCACTCTGCAAGCAGCACTTGTGGAGAAAAGGAATCACAACTTGTTCTGTAACAGCTGAGCCAGCGACAGGACAGCAGCCTAAAACTTGAAAAAGACCATGTGGCACTTGCACCACCAAGCAGTTACTTGGAAAACTGCCTTCTGTGTGCTCCCTTTTGACATCAGCAGGAGTAGGAAAGGAAGCAGCAGTTACCTAAGTGCAGTACATAAACAAGAATCTCACAGGCACCAGAAGAGAGAAACTGACAAAACTGGATATGTTATTTGGAATGGATAAAATGATGGGGGTTTTTTCATGAGTGGTAAGAGAAGCAGCTGATAAGAAATGTCATGCTGATTGGTGTTGATATGAAAAATGTGGGGGGTTTGTTTGTTTTTAGATAGTAACTTAGTGGTTCAGTATAACTAATTCTGTCTTTGGCTTAGGGTTGCTTAGGTTGCTGGTAAGTTGAGGTGCATGGGATGTGAGGAGATGGTAGGCAGTGCAGGAAGTGCACAGTTCAGCATGGAAGTGAAGAGCACAAAACTGTGCTCTGTGTTCAAGTATATTCAGTGAGCCTCAGAGCAGAAGCTGGTTGGAGGCTGTCAGTGCATTCTGATATGTATTGACTGCAGCAGAAGAGGGAAAGACTCTTCTACTTTTTCACAGTTAAACCCACAATTATTTTTATACTTATATAAGCTCTAAGTTTACCAAATGCACAGTGATTTACCACGACAAAATGTCATCCCTGAAGAAGGTTGTTTCCGAGAGAAACATGTCCTTACCCTACCTCTCTTTTGGTTTTGCCAGAAGTCAAAAGCTGCGTGATCCACATATGTGCCCTGAAGGGAGTCAGTGCATCCAAGCCAGCAGATGCATCTTACAACTTCCAGAGGTGAGAAGCTGAGAGAGCTGAAAAACTCTTTTCATTTTGTTTCTTGTACCTGTTGATGCTCCACTTGAAGAAATTCCTACTCTAAATCTGGGAGATTGATTACACTGCAAGTGAGACACTCAGTTCCACAGTGCAGCCAATGAGTCCCTTGCCAGGACTGACATACTGCACTTCCCCAAATGGTCTGTAAACCTGAGGGGGAGCTTTGTTCTGCCAGGGAATAGTGGCAGATCTTTTATGAAGACAGTCCTGGTGGTTAAAGGGTCTCTTACTTGAGTGTATTGCATATGAACAGGAAGTTCCACCTGAACATGAGGAAGAACTTCTTTACTGTGCAGATAACCAGGCACTGGAACAGGCTGCAAAGAGAGGTTGTGCAGTCTCCCTCACTGGAGATACCTAAGAACCACCTGGACATAATCCTGTGCAATGTGCTCTGGGATGACCCTGCTTGAATAGGGAGGTTGGACCAGATGATCCAGTGTTGATTCCAACATACCCATTCTGTGATTCCGTGATAGGAAGATCTTCTTCTCCTTAGCATTGAAGATGTGTACAGTTTGCCCTAGAAGGTGTTGTGCTGTAGAGAAGAAGATAAATATTAGAGACAAAGGAGGGTAAGACAGGGCAGGGAAGCTGAGATCAGTATAAGGAGGTGCCTCAAAACTTTGAAATGATGAAGCTGAGAAAGAAGACAAAGCTGTGCCCACCTGTGTAATTTAGATTAGTCTTTTCCTGCCTCTGAGCTGTTATTGTGGCCCTGGGAGGACAATTTCTTGTTTTTACAAGGACATGAAATCAATCTCATAGATAATTTCTGTCTTCAAGTGATCTATCATTTGGCAAAATAATTCCGTATTAAGGGAAAAGAGAATGTGTTGAAAGGCAAAAAAATCTGTCGCTACCAAGTAAAAATCATGATGTCATGATTACCCAGCATCCTAATACTTGCATTGAATTCAGATCATGGCAGGTTTGTGATTCTGAAAGAACACTCCGCAGTGCTGGGCTAAGTACAGCTGGGTCATAAGTAAGGGTTGTGGTATAAAATGAGCTATTCATACTGCAGCTGCTGCTAAGATCTTCAGAACATGGGTGCATGGTAAACAGCAGCGCTGTTCAACTCCGTGGCCCAGCTCCAGTGAAGGAACTGGAGGCAGCTCAGATGAGTCTCACCAGCTTATGTTGATGGAGGTGGACTGCTCTGCTGTACCTCTGACTGCCAGAACTTGTATTAATTCCTCTAGTCTGTGCTGTTCTGGTGTCTGAGTTCCCTTGGAGTTGGTTTGAGTATCCACACAGCACAGCCCTCCCATGAGTCAAGGGCACACAAAGCAGTCACTGAAGTTGATTTTAGGTAAAGTCAGCCTGCCATTTTGATTAATGGTTTTAATCACATGGTGACTTTATCAGCATTAAACACTTGAGAAAATTCTACTGCTGAGTAATTCCTGTCCAGTAAATTACTTTGCATCTCATGTTTCAGATCAATATAGTGAAACAATACTGAAGGGGGTTTGTAACATGGATTTAACAGAAGTTACTTAACAGCCATTTCTGCAGATTAGTTTATGTCACCACTGGCAGACCCAAGATCGAAGTGCACATAATTGTAGTTCCAGTAGCAAAGAATCCTTCAGTATAAACAATGTGGGTCATTAAAGCTTCCTAGCGTTTAATTATCACTAATTAGTAACTAAGTGAGGTAACATCTTATGCACCAGACTCTTAATACATTCTGTGCAGTGAAGGATAGGTCTCCCTGTGTTGTGGAGAGCAAATGGGCTGGAAGGCAGAGGCAGGGGATCATCTTGGTTGAGACTCAGCTAAGTATTCAACTGTAGTCTATTAGTAAAATCAGCATTACAGCCTTGCTGAAATAATGTTTGATGTTTAACTGTTATCTGCACACAGGGCACTGAGGGATCCTTTGGCATTGATAATGAGGAGTATGAAGCTATGCCTGTGGAGGTGAAGCTCTTGCCCCGGAAACTCCGCTTCTTCTGTGATCCCAGAATGAGAGAGCAGATGCTGCAGGCAGCTGTGCAATGAGAGTTCATGGCAGAGGGGCCAGTGTTCACCAGTTCTACCAGGGTCTCTTCAAGGCACATGAGACCTAACTAACTTGATTAACCCCACTGGACTAATAAGCCTTCTGAGTATTTTTATGTGTGAGGTACTTCCACTGGAAGTGTATGATTTGACTGGTCTCAAAGGGGTTAAAAATGCAAATGAAAATTCTGAAAAACGCATGTTAATTTGATGGCATCCTTTTTTTCCCCCTCCCCTAAGAAGTCGTCATTGTTCCATTTACAGCACTGCAGGCTGAGTGCTGCGTGCCAGATGCTACTGCTGTAATGCAATTTTACATTAAAGTAAAATCAAAGTATACTTGTCCTTGTATTCTAAGAGTTTAGGTCTACTTTACCCATGTAGAAATCTTGCAAAACCTGGGATCCTGGAAAAAAATTATCTGGGGAGGGAGTAATGCTAAGTAATTCTATGAAACATTGGAATTGCCATGTTAAAACAGATGGTTGGTTATCTACTCTGTCACAAAAATTGGAGATTGGTGATACAAAGCTTTGGAGCAAGTTTAAAAGTTCCCCATATGTACCTGGATAAGATACTTATGCTAATTTTTTTCATCTTGCCAGATTCAACAGCACAGAGTTCCAGTAATTATATAGTAGAAATATATTCCTTTGATCAATTTAGGTATATTGCACAGAAGCAAACTGGAAAACATCATTGACCCAAAGCTGTATGAAGTGCATGTGGAAAGACTCTTTACCAAGCTGAGTGAGTTTTTTTTTGTAAGTACTCCTTTTATTCCTGCAGTAGTATAACACCAGTAGGGACATCCAAATAATGTTTATTATTTATTGTGTCTGATTGCTCTTCTCTAATGTAAACAGTGCTCACCAGTCCGTATGCAACCTCCATCCCCTTGAGCCTCAGTACCAGAATTAGTTTTGTTGCTTTTATGAGCTTTTGTTTATAGCTTTGCTTTAATTGCTGAAAGGAAGTATTACTGACTTAGGCAAGCTTATCTGTTGCCCTTATTCTAACTTAGAAATTCACATGATTCTGCACTGCTTACTGGAAGAAAAAAAGTTATCCTTATTTTTCTGATGTGATTGTCTGTAGCCTGGTGTTATGCTGTGGTCTAGTCTAAGTTCACCTGTTGACTCTCTGCTCTTATCAAAATACGGACATAAGGGAGTTGGCTTCCAGCAGCTCTGTTAAGGACTGAATCCTGGCAGCCTGTGCTCCAACAGCATCCTCTGCTGGAGACATCTTAAAGGAAAAATGCCTCGAAAGGGGAAGCAGGGTTGGTTTTCTGCATGATGCTGAAGCCAAACTGAATGTTATTCTTCCCTGAACTATACTGTGGAGAGACAAATGACCTCAGCTGGGTGATCTTTAAAGTCCCTGCCAGCCCTAGCTGTTGTATAACTCTTGACTGAGACTGAAGGGGGTAGAAGCCTGCTAGTTCCTTTTAATCGTTATGCTGGTGATAGGACCTGGTTTGTGCTGTCTGTCTTTTGGTTTGCAGCATTTAAGAGTGCTCAGTGGAGCCCTGGGTCACTCTCCAAGGAACATGGTGGCTGTGCTCTGCTCTTTTTGCTTGCCACAGAGACACCTGGGACATTGCGCTGCAGCCCCTGCCTCAGTCAGAGTCAAGGGCAGTTCTCACCACTGGAGTTTTCCTCAAGTTGATGTCTCTGTAATAAAACCAGCAACATTTTTTTTCTCCAGTGGCAGGAAAGACAAGGCAGCAGCCATTTCAAAAAGGTAAGCTTTAATTGTATTAAAAAATACCCATGTTTTTAGTAAGCAGTTTCTCTACAGAGCCACAGGCCTATGGGAGCAACCACACATCTGCAAGATGCAAACAACATCAGAGCTGTTAGAAATACAACCAGCCTGCTGCAAGGGGTGAGATGGTGAGAACTGGCTCCTTGTTCATCTGTACCATTTTACAGGGAAAATCACTAGTTCTCTTCCATAGCTCCCACTGCAATGTGATTCCTTGCTTGAGGGTAACCAAGAGATCCCTTCAGAATTGGTATCACTGATGCTGTTCTGATCTTAAAGTACCAAGGATCATCTGAGACACAGGCTGGTATTTAAATATTCATATCAGCATAAGTTGAGTAGCTTGTATAAATACTATTCAAGTAATTTTTCTCCTTCCTCTGCAGTTCAGAGTTCTTCCAGTATAGGGTAATTCTAGACCTCTAAATTGCGACATTCAGAGGGGAGGTGTGAGATAGAAACTACATAAAATAGGCAGGGGCTGAACCCACTATCTACTGTATTGAGGAAAGGGCTGCGTTCTCATGTTTCTGTCTGAAAGCAATACAAAAAACTTTCTTTGTACAAACACCAAGACAGTAAGGAGTAGAATCCTAGGTCCCACCTATGAAAACACTTATCCTGGCTTCAACTTACAGTCCATTCTAGAATGGCTTAAATTACTGTAACATAAATAAAAAGGAAGGATAACAACCTAATGACGGACCAGCTCAAGGCACCTGTTTATTTTGACCACATTTAAACATACCCATTTGAATGGCATGTTGCATTAACCAAGATCTAAAATCCTGGCTCACAGGCATTTAGTACCCTCTGTTTTAGACAGATCACACTGTTAAGTCAATACATTCCGGTCCCTTGTAAAAAACATTTATGTTGTCTTTTCCCATAATCACTACACCACTGGTTTTGGGAAGGTGGGAAGAAGACAGCAACTAACTTAAAAGTAAGGGCTAGGATGAGAGTTTGGGTTAGTGTGCATGCTTTTTACCTAGAGCTCTGCTTTAGGATAGGGTGCTCTTGCCCTGCTGTTCCAGAAGCCACTGTCTTTCCACCTCCCAGAGCGAAGCATGCCTGTCCCTTGCATAGTCTGCGGCCAGGAGGGCCACAGCTACTCCCGGCTTTTTGCTCATTAACTTTGACAGGTGTTAAAATGGGGTATCACCATAACCCTGCTTTACTGAGTAACCTATACAGGGAGCTACTTCCTCTTGAAAAGGTGATGGAACTTTCTTCTGCCCCTAAGGATGGTGGACAGGCAAGCTCACCTCCTGTGACAGTCATGACCATTGGCTGTAAGATACACTGCAGTAAGTACTTCATGGATGCTAGAGAAGGTAGTAGCATGTCTGTAAGATAAATCTGAATTCTGATTACATTAAGTGCCTTTCTCCTAGTATCCATTATAGTTCTTTATTGTACTTGGCTCGATGCAGCTTGGCCTAACCTTGCAGTGAGAAGACTCTTGGATGATTTAAATGTCTGGCAGGGTGTTGCTTGTTCAGATTGAAAATCTAGCTTTTATGTCTCTCACAAGCTTTACCCTTCAATGCAGACAGTACAAGTAGTAAAAATTCATTGCTTGATGATACATTTCTAGTGCAGCTTGAGTTAAGATGCAGTTATGAAGCTCTTGTTAAAGTCTCCTGGTTAAAGTCAAGCACGTACCAGCTGAGAACCTGCAGTGGCTATCCAATGACTCGAGTTTTGGAGAACACACTGGGGCACAGGATAGACCTGGTTACTGTAACCACCATTCAAACCTGGGCTCTGATCACAGCAACTGACCACTGGCATCACACCCAAGAAACTGAAGGCACCACTGTAAAGGCAAAGTACTTCAAAGGGAGAAGAGTAATCAGCAGTATCCTATCTTATGCCACACTTTCCTCCTCTTTTGATTCAAAACACACCCAGTCAATGTCTTCCAGCTGCTACTATGCAACAAAGCACCTTTTGAGTGCCCAGGAGGGGATTTTGAATGTCTGCATGTAACAGTTTTACCTTGAATTATGTTATCTCCTGGAAAGATAAGACTCAGTTTAACTGGTTCCACAGAACAATCCTTCATGTCCCAAGCTATAACAATTTGTTTCTATTATGTACCCATTACCCATTTCTTGAGGACTTTCCACATGTGACAACAATAAAAGCAATATCTTTCAGAAAAGGAATGCAGGTGAAAGCACTTTTGCAGCTAATCAAATAAGGAAGGGTTTGGAGAGAAAAGTCTTCTTGTTCTGTTTTCTGTTGGACAACTTCCTGACTTTTGCAGCAGTTGTCTACCAAGAGAGACTTGGTAGAGAAGCAAAATTACAAGGAAGAACAAAACAGGCTGCAGCCATCCAACTGGATGTAGCATGTGGATGCTACTTCTACACTAATCTGCTTGCTTCGATGCTTCTGCACCCATATTACTGCTAACAACTGAGGACCTAATTTCAGGAAAGTAGAGGTTTAATAAATGTCAAATAGTAATTTCTGGAGGTTCTGCTTGGTGGGCTCTGGCAGTGCTGTCTACTGGACCTTATATTCCAACAGCTTGTAAACAACAGTGCTCAAATGCAGGGTGTTAGAAAGCCTCTGACTGCAGTGACTGTAGGATTTCAACACCAAATCAAAGGTTTGTTTCTGTTCACTTTAGCAAAAGAACTACTGACAAAGAGAACAGAAAGTCATTAACAACTGACCACAGCTAAACTATGTAGCAAACCTTCAAGAAAGTGAGAGGAAAAATTGCTAGTTTCAGTTCTAGTTTTTTTCTTCTTGGTGTCTGAAGAAGTGCCAGCAATATAAGGGCAGCTGTACTTCCTCTGGGGTCATCACTGCAGACAGCATGTTAAAACTAAAGTGGAAGTCAGAGGAAAAGAAGTGTGGAGATTGTGGGCCACTTTTATACTTGATGTGCTAATTTAAAAACAAAGCCATTTCTTAAGGAAAAGAGACTGGTCTTGCCATTAAATGATACTCAGCTGTTTTCACCTCTTCCTACATTTTTTTCCCCCAGGTTCTAAGGATGATGCTGTTACAGTTGAGAGCAATTGACAGTACAAACAGCAGCATATTTTCTTCTGTACAGAAACATCCAAAGCCTTCAAAAAGCAGCCAGGGGAGTGACTGCTCAGAGACAGGCAAATTGCAGGAACATAATATGCTGAAGCTCATACCAATGAACTGTGCAATAAGCCTTGTGAGGCCCCTGATACCACACCTCATTTTAACTGTATGCAGAGCAAGCAAAACTACCCCTTTGCTGCAGACAGCCCTCAAGGAAATACAGGGCATGCCAGCCTCCTCCTTTCCCAAGGGAGACAATCCACAGAGGGCATGCTTGGAGAACATTTGTTTCACCTGTTTCAAAAAGGTGCTTGCCTGCTTTAGAGTGGGTGAGACTTCGGCAGTCCAGGCTCTGTCTCATCCTATAAAATGCTAGGACAAATGGATACAGCAGCTACAGTTTGCATTCCTACAGTGCACAGAAAGCCTCCAAGGGTGCTGGAATCTATGATAGAAGCAGCAACTAATTAGCTGTAGCCACAGATCAGGAAGAACAGTTAGCTTAAAGGTGATACTGCTACTGGCTGAAGGATTTCGGGCAAAGCAGTATCACATCTAGAACCCACAGTACATTCTTGGATTTTGCATGGCAAAGGGATTACTCTTTATTGGGATACCCTTCCTGGAGGTAATGACTGGTCCTTCATGAACTGAATCCTGTTCTTTCCACAGCATAAAAAAACACTTGTTTAATCTAGTTCTACAGCTCTGCCCAGGAAAAAAAGAAAGACTTGCTTTTAAACATAGCTCCTAGCAGCTGTGCCAGTTAAGAACACCAAACTCCTAGGGAACCTCCTGCAAACTTCAGTTGTTCCAGCTGAAGGGTCTGTTCTCTGTCTCACGGAAAGCCAGGGATAGCAGCAGGCAGTGCTGAAGGCTCAACAAAAGGAGGATTAGCAGACAGTGTTAAAGCAAAGGAGCAACAAGTCCCATCAGCTACAAAGGAAGGGCTAGTGACATTAGTTAAAGCACACTCATTCTACCCTATCCAGCCCAGCACCATCCAAGCTGAGGCTGGAGAACAAAGTGACTGCAAAGTGGCTCAGTGGTGTTGGTCCCTGTTAAGTGGGAGACCATCTTGCTGGTTGGAAGATTTTAAACCAAAGCAGCAGGTGTGATACACCTAAAAACCAAAGGAAGTGGTGGGATGGGTTGAGGAGAGAGAGTGCTCTTCTCCAGCTATGACACAGGTAGGTGCAGTCTCTGCCAGCTGAGACCATCTCAGATGCTGGAAGTGAAACCGTGCTGCTCCAGTAAGCAAAGTCATAAGATCCTGTAGCATCCCCGATCCCAAATGTGCCTCTGCCATTTACAAGGAAGGGTGGCTTTACTCCAATTCAGCCTAAAGTTGGGTGAGGAGTGTTTAAAGGAGTCCTGGTTCTTGTCATTGGTTTAACTGTCCCCACCAATAAACCTGGTAGGACATATTCATGAAACTGGGCTATTAACAGCTTGTGCTGAAGCTCTCTTCAGTACCCAAGTGGAAGGGGGAGTTGATAATAGGATTTTCCAGCCAAGTCTGAAAGCTCAGCTGTAGCATTTCACATTGGTTGTCATCAAACAAAGTGCTTTCCTGAAGTCTTCAGCCCTCAGGTATCCAGGCCAGGCCAAAACCTAGCTATCACTGGCAACAGTGAAGTTTGGTGCAAAGGTGCCACTGGTCCTAGCTGACAAAACAAAAAAACACAAATGAAAGGGAAAGGGAGACAAACCCCAAAGGATCCCTAGAGCAGGTACTCACTGGGAAGTTGAGTGTGAGAAAATAAAATCACATTTTGTTTTAAAATTATAAATACTCTCCATATAAAGTTATTAAATAACTGTGGCTGTGGTGAGTTCCAGTGATCCTCCTAAGCAATGTCGAGTAGTCTTTAAAAAGTGATCTTTGCTCCCCACCTCTCTTGCCCTTGGTTTAAGTGCAGCAGGGGTTGTCAATGACCAGCATAACATCAATGCCATACACTTCCAGGAGGTCCATAAGGAAACTTCGATCCCCTTGGGGATCCAGGCCCATGCCTCGTGCGTGGTCAGCTGTCAGTGTCTTGTCCTGGCTGGCTGACACCTCCATCAGCGTCTGGAATATGCGGTTGTTCTGCTCCATGAAAAACCTGTAGGGTGAAGTCAGCGAAAGCAATAGCATTGGACCTCCAAAAAGACTGTATTTACCAAACAGGCAGCAGAGCCCAGAACTGCATTTAACCCCCTTTAACCGGAGATCCTTTGTAGGTGACACTGTAGTACTTTTCCATTCACTCTATGGATGACCCAGAATAAACAAAGACAAAGCAGTAACTTTTAATTGACAGTGGTGCTCCCAGCTGTGGGAGGCATTTCCCTCAGAAGCTGCCACGTTATCAGCTAAAGTGTGCTCTGTGGTCACCAAGCAGGTACCTCACACCTACAGCTCCTGTCATATAAAGGAGGAAACAGTGTTGTCACCCATCTGATAAGCCCCTGGGTAAATAAAGTCGTCATTACTAGTGCAGAACACACCAGTGAGAGCTACTTCTTACTTGTTGCTTTCCTAGAAACATGCAAAGCTATTCATAAAGAGCTCTGGCTACACCTGTGAAGCTCAACAACCAGAGCTCTGTCCTGACAGCCCTCCAGACAGTTTCATCCCATTACTTCTCACCTGCTGCACAGTGTGAATAGCAACAGGCAGTGAAGTGCTTCAGAGGTGGTAGACATGTGGTTTTTATCTAATTCTGTACCTCCCACTCTACATCCAGTTCTGGTTCCTCTGTTTGCCAAGTATGAAGTCAGCCACATCAGTGGGCCAATCCTTCACATGCAGGTCTTGTCTCCACAATGTACCACCTCCAGCATGGTACAGTGCCTGCTTCCCATGAACATTGTCCTTTCCAGAGCCAAATGTTCTGGCAAGAAAAATCCTATAGTGCTTATGTTTTAAAAAACTGGAGGGCATTCTTACATCTCTAATTGTGTTTTTAAAAGTCACTTTGCCCTCCTGGCACGTAAGAGACCCCAGTGGATACTACACTTTGGCTTCTCAAAATGAAAGGAAGATGATATAAAGAGGAGGAGCCAGTCTTTTTTTTGAACCCTAGAGGAAGAAAGCTGACTATGGAATTATGTTAAACAGGATGTTTCATAATATGCCAAACCAGTGCAACACAAAATCAGTGCAAGAGGCTCTCTAAAACTAAGTGTCCAACTAAGTATTAGAGGTGGCCACTCACAAAATGAAAAGGTCCTCTTCACAGGAGCTGCAATCCTCACCCACTTCTTGAGAATACATTAACATCTGCCTGAGAGAAGGGAGACAGGTTAATTGCACATACCTACTGTGAACCTCAAAGCATTATGAGATGGCCAGAATCTTCAAAAGGTGAGCTGAACCAACCAGTGGGATATTTTGAAAATACTACAAGGAGGAAAGTACAAAGTAGCAGTGTCCTCTTTATCCCACATCCCCTATCAGGACCACCTAGATGTCTGTGATTACCTTTGGTCATTGAGCCGTCGGTACTTCTCCTTGTCAGCATTGTTAATTTTCAGGAGTGGTTGCAGATGCTCATGATGTGTCTTCACATTCTGGTTGTCCACATAGACATCATAGAGATCCCGTTTCTGCTCAAAGATCTTTTCTGTTGTACCTGCCAAAATCGGAGAAGATTTTCAGAGCAGCATGTTGCTTTCCCAGCAGACCAACTGTTCTCTCCTGCTTTCATAGTTAGTCATTCCATGCATAACCTATTTCTCATCAGTTCTATTCCACAGTCTGGTGTCTCAAGACATTTTGCAGCCTGAAGCTAAACATCATGCCTAATCCATCATACTTACAGGCCACGTATGATACTTCTGTCTCCAGCATTTCTATGTCTGCCACATTCACATAGAAGAATGGTTTGGACTCTGGGACAGCTCCTCCAAGACCAGGCAGAGAAACATTTGCAAGGCAACAGCAGCAATACACTGTGGACAAGAGAAGTACATCCTGAGATGCTTTTGGTTTTCCTCAAGGCCACTCTGAACCCCACTTGCCCAGTTCTCCCACACGCCTTTATGAAAACAATGGTCAGAGCTCTGAAATGCCCTTGAATACCAGAACTTCTGAAGTGATGACATCCTGTTTTGCTTGGGAAATAATCAGTTCTCCCATAGGAATCCCACATTCTAGAATCCCCAAATTCAGTCAGTGCTCTTTTCATCCTGTGCTGACAGGAACTGAGTTTGACAGTGCCGGGTGTGCCCTTACTCACGAGGCCTCAAGAAGAGGATTTGGTAGGAAACGTGTAAATGCCGACTGAGTGATATCTTCATGAGGAATGGTCACAATGGATTTTGAAGACCTGCATGACATCTGTCCCCTCAGTACTCGCAGGCACTTCTGCAATGCTTCAGCCTACTAGATCAGAGCTCTGCAGTGTCCCTGGAAACATACCTCTATAGCAGACAACTCCAACTGGGGGCGGTGAAAATATCAGTATGCGCTTGCGCAGCAGGGCAAACTTCCAGAGGACGAGGATCTGCTCACCGAAGAATTTGATGAACTGAGACATACAGCCAGCAGGGTGTGTGATCTGCAGGTGGAGCGAAAGGGAAGAAAACAGCTCAGAGGTGAAACAGGGACACACGCACAGATGCTAAGTCTAAATGTGGGAGCAAGACCAGCACACAGCTTGCAACAGTCCAAGTAACAAAATCTTCTCTGAAGCAGCCTACAAAGCGCGGGAGTGACTGCTTACATAAAGGAGTATGAGGCACTAGCAAGGAGCAGCAGCCCTCTGCCCATTCCTGCAGGCCTCAGACACCTGCCTCACCTTCATCTCTGGGTACATGTATCTGTGGATGGAAGGCAGCCAGTGGACAGGTTGCTGAGAGCTGGGGGTACCCTTGCTATCAGGGAGAACTCCTTTCTTGTCATCGTAGAATGCCTCCAGATGGGAGTAGTGCCCTGGCATCTCCAGCTGGTGTCTGGAAAAGAAAGGAAAAAAGGGGAGATCTGTAGTGTCTCCAGACTATTTGTTTAGTGCCTTGCCCCCAGCAAACATCTGCTCTCCCAGCTAAAAGAGATTTTGGGTGCCTCAGTTGCACAGACTCATCCAGGGAGGCTGAAGAACCATCAGGACCACCAGCAGCTCTCCATGCAGACAGAGAACTTGCACAGGACTGACACAGGCAGCGAGCTGGGGTGTGCATAGCACTGATCCTGTTTGAAATACACTCAGGTAGGGAGAGTTTTCTTTTCTAGCATCACCATTTTCCCTGCTAGATCCACTCAACACAGCTGAAGCATACCAGGATCACTATCACAGGTTTAGAAGCCTTTTTTAAGCCCGTAGTAAAGTGATTTTCAGAAGGAGAAAAGGGGAAGAACTTGTTCTCTCAACTTTCCCTGTGACACTAGTGTCTGCACACAATAAGGAGGGTTTGGGTAGCATTTGAGTAGCCTGTTAGGAGGACCAGACTGCTGCTAATCAGTTCCTTGGCTCCTTCACACTGTGAACCTATAACACTTTCTGGAGAAATAGCCAGTCAAGGAAATCACAGCACAGCATTGTTGCCAAATTCTCACTTGCCTAAAACTGCTCTCCATAGAAGCAACATTACCTCTCCCAGGTGGGGAATAGGCAGTCTCATTCCCAAGGGAACTTACCTGACCTGGTTCTCCAGGAAGTGCATGTACCTGTACAGCAGGGTGTAGGAAGGGGAAAGGATGCCCACGGACTTCATGCGGGCACCACGCTCTAACTCACTCTCCACAGGCATGTTGGCAAAGCAGGCCAGGCCAAAACAGAGCCCCTTCCGGAAATAACTGGAGACAAAGGTTTGACAGAAGGTTTAACGTTAAAAAGAGGAAAGAGGAAGAAAGAAAGGTAACTGAGTGCTAAAAATACTGATTTGGGAACAGTTTCTTCTGTAAGGAACTCCCTGAAATCCCACCCTGCTAGCTGAAGGGCTGAGGACAGGCCTTGAGTGCCCCAGTCTTCTCACAGACAAGACAGAATATTTAAGGCGAGAGTTCCTACTGAAGCCCCTAGGCTTTACCAGCCATGTCACGGGCTGGCAAGGAATGCAAGTAAATAAATAACTTGGAAGGAAGACCAGCAGAATGCATGATTCAGTCAGTGCAGAGCCCTTCCTCCAAGGCAGAAGCCTGCAGTGAATGCAGTTCTGAGTACAGTCCAGCTACCTGGTCATATTTTGGGTGCCAGCACGTTGAAGCACATGCTGATTGACTGCAAGGGTTCAGTTCACATGTCTTTAAGAAAGTAACTGTTATTCCTGACCAAAAGGAATTGTGACACTGCAGTTCATTGCAAAACATTGCTGCATTGCAACATTGGGTTAGCAGAATGCAGAAAACTCCTCTCTTATGTGCTCCCACTGAAGGAGCTAGCAAAGAAGAAAGTGAGTGAGACCTGTTTGTAGCAACATTTAAAGGAACCAAAAGTCCTGGCAGAGGTAAGAACGTTTTTCTAAGTCCTGTTCCTGCAAAATCCTTCCCATTTCAGTTCTGCCATTCCTTCCCCTTCACCCTAGGCCTCTGCTGACAGTCCCAATAGTGGCAGTGCAGATCATTTGTCCACTACACATTAAAATTTGCACACCAGTGAGAAGTGGCTGGCTTGCCCCCTCCACCAGTTGGCCTCCACGGGCAGACCAGTCATACAGCAGATCCCTGCAGCTAGCTGGTACTTAATTTGATACTGAGAGTGTCTGAAAAGTATCTTTGGCTCAGCTAGAAACAGTTTAGCAAGCAGGTGTCTGCAGGACCGTAGCTTCCTAGATGGTATTTTTCTTGCATGTTCTAGAGTAAGAGCTGGTGGTGTAGATGCACAACTAAGAAAGGAAGAAGTAATATAGCTCAGATGTACTCACATGAAATCTGACTGGATTTTGTGGGACCCACTTGCCATGGATTTGAATTCCACACCTTCCAAATCTATATCTTGGGGTAAACACCATTCCACCATGTTGCCTGCAGAGAAGCAAATTAATATGGGTAAGCTTGAATACAGTACTTGTTTCTAAAATGCATACATCATCAACAGCAAGTTGGAGCTTTTCTAACACTGGGATACCTGTAACAGTGCCCTAAAACAACTCCTGAACTCCTGAATTGTCACAGACAGTAGGTGATATACAATACTCCACACATCTCTTGCAAATGTTACTTGTTGTAGCATGACCCACAGATACTGCAGGACATTTGGGGCCACTTCTGCAGCCAGTGCTATTTTGTGGGTTTATACTTAATAAACTTAATGACAGAGCAGCTACAGTTTTACCTGACGGTGGATAAGCTTTGGTCTACATGAGTATCCATCCCATACAGAAAGAACCAAAGGACAGACTGTTGCTCTTTAGGATGAGTTTCTGCGATAGCTCACACCACCACCAATACTGTCCTTTGCCTGTGCTTGGCAGGCCTGGCCAAACAGAAACCCCTAAGCCTTCATCCAAGTCATCACTTCTTTTCTGAAATCTCTCGTATTTTCTTTAGGATAGGAGGAGTTAGCTGAAGCTTTATATGGAGGCTGAGGTGATCCAGGTACTGCAATGTGTTTGTGTATGCTAGAATAACCAACAAAAAAGTACATAAATTACAAGCTAGGTCAAGATCAGCTAACATCTGTCACCTGCCAACCCAGCCAGAAAGCATGCAGTTGTTCAGGGGAAAAGGCCACCTGAGGAGCCTGATCCTGGAAGAGATGGTATCAGAGAAGTCACAAAATGTCCTTAAGGTAAATCAAGTCCAACAAGTTTACTGTGGACAAAAAAGGGGTGACTTCTCATGCTTTCCCATGCCAGAAAGGCTTCAGAGCCCACCTGCTCACCTGGGCATCCCCACTGCACTGAGATGTGTTCCATATTTACCCACTGAGTTTCCATTCTGTCAGTTTGCCCACAGCATTTGAAGTCATGTGGCTTAGTTTTAAAAACAAGACAAACATTTTTCAGGATAACGCAATAGCAGATGCACCACAAAGATGCTTCCTACTGGTTCACTCCTTTCCCTGCCCTCTGGGGTGAGCATCCCAGCTGTGCTTCCACAGACAGTGTACATTTGGAAGGGTCTCACACTCAACCAACACTCTTGGAGATATTTAAATCTGAGGCCTCATTTCTGAAGCCTGTCTTTTGTCTCATTACTCATACTGCACAAGTATATGCCTGCACAGGAATAGGGCTTAGCTACTGACATTTAAATAGGCTATTTTTCTTCTCACGTAGATGCTGTATTCACTAGACCTCCCCCAGCCCTGCCTGGCAAGGACTTCAAAAAAACCAACAGCATTAGGCATGGCAACAGAAGTTTTGCATCCAAGTGCCCACTTGCAGTGCACAAGCAGACCTCTCCCACAGAGCCGGGCTGGCCGGGGAGCAGCGGCAGCCTCGTGACCCCGAGCACAGCCCTGTGCAGTCACACGCGAAACCACAGAGCTCTGCTGTGCGGCGCCTTGGCCTCTGAGGCGTGTGAAAGGCTGGCAGAGAGAGCCAGTGACATCATAGCAGCCCGCGCGCTCCCCTGGAGGGCTTGCAGATTATATATAGATGGTGCCTTTTGTTGTTTGGGGTTTGTGTGTGCCTGTTTGATTTGCTTTTTAAAGGCACAAGACCCTTCCTTGAAAGAGTGAGGAAGTCAACTCTTGAGACTGTTGCCTCATTACCACGAAATTGTGGTTAAGGCCAGATGTGCTTTTAAGCCTTGCCCCACAGAGGATCCCTTATTGGTCATTACCTAGAGATTAATAGATTGATATGCAAAAGTGCCATCAAGAGCAAAGGAAAACTGGCTTTGCTCAGTTTAGTTACAAACAGTGTCAGGTGTCACATCCACTGCAGAGGTGTTGAAGTGGACATGGCTTAAACAATGCCTGTTCTGTAGAAGCAATAAGGAAAGGATGCCTTGAAACACAATTTTACCCTGCCTGTGACCTCAAAACAGGTTCACCTATCACATAGCTATTTTTTTTCTGGGATCTGTCAGGAGCAAACTGCACCTGCGTGCCTGGCTGTTCCTCATGCCACCTTGCCCTATGAACACACGAGCGACGTGGCAGTTGGAGAACAAACGTGGAGATAAAAAAGTAGGAAAGTCGGTCTGGCGAAACAGGAGAGCAAACAAAGGAGAGACTTCACCCAGATGCAATACGGCTGCCAGCCTGCCCGAGAAACTAGAGGAGGGAGGAGGGAGCAATGTTATAGAAAAACAGGAAGCATTGCCCTTCCCCATGGAGAAAGCAGCTCTCGTGTGCACAGGAAACTTTCCAAGTGAGAGTCACCCATCACCCAGCATTAGAGAGCAGGTTAGTGATTTTCTGAGAGTCAGATCTGCAGATCTGATCTCCTGGAAGCTGTCTCCCACCTTCAGGTCCGGTCTGAGCCAGCACTCATTTTCTAGTGTGCAAAGCTAAGGATGTTCTTCCTCTTTCCCTTGTATTTTCTTTCCACTGGATTTTCACATCCTCACAAAGAAGATACTGGCACCAGCATTTGTGGGTCATCACCTGGCCCTCCTCACTATTAAATGTTTCCCAAGGGCTTTAGCCTCCCCAACTGTGCAATGCTACCATGTGCCAGGACAGGAGAAGAAAGTGTAACCTAAACATCACACTTGCTCTGTTTCCTGCATGGAAGATATGTGGGACAGCAAAACAGAATATTTGCATGTTCACTGGTGCAAAACACATTACTTCCCTCTCTTCCCTTGTCTCTCTCCGTTACTTACAGACCCTTTAAGCTAACAGACTGTGTGGGACCCCCACAGAGGTGACTGCTATCAGCTGCCCCACTATAGCAGTGCAGAGAGCTCCTTCTCAAGTGCCACAAGGTCCCCCATGCTGGAGGTGAGGACAGCACCACTGATTCAGAAGCTGCCTCTGGCTCTTGCGTCAGTCACTCACATGAGCACTGCCAGTTACAGGGACACCGGAACTGTAACAGTGACCTGGCAACCCCATAACCTACCTTTGGAAACTCATCAATTGCAACTGCTATACACTGAGCTCCTCTGCTTCAAGCCCCGCTAAATTTAGGAGGGAAGCTGTTACGTTCTTCATTAGCATAGTCACCACTTCATCCTTCTACAGTAAAACCTCTCTTGCCCACCTGCTTGCCTGTAGTTGGACAGACACTACCTGGCATAACCACCTGCACAGCCACCACCGGAAATTCGGCTGTTCCTATGCCTCAGCAAGCTGCTGAAGGAGGTCTGCTGTGCTTTTCCTGGCCAGGATCAAACAGGTTTCCAGCTGGATGATTTCCTTTAAGTCATACACAATGACCAGATACCCTTACAAACATTACAGAAGTCCTTGACACCATCTGATGGAATTGACCAGTAATTCCCGTATTTTCTTTTTGACCCTAGCAAGTTCACACCACTGAAACTTCATTATCTTTTTCCAAGTCCACATCCTCCGTAGGGCACTTTGGTCCCCAGCTGTAAAGCTGACATTTGTTGGTATATTGCTCACAGTCCTATCATGATCCTTACATTCATCATCCATGCTGGGTAACAGCAGGAGGCTGAATCTTCCTGGACTTGACAGACTACTCCAAGGCTGGTGACACCCAGCATTAACTGCACATCAGATGTGAGAAGAGCTGTTGCCCAACTTTCCCTGGACTTCATTCAAAGCAACAGCTGGTTCAGAAAAACTCCTGAGAAAGCTCAGCTTTCTGCCAACTAAGAAAATCTCACCATTTCATAGAAGGCATATGCTGTCGGATTGAAAGACAACCTGCTGTTGCTGCAGTCATCCAGACTCTCTCATGTTTTGCATACTTAGGAGAAACACCTCCATTTCCCATCTCCTGGTGGAAAGATGACATCCAATCTCATTTCAAATTTTTATAAGTGAAGAGCCTCTGACCTCTAGACTGACACTTCTCTCTGGTGCCGTATGAAAAGGTAACTTCTCAAAAGCCCTTGGGTGTTTTGGGACACAGCAGCCAAGCTGACAGCACCAGGGGCTACATCCTGTTCACTACTTCCTTAGGATTTTCAGTTCAAGACCAGCATTCAGTCTTCACTACCAAGGGCCTTTTTGAGCAGGATGTCATTAACTTTCCCCTCCCACTGAAGAACCAACCTCACTGTGCTTTACAGAAGTTTTTCGTGTCTCTAGTACTTTTGCTGTAGATTTGCTAAGGAAGTGCCTGTGTAGAGAAAAAAGAGAAGCTTGCTCTCACATCTGGATGCAAATGGGCTCCTGAATCTCTCTCTCTTGCCTTTGAACCCCAGGTTGATGCCTGGCAGCCAAAAGACCCAACAATGTGTCTCAGGACATCAGACCCCTACGCACAGTAGTACCTGCGTTCACAGGTGCAAGGCGGGTGCTAACTTCATATCTGTGCCCTAACATCCTGTTTCATGGATACTATGGGAGCAGCGGGACTAGGAAAACAAAGTTATGACCTTTTCTGAAATGCTGATTTACAGGTTTGAAATTACTAACCTCTGTCAGTTGTGATACAACACCACAGTCCAACAGCACTGAGAGAGATGGATATGGCAGTGAGAAGTGGAAAATACATTCCCTTGCCCCTCTCCTCTGCCCTCCTGGATTACAGCACTCCCTCAAAGCACTAAGTCCCAGAGATCCCACCACAGGCCAGCCTCTAAACACACTGGTCACCAAGAAATCCGCAGCTGAGCTGGTGCTGCTGCTGCTGCTGGTGATCATGCCCTGCGAGCCTGCCGGATTTACGCCTGCCACAAACGCCATCCATCACCGATAGCTGCGGGCAGGTCTGCGCCACTCCACGGAGACAGAAGGATGCTCTCAAGATGCTGCTAACAGGTTGGTGCCTTCCAGGCAGCGCTGGGCAGAGGCTCGGCCTAAATCTGTACGGGGCACAGGGGATGCCCCAGCGCCGTCCACAAACTCCCCATTCCGTGACCCGCTGTGGGGAAGAGATACACCCATCCCTCTCCTCGGAGCGGCACTAGACGCGGCGCCTTCCTCCCGCCAGAACTTCTCGGCGGGATGGAGACCAAACGCAATCCCCCTTGTGCTCCGTTTTCAGCAAATGCCCACAGCCCCGGTCCGTGCGGTGGAGCCGCGGTCCCCCGTAGGGGCAGAGGGCAGCCTGGCTCCCGCCGGCTGCTGTCCACTGGGTCCGGCGACGCTGCCCCAGCGCGGCGGGAGGAGCGGTCCCTGGGGGGCGGGATGCGGGGGGAGCGGTCCCCAAGGGATGCCCAGTCCCGGCCGCATCCATCTTACTCCAGCGGCACCGGGAGCCCCAGGCCCGGCCCCCGCGCCCCGGCCCGCCTGCCCCCGGCGCCGCTCACCCGTGCGGGGGTCGA
>VYXC01003310.1:444135-472204 GCA_013397175.1 Platysteira castanea
CGCGGGGCGGGGCTGGGGCCGCCGCGCCGGGGCAGTGGCGCGGGGAGCGGCCGGAGCCGCCTGGGGCAGCTGGCGGAGATCCCGGCTCGGAGCTTTTCGGTGCCGGCTCCCGGAGGAGCACGGGGGCTGGGGGCAGTCCGCCTGCCCGTGCTTCACCTCCCCGCGCAGGGCAGAGCCAGCTGCCCGCCTTCTGTCCCCTCCAGGCTGTGACCCCAATGCCGAGCAGCTGCCCCCCCGAGCCCTGTTAAAGCCATCCTGCTGGGAAAGCCACGGGAATTGGGCAGAGCAGCCTCAGGGCCAGCAACGGGACAGGTTCGCGCACCCCCAAATGGCTGTGGTGGAAGCTGCGAGCCACAAATCTGAAGGAGCCAGGGACACTGATGCTGTATCTACTGGTATGTGTGTGTATATATGTATATACGTATATACATAAATATATATACACGTACATAGGTGCTACAGAAGGATGTGAAACAGTTTCAGGAGGAACAAGCAGAATGAGCTTGAGATTGAAAGATGGGGACACAAGCATGACCAAGGCATCTACAGGCAGCCAACTTTTTGTAATTACCGTCCTCCTTATGCTACCACCAATGTCATTAAGTGTCATTAGGATTAATTTGGTTCCCTAGGTCTTTCTGTTTAATTGAATTACCCAATTAAGCAGGCCACAATTAAAAGGAAGATACTGTCATAAAAGCCTTAATTGTCTAACTTTTTTCCTGTTGAGCAGCTCTGAGTGTTCAATACCCCATTAAGAAACCCATCATCCAGCTTCCTCAGCAGTGGGGTTTGTTTTTTTTCTTTTTTTTTTTTTTTTTTTTTTTGTAACATTAGCATCCATTTGCTGTGAGCTTCATTTCAGACAGCTCCAACACTGAGTGGGCATTTTTGTTTCGCAAAGCCTATGCACAAGTTTACTTTGCAGAGCTATAGACCAGAGTAGGTGGTGTTTAGCAGATGGAGTTTTTCATAGAAGGTGACTGGTAAAGAAAAAAAGAAACAAACCCTGCACAATATTTTGTTACTGTGTAAAGAAAAGCCAGATTCTGCAAATACTTGGCCACATGCTTTGATTTAACCATATAGACAGTGCCAATCTTAATTTGGATGAATATATTTTTGTATGTTGCTGATGCTGAAGTGACAGCTCGTTTCTATCTTCATCTCCACAGTGGTGCTGCTACAAATGTCAAATGTCTGTCCCACAGTAATCTAGGCAGGAAACAAATCGCAAATAGGAATTCTTTCATGACCCACACGAGCTATTTGTAGTGCAGAGCTGTTCCTGGTCCCCTCAGCAGTGCAGTCACACCAGTGTTGCCCCAGCATGAGGGAGGGGATGCAGTGGGAAGAGCAGCCAGTGACAGGGAGCAGGGGCTGCCAGTGCCGGCTCTGAGATCTGTGAAACATCATCATGCTCTGAGCTCTCGGCTTTGCTGAAAAACCCCATGGGGCAAGTGACCTGGTGGGATCAGAGCAGTTGATATGGCTTTGGCCAGCAAGCTGGGCCTGCTGAGGGCACACTCGTTGTTGGATACATGCAAAAAACAAAGGCCCCATTTTCTACTATTTTATTATTTCACCAAAATTGAAAAGATCTAGGCTGGGAGATAATATTACCCTTTTAGAAATAAAAACTCTACTTCAAAAGAAAATTAACACTTCCCTCCAGCTGAGGGCTCAGGAAATTGTCATCAGGTCTTTGAACAGTCAGGAAAAATGTAAATGAAAATGTGGTGGCTTTTATTTTTAAAATGCAAGATGAATAAGCTTGGCCTTGTTTACACAGCAGGTCCAACTTTTCTCCTTTATGTATCACACCCCTCCTTAGAAAAATGGATACTGCCTCTAAATCCTAAGAGGGAAGAAAAAGAAAAAAAAAAATTGTTTAAGGTGGGATTGAAAACTGGTCTGAAGGAATTTCCTTGCTGGGTTGTTAAAAACATGTTGTTATGGGGAATAAAAGCATTATTTCTTCAGAATTGATATATTCCGGTCTAATGCCTCAGGTACTGAACATCTGATGAAAGCAGTCAGATCACAGCAGTACTAAAGTGGTCCTGGATCTCAGCTGGCCAGATGCTGCCCACACTGCTTGTCATAGCAGAAAGCAGCCAGTGCTGGCACTGCCAGGCTTTTGGACCTCGCTCAGGCGAAGGCACAGGGAGATGCAGCAGCTGCATTTCAGACTACGGGAGGCTGCATGGCAGCAACAGGCTCTGTGTCTGCAAGAAATACTGCAACCTCTGGGCCAGATGCAACCTGGCATGTCCTCCTGAGACCGTTTTGGTGGCCTGTATCAAAGGAGTTGTTCATGACAGTGTTAACAAGCAACTTCAGAGACCCCTATGGCCATACTTTTCATTTAAGGAATGGGTTAGGAGAGCACAGAGACCTCAGACCAGTGTGGCCCTGTATGTTCTGGTGGGAATTGCCCTTGATGTGTGCAAAGGAAAGCAGGTGCTGCTTCTGCCAAACACCCATCTCCTATGGGCTGCAACCACTTCCAATCTCTGCGTGTCCTTCTAGCAGCTCGGCTCAAGGCTAAGAAGAAGGGCTGCTGTAATCTTGTTCTTAATTAGTTAAAACTTGCTCTAGTCCCACTTTGAAACACAGGTTCCCAAAGGCTCAGAAGAGTCCTGTTTCTTACAAAGAGGTGCAGTGAGGGGAGACATTGACCTGCTCCCAGGGAGCAAGAGAGCAACCCCACCTGTGGGGCTGCCTTCACCAGCACAGCTTCTGCCTTCTCTCCCTTGAAACCTCAAGATGGGAAGCTATACTGAGACCTGTGTATGGCTCCTAACTCTCTCCTGAAGTCTTATAAATTATACATTCATAAATGTATACGTTATAAATTAGGCTACTGACCTGTGCATTCAGGCTGCAACACTTGCCCAAAGTAACGCACATCGAAATGCAGGAAGGGAAATTCAGACTTAAAAGAAGGAAACATAGGGCCCCATTACCACAAGACAAATAACTTATTCAAGTAAAGCCCACAAAGACTGGATCCCTGATGGGATTATGGAGCAGACTGGCTGTCAGCAAACATCACCCCCCTTACAGGCCCCAGGAAGCTGGAGAAGGGACGAGCGTGCAGAAGCAGGGAGATGACTCAGACTCAGGGGGAGTCCTGGCTCCCTGCAGAGCTGGTTGTTGGCACAGCAAATCCACATCCACAGAGAACTCCTCATCCACCAGGCAACTGTGGGCAGGTGCTGCCAAGCTCCAGATGTTTCCCATTAGCATTGGCTCAGGTGTGGGGTGGTTATAAATGGTCCAGGGCAGGAGAGAAGCTGTCTGTGGGGTACTGGGTGACTCTTTGGGGCACCCTCTGCTTTTACAGCTGTATGTAGCATGGGTTTTTTTTTTTCCTTTCTCTCTGTAGTTGAGAAATTTAGTGTAGAAAAGAATGAGGGGAGGCTGTGTTTGTTATTCTTCAGGATGTGATTTCTTTGTGTGGTGAGAGCAGTGGATGTATGGGTGGATGGAGGAGTTCTCTTGGAAACTTACTGGGAAAGGCAGTGGCCTCTGAGCTGTATCTGACTTATGCCAGCAAGGCAAAAAGCAAAATATATTGTTACATGAGCAGTACCTGAATGGCTTTGTACTTGGGAAATTCTGGGGTGCTCTTCATTAACCAGTGATGTCTAATTACACTGAAGAGTGACCATGGCTTCTGTGTATGTGGGATTGGGGAGTGTGGTCAGCAGAACTTATGCCCTTGATGAAGCAAAGGAGAAGATATCTTATCTGTAAATAATGCCATCTTTCTCTCCCTCTGTCCCTTTAACAAAACAGGCCAGTATCAGCTCTACCTGTTCTGTTTCATGTGGTAACATGGATGACTGGGACAACAACAACGACTTCATTCAGCGACTGGACTTTTCCAGCTGTGGTGAAGAGAGTGAAGACAGAAGTGTAAATGAGGAAGACTCCCTGAGCTTGAGCCCCCCCAGAAGCTCAGAGTTCCAGAAATGGCAAGAGAGCAGTCCTCTGCCAGCAACCCCTCAGAGAAAACTTAGTGAGATTTTCCTGAGCAGGACGAAAGCCTGGGTGAGTCCCACCCTGAAGTCTTCTCCATCTGTGAGCAAGAGCTGGAGTAAACCTGAGACCCCACTGCACATCACCTGGAAAAAGCTGCAGCTCTGTGACACCCCGCACACTCCTAAGGTAATGGCAGGTCTGTAGCACCTCTGTAGGAGATAAATGCCTCTCCCTTCAAGAAGCTCATTGTTTGGGTGGGACTTTGAGATAGGCAGCTGTACTTGCTGCTGTGTTCAGCACATTTTTGGATGCAAGTGGGTTTTGTCTTAAAAGCTGGAAATGGTCTTGTGGCTGTGATATGTACTTCGCCTGGCAAGTCTGGATCACCTCCAACCAGCTTGTTGTCTGGTGCCACAGTTTTTCTTTTTGTGTGAAACAGTTGCTCAGTGAATTTGAGGAAACCGGGGCTTTGTTCTCAGAGGAGCAAATCACATATGGAAGGGGTAGTAAACCAGTGTGTGCTTGTGTTAGCCTCTCTTCACCTGTGTCACTGTCCTAAAATGCAACTTAACTACTGAGTCAGTTTCTTGGGAGAGTAATCCCAGTCCCTATTTCATGTGAAACTTCTTGGAGAGAGTGTAGTACAACTGCTTTTTGTCTTGAGTAAGCAGAAGTGGAGACTTGGCACTGGCTTCTCTGTTCCTGGGTAATTTCTGATGTGTGCATGGCTCCAAGCAGTCCAGACCTGCAGTGAAGCATAGCTGTTGGTCTTCTCTCAGTGTTCCTTCTCTACTGATAGATTGTTTGCTCCCTTTCTTAAGTGATACACAGAAGATCAGTCCTTTAATGCTTCTGAGCTAGGATTTGAGTTCTGTCCTCCTTCAAAAACCCGATTGTGTAGAGAGAAGGATGACACTCTGGCCTTATACGATTGACTGTGTGGCAATATTTACTGAGGAATGGCCTGCCACTCTCTAGGGGAAAGCAGTTTAAAGGGCATCACTCCAAAAATTTCCTGCAGTGACCCTTTGTAAGAATTCTCCCTAAATCTCACCGTAACATAGGTGAGAAGTTGTCCTTGGCTAGAGTTGTTTTAGAAGTTGTTTTGGCTAGAGTTAATTTTCTCCCTAGTAACTGGTACTGCACTGTGTTTTTTGGGTTTAACATAAGGACAGTGTTGCTAAAATATGGTTGTTGCTGAGTGGTGTTTACCCAAAGTCAAGGACTTTTCAGTTTCCCATGCTCTGCCAGTGAGCAGAAGCACCCAGCAGCTGTGTGGCACCATAGCCAGGACAGCTGCCAGCAACAAACCAGAGGAGATTTCATCCTGTAGAATGTCATGCTCAATATATAAACAGAAGGAAATTACCCAGGAGGGGCTGATTAGGGCTCAGGGATGGGCTGGACATCAGTCAGCAGGTGGTGAATCACTTGTCTGTCTTGGATTTTTTCCTCTCTTTTTGCTGTCTCTTTTCCTTGCAATAATAATTATTTTATTTTATTCATTAAATTGTTCTTTTCTCAACCCACAGGTTTTACCTTTTTTTTTTCCCCCATTTCTTCTCCCCATCCCACTGAGGAAGAGATTGTAGTTGTGAGCAAAGGGTTCACAAGCAGAGAACTTAGTTGCTCGCTGGGGTTAAACCATGACAGAGGTCTATAAAAATCTTTTCCAGACTAGATGGGCTGCTGATAGTGAAGGGTGCTTGCAGGGTGTGCGTTGTGTAGATAACGTGTTGGCTGGATGATTCAAAACATGCTGCTTGTACTTTGTCATGTTGCAGCCCATAAGCAGCAATTGCATGAAATCAACAATTTCTTTCCCCTTCTCTCCTGGGATAAAGGTCTTGCTTTCCAAGCATGCCCCAAAAGATGGGCTCAAAGGGGCCTAACTCTGCTTATAGACAAGGCTGGCCTTAAAACATTTGAAAGGGATAGAAAAATGAGAGAGCAGAGCCATGTCTAAAGCTGCAGACAGATGAGGGCCACCAGATGTGAGTGGAGATGTGGCTCCAGGAGCGTAATAGTGAGACCACTGCTGGATTTGAAAGATATAAGAACACCTTGATCTTCAACAGAGAGATTTCTGTGTTCTTAAAGGGCTTTTAACTAGAAGAAAGCACAATGCTAAATAATCCTTTAGCCCTTATACCACTCTTTTGAAGCTAAACAAGTCAAAACCAAACTCATATTTTTAAAAAGCCGATGGTTACTGAAGGAGTCAAATCAGAGTGAGTGGATTTTTGTCTTCAGCTCAAGACTGGTGTCTATGCTTTCCAAGGCCCAAGGTTCTGGACTAGTACGTGAAACACAATGGCCTGTGTTCTGTGGCAAGTTGAACTATAGAAGTTCCAGAGGTTCCTTCTGAACCTAAATTTCTGAAACTCTGGTTTTAATCCATGAGGAGAAATGGGTTCTGGTTGCTTTGCTAGTAGCCACATAAAAAAATATTTCTAACAACTTCCCTTATCCTAATGCTGCTTATTGCTGAGGAACCACAGGGCAACTTGGGTGGTGTTCCAGCTCATCTCCTGACAAACCTGTCCTGACCAAACTGATGCAACAGTCTATGCCTGGCAGATCTAGGTCTTCCATGTTAATGCAACATATGATGCAATTTCTGCCTCTCTGTGGGAGGGAAAGAGGAGCAGCTGGCTCCTCTTGAGGACTGTGCTTGCCAAAATGGCTCTGCAGGCCTCACCCAAGTGAGCAGGGAATAGAATATGAAAGGGCTTAACAAAGAATGAAATGCTTTGTGGAAAATGAAAACTGTGGGGACTAAGCTAGGGACACAGGGATTTAATGGTTCAGTTATTCCAAGGAAGGGAGTAGAGTTCTCCTTGGTTTACAGGAGAACAAGAATTTTATTCTGAAATAGCAGCAACAAAAAAAAGCCCTGGTTTATCTGCCCCTTTTTTCCCCCTTCTCTCAATACAGAGCCTGTTATCAAAGACAGCTTTTCCTACATCTGCGACAAAGGTCCCACCCAAAGGCTTCCGACATCTGAGACTTACTCCTCGTGCTGACTCTGAGGACTCTTCCCAAGCTTCTCTTGTCAACATTAATCCCTTTACACCAGAGTCCTATCGACAAATGCTCTTTCATCCTAATGGCAAACGGAAGGCCAGAGGAGAGCTGTAAGTGAGCTACTCTTAAGTAGCAGACTGAAATCAGACTGTTGGAAGGAGATAAGTAATGGAGATGTTCAGTATCTGGACTTATTTGCTAACAATGAATCATTCACTTCTGTAGTATTCATTGGTGCAGAGCAAATGTTAGCAGATGTATAAAGGTAACAGAAATATAAATAAAAATCAATAATTGCCTTTGTTCAGAAAGGTAAGGAGGGATCAACAGCTCTCTTTAGTGATATGGCTGCAGCTTCACCAGTAATAAGGAGGTCAGGAGAATGATGCCTCTGGACAATGCCACTCTGTCCTGTGGGCAGTACTGAAGTTGCTTTGTGGAGGTCTTCTAAAGGGAAACAAAGAATTCCTAACCTGGGACTGCAGTCTTTAAGACCTTAACTAAAAACCTGTATATCAACTCTATAAAATACATGGTTAAGCTGTGAAGCAGGGTTTGGAGGTTCCTTTGAAAGATATTTTAATTTCAAATCCAGTTGGATTGCTGCACTGAAATAATACACCAGACTTTCCTAATCTTCTGTTATAGGAATGACACTCATCCAGGAAGCCAGATTAAACAGGAGCTACCTACAAAGGTGAGTGTCTGCATATTTTCCTCCCTTAAAGTGGGTAAGATGCTTGTAAAGGCTTGGTGTCTGATGGAATTTATTCTGTTATTGGAGTACAAACCATGGCACCAGGCCAGAAGGTGAATACCTATGACAGGACAGTTCCAAGCTGAATGTTTTGTTAACATTTGTTAGAGATGACAAACTCGGAAGAGGTGGAATGGTCCTTTGTAACTGTGCGATAGCCAGGCTTACAGAAGGATAATGGTACCCTCTAGCCGAGGAGACTGGGATTGCAGGCAAATGGTCTCCATGGAAAAATTACACCTGCAGAGCAAATATGCTACCGGCAACATCCAGGGCTGCCTGTGCTGGTTTATTTCCCCAAGACACTGCCACGATTATTGTTTTACCTAGAAGAAAGCCTCAAGTAACTTGTGAATTACTGAAATACTATTCTGTTCGAGTGCCAATTAGACTGAGTATGTAATATAGATACAAAATTGTCTACTAGGAGGTATTTTTACTCCCAAGCTTTTAAGATACTGTAAAATACAGCTGCCTCATGAAATGCAACCTGTTGGGAAAGGCTGCTGTTTCACGTGAGCCACATTTTACTGCCTGTGAGGACTAGCTCTTACTCCCTCCTCTGTAAGGTCACATACCATAAAGTACAGCAATGACAGCAGTGGTTTCTGTGGGAACATGAGCTGCTGTCCCTGTAAGGGATGCAGGAGAATGGAGAAAAATCACGTAGTCCACTCTTGTTGTTCACTTCATGCTCCACTGCTTATCTTTCCTTTACTCATTTTCCCTGCCAGTAGGCATCACTCTACCAGCAGTTCCTAGATCCCTAGTGGCCATTATTGTAGCAATAATGATGTTCCAACTGTTCTGCCAGCTTTCAACCCTTTGTGGAAAAGTGTCTCCGGGTGAGATATCAGTGGGAATACAAACAAATGCACTGAGACCAGCTAATCTGCCATTAGTCAACAGCTGGTGCTTCAAATCTGGAGAGCCTGAACTGATGCAGAATGGCCTTGGCTGCAGGCAACCTCAGCTGCCAGGGTAAAGTAGCTCTTGCATAGCTGGGGTCACAGGAATCCAGCACACCAAGCTTCTCTTCTGAGATCAAAAGAGGCATTAGGTCTAAGGTCTTCTCAAGTCCTGTCTTTAGGCCAGTTACTTCAGTATGTTGTTGTTGCTTGCTGTTCATCCCTGACTGACTCCTAGCTGTGGGTCTAGGAACTGGTCTGGGTTGTCACAAGAAGGGATGTGATGGCAGTAACCCTAGGAGGCTTAGGCATATACAGCCAACTAGACAAAATTTCTCCTGAGCTGCAACTTCTACCTCTATGGCTAACAAGTCCTGATTTTATAAAACCAGCCTTGCAACTTGGCCAAACCAGGGAAGATGGCCTTTAAGTGGTCAGAAAAAACACAACAAGTGAAATTAATTTCAAGAATTGAAATTGCTGTTTCAAGAACTGGCAGCACACCTGCACATGTGCCTGGATGAACATCCAGAATGGGAGAGGGAGCAATGTGGGTGCTCAGTGACAGCAAGTGTTACACATGTCTAAGACCATGGCAGATATTAAGTCTGTCAACGCCTATTTGTCTTTGCTGTTTTTGTGACCTTGCAGAGATACACTCTGAAAGCGAGCAATATGGTTTCCCGCTACAAGAAGGAGTTCCTGGAACTAGAAAAAATTGGTGTGGGGGAATTTGGCTCTGTCTACAAGTGCATCAAACGCCTTGATGGATGTGTTTATGCCATCAAACGCTCCAAAAGGCCTCTGGCAGGATCCTCCGATGAGTGAGTGTGCTTGCTGGAAACTGCCAGTTGAAATGATGGGCATGTTCTTGAGAGGTGTGATGGAAAGGAGGGAGTGTGGATCTAAAGGTATCTGATGGGTGGCATGAGCAAAAATTGGCTGCTGTTGCACTTCCAAGTAACAGTTGGGAGAGTGGGGGAAGATACCACTATGCAGTTACTGGATATAAATGTCTAGGAAAGGAAGAAGTTGCATGCATTGAAAAGTGGAAGTTTGGCATACCTGAACACCTTGGGTCCATCCAGACAGTTTCTTTACAATAACTGTCAAGGAGTTTATTTGTGGTATGTCCCTGCCTTGCTGCATGGCCAACACTACTCGTATCTGTATTGACCAGCTTGTGGTGTCCTGTGTGCTAAAGCAAAGTCTTTGAAGCTGCTGCTGCCTTTGCCTCTTTAACAAAAGACTTGATCAGTGATTATTTTCTTTAACAGCTGCTCAACGCATTTGAGCAAGGGCAGGTTTTGCTTCAGCAGCTGTGAGAGCCAGTCTGTCTGTCAAAACCCAAGAGAAAGGGGGAACAGAGGTGTTCAGGGCTTTCAGGAAGCAAACCAGGGCTCCTCTCCTGGTGCCAAGCAGCCTCTGGCAGTCTGTCACCTCTGCTTTTTCTGTGTGCTTCCCTAGGCAGCTGGCACTGCGCGAGGTTTATGCTCACGCTGTCCTGGGGCACCACCCCCATGTCGTGCGCTACTACTCGGCCTGGGCAGAGGACGATCACATGATTATCCAGAATGAACACTGCAATGGTAAGAGCTGGGACAGTGTTTGAGGCTGAGAACTCAGCATGGGCAAAGTTGCGTTCTTTTGTACTTAAACATGGGATGCTTTTGCTTCAAGAAAGCAAACTGCCCTAAGGCTGCGTTTCCATGAAGAATCCTGTAAGGCCACATAATACTGAAATGTAGCTCTGAATGGTGCTAATGTTTTAGAAGCAGTGAATACCCTCCCATTTTTGGGATTTGAAAACTGTTCCTCTATTTTGGCTGGCCTGGAATAGCATTGCCCATGCCAGTGCTTAGAACTGTGCCTGGGACTGGCCAAGTAACACCTGATATGAGTAACTCGAGGGGCTGACTTAAGGGCCATGTATCTTGGCAAGAACCTCTTCTTCTTAATGGAGGTGGGTAGAGATGGGAAGAGTGGCTGTCTGGTTGAGATGAAGGCACCCTGCATTCTGACTAGAAGAAAGTGGTTGACAGCTGTGGAGAAATGGAGAAAATGATGAGGCAAAGTATAAATGAGGTGCTGTAGGCAGGGTGGTAAACAGTTGTTGAGTTTGCCCTTGGCAATACCACTGCTTGAGAGAAATTGGAAAAGATACCTTTAGCTACCAGAGTTGCTGAAGGCAAATATTTATCTTTCAACTGCACCTGCAGTCTTGGGCCTCAGTGAAGAGTGGTGATAGCTGTTTGGTGTATTGCTTTCAAATCTGGTGGAGGCAACCATGAAATGTGGTGCTCATTGCTGCAGCATTGATGTGTTGCTTGTGTTCTGGTGGATGAACATCTGAGACTGAAGAAGTGGCGAAAAATGTGCTGATGGAGAGAGAGGCCATGATATCTTATAGTTCTGCAATATCCAAACTGTCTCAACGGAGACTCACAAAACTGTGCTGAACGTTACTCTTTCCAGTCAAAAATCTGCTAGTGGGAACCTAATTTCCTTGTTCCACCATTCCTATACCTGCATGTAAGCACAGCAGAAGCAATTAATTGTTCTGTTGTTCACTTGCAGCAGTGCCAGCATCATTAGCAGGTCAGCCCTCCTGGCAGGATGTAGAGCTGTAGGCTGGAGGTAGAACTTACTCATCCTTGTCGAGCAGGAGGCCGGGCATTCCAGGGCAGTGGGAAGGCTGAAGCCAAATGGTGATGTCCAAGCTTGCTCACCAGAGCATACAGAGCTGGTGTGGTTGGGGTTTGTCACTAACAAGTCTCCAAGGGCTCTGGGCAGCTAAGCTATTTCAAACATGCTGTTCCATAAAACCTCTGTCAGGTCGCAGACTGACTGTTTTCACCTAGGTGGGAGTCTCCAAGATGTGCTGCTGGAAAATGCAAAGCTTGGGCAATATTTCCCAGAAAGAGAGCTGAAGGAGATATTGTTACAAGTCTCCATGGGACTGAAATACATCCACAACTCTGGCCTTGTGCACCTGGATATCAAGCCTAGTAAGTATAGTGCCCTCCTCCTTTCTGGAGGGCTTTCCTAGTGATCCCTCAGGGGTAGGACCTGTAATAAATCCTTCTGAGTGGACTGATTGTAGGGCTTCAAAGAAAAGAGGACCTTGCCCTTGTCTTGTGTATGGTGTTTTGGGGTTGTGTTTTTATTTTTATTTTGATTTGTGCCACTACTGCTGCTCTAAAATCGAGTTTTCTCTGATAGTTGGCAGCATTTTTCTCCTGTCTCATGACCATTGTAATCCTGGCTCATGGGAATCACCTTCATACTGGTGGAGCAAGTAGGGCTGCCAGTGAAGATGGGGATTTCCTTATTTGCTGCTGTTTTGTTGCACAACACTTGACTTTTGTGTGTGTACCCACCCTGAGGGATTAAGTTCCTGCAGAAATAGTCACAGGGTTTCCTCTCTGCAGCTCAGGATGGTCACCAATGCTCCCACTGTCACATAGTTAATATTCTCAGAGTCGAGCTCCTTTTTCCTGCTGAAATTGTGCTTCTGGCTTAGAGGCCAGAGGAGGGGGAAGTTGATTTCACTAGGATATTTTATGCACAAGATACAACTGTCTTATGCCAGCTGTGTTGCTGAACGTGAGCTGGGCAGAAAGCTGACTAATGGGTGGGAAGCATGTGCGTAGTTTCTCTGGCTGCAAAGCTGAACTACTTTGACAGGTGGGATTTTTACAAAGCTGTCAGGCCACTGCAGCCTGACTACTGATATCACCCTATTGCTAAACTTCTCTGTCTTGCAGGTAATATCTTCATCTGTCACAAGCTGGCAGTTTCAGGCCCTGCTGGGCAGGAGGAGAGTGACAGTGAAGATGAATTCTCTCCTGGTGTGGTGTATAAGATTGGTAGGTTTTAGCCTACTTTACAACTGGCTTCAGATTAGGGCTGCCCATTACTGCTTGATGCTCCCCTGTCCTGCTGGCTGAAGAGACTTGCACATAAAAGTGATAGTATAGTCCTGAATGCCCCAATTACCTACCAGAATTAATTCCTCCAAGAAATGTCACAGAAAATCCATGTGCCTGTTTCCAAGTGCTGATTCCTGAGTTAGGAGCAGGCTTGCTCTCTTACTCAGTATTTCTTTGTTGATGCCTATAAAATGCAGGCTTTTATTGGAGAACGATTTCAGTTTGCTTCATTACACTTCAGTTTCTTGTTCTTTGTCTCAGGTGACCTTGGACATGTGACATCAATAACAAACCCTCAGGTAGAGGAAGGAGACAGACGATTTTTGGCCAATGAGATTTTGCAAGAGGTACAATTGCTAGAGCAGGGCAGTGGGGAGAACAGGGTGGGAGAGCAAGTGGGGAGAGATACACTGTAGAGCAGTCATTAGTTTAACTTGTTCCTCACCTTATGTCCTCTTTCTGCTGTCTGGTCTGGCTGTGAAATCTGTGCAATTAGCACTTTGTTATAAACAATAGTGGTGTAGGTTTTGCTATATAAATACTTCATATATGAATACTTCATAAGTAGCTATCACTGGATTATTGCAACTGTTCCCCTCAAGGGATCAGTGGGACAAAACCTTTATCAGTTTGAAGACATTTGATTTGCATATCCAGATGAGATTAAACTACTGGATGTGATTACTGAGGAATAAATTTACCCAGACAGTTGCCTTGTAAAACAAACTCAAGTAGTGGCGAGAGGGGGGAGGCACAACACACCCCTTAAACTGACTGCACTTTTGTCACTGTGGCCAGCAAATGAAAAGGGAATCAGTATTGAACAACCAGGTTGGATGTGTTATTCGGTTCAGGTATTTAGGTGACAGTATCTGTTTGTGCTTCAAGTGGGTTTAGGAACTGTTAGGCAAATGTATCAGATGCAGTCTTCCATTTGAGTTGGGCATGGGTAGCTTTTTGCCTTGTGGGTGAAGGCTGGAGGTACATGTGTTAGGCCATCCTCTGGAGTTGCTGCAGTGATCCCAGTGTGGCCTGCAAGCTCCTCACGGCTGGGTGAAAGCCAACATGCCATTGGTTAGTGGTACTGCCTGCTGCTGCTGTTTTTCTCCTGAAGAGGACAGAACTGCTCACTGGGGTGGTTAAGTCAGTGCCATATACACACACTTGCTTGGCTGTTTCTTTTTGAGCTCATACCCCAACTCACCTTTGCTTAGTATAGCAAGATGTTCCTTTCTAACACCTTTCCCCTTCTCTCTGCAGCAATACTGCTCCTTGCCCAAGGCAGACATCTTTGCCCTGGCACTCACGGTGGCTCTGGCAGCTGGCGCAGCACCACTGCCTCACAACGGGGCCCTGTGGCACCACATCCGCAAAGGAAATATCCCACCCATCCCCCAGAAGCTTCCCCACCGCTTTCTTGAGCTCCTTAAGGTGAGGAAATAGTCTTGACAGGATGGTGGCTTGTGCAGCTGGCATGTGACAGGAGTGTTAAACGCTGAACTCCTTTGCCTTCTAGCTCATGATCCATCCTGACCCAGTGCAAAGACCTTCTGCCACAGCTCTTACCAAACATGCTGTTCTCCGTCCTTCATGTGGAAAAGCTGTGCAGCTCCAGGAGCAGCTAAATGAGGAGAAATGCAAGACTGCCATGCTGGAAAGGTAGGGCTGGCTTGGGCATGACAGGGAGAAGGTGTAGGCACAAGAATGCTGGTCATGAGCTCTGAATGGAGGGTGGTACTGCTGGGAGACTGCATGTGCAGAAATAGCTGCTCAGCTCCTGTGCCTGGAGCTGGGAGGATGATGGGGCTGTAACAAGGACTTGCAGTGCCCTGGCAGCAGCTGTGCTTCAGCTCTGGCTTGGAGGAGCTGGCTGAGTTACAGCAATGAACTCATGCACTTCCTGCAACCACTGGTGATGCAAAATGCTGATACAACATGCAGCCAGTGGGCAGATGAGGAACTGATAATGCACTGAGATAGTGGTCTAAGCACAGAAGGAAAAGAAATATCAGGTAGTGGCAGATATGTTTTTTTCCCTTGTTCCCTCTCACTGCTGTTGGCAGTAGTGTTTTGAGGTGCTGGGATCTAAGAACTGCCCCACAACCCCTCTAAGTGCAGTAGTCAGCTGAGGAGTAGGTTTTCTGTGTAGACAAAAGAGTGAATGCTCTGGAATAACAGTAAGTACCAGAACGAGAAGAAAGGCAATGGAAAAGAAGCATATGCCTTTATTTAGGTATTTGTGCTGCATGAGATGACATTGATCTAAGTCAAACTATTCACAAATATCTGAAACAACTGGAGAAAAACTGAGCTAGGGGTTCTTTGTACTGGAGCCAGTGTGTTGCTGACCTGATAGATAGTTTTCTTTTGGTAAATCTTCAGAGCTCATACGTTTTCAAGCAGAAACTCTACAGACAGCTACAGTAATCTTCATGTCACCCCCCTGCCCCCTTCCAGCAATGCTGGTGTATTACAGTAACCCTCTTGTGCAAAATTGTTCAGAGTTTGCTACTGTAGCTGATGGGGATTCATGCATAACATGGTTTCTTCCTTTCCTCTTCCTTCCATCTCCCCCCTGCAGGGAACTTAAAGCAGCTCGCCTTGCCCAGACCCTCATGAAGGACCAAGCCTTAGGAAGTGCCAAGTTACAAGAGTCTGAAACCTCTTCTAAGCAGAAGAGCAAGCGTCTGGTGGGAGGGAAGAGCTGTCGCTCGTTTAGCTTTACTCTGGGTTACTGAATTTCTGTGTTGTCCAAAGAGCTCTGATTGCTGAATGGCCCTGTGAAAGCAGAGGGTCTGCACAGACCAAGGTCCCATATTCTCTCCCTGTCATTTTCCTTTTATTGTTTTTTTTGTTTGTTTTTTTTTGTTCCCCTGTTAGTTATGATGAGATGTTGGCTGAGAAAAGAATTACTTGCTTGCAAGTGTTGGATCATGGGATTTAAGGTTGTCCTCAGTCTTTTACCTGTTTAATTTCTCGTGTAATTGGTCTTGCTACAGATGAAGTATAACTCTGCCATGACAAAAAGATGACATTTTCTCTACTCGCTTCCCTCTTTCTTGAGTTGGGCCCTGTTATTGGTGATTTTGTGGTCTTAACACTTGGGCTGACTATATCGTTATAGTCATAGTGACTGTACAGGGAGGCAGCATCTCCAGCTGGGCCCTTCAAGGAGCAAGTAGGCAGAGACTATGGCAGCCAGTTTTAGCGACACATCAGGAGCCAGGCTGGTTACACAGCAGTCCTGTGAGACTCAGGCTGCAGCTGGAGTGGTGTTTCACTGAGGGGGGACACAGAAGAAAAGGAAATAATTTGAGTTAAGGAGTGGGAGTTGAAGAAAAACATTCTTTCAAATTTAAGCTACAAAAGTTTTGTAACTGGGTGTGTTTTAGCAGACTAGTTAGTCCCTGACGCTCGTCTTGTTTTCTGTCAATCGGCAAGGACCCCTTGTTCAAGGAGGGGGAGACAACTGCAGTGTGTTGGTAGCTGGGTCTGTTCCCATTTCCCCTGCAGTATCTCGCTCGTAGTGCAGCTGCCTGCCTGTGAACTGCAGCCTTCCAGCAAGGATAAGGGCAACTACAAAGGGCTTTTCCAGCTTTTTGGAGTTGCCCATGTTAATTGTGCTATGTATTTTGTATTTGAGATCTCATACACCCTTCCCCTCTCCCCGCTAAATGTAACTTTGGGGGTCCTTGTAGCCTATGTGTGAATGGACAGAGCGCTGCACTGTTATGAGGGACAGCGTGAACTCGGTTATTTCCAGGTTTTACTGGTTTGTTTAATGATGTTGCACATGCTGGCTTTTAACTGGGAGATCGTTTCGTGCGAATAAAAGTTTTATCTTTTTTTTTAACCGATGATGGAGTGATGGAATTTTGTGTTCTCCTTCCCCGCCCTCCGCGAGCTCTGGATCCCCCGTGGGGCGGCTGTGCGGTGCACGCGCTGCCCGGGCCGCTCCCGCCCGTCTCCCCCGGGGCTGGGGCGCGCTTCCGCCCGGAACCGGCCGCGCGTCCCTTTCCTGTTCCGGCCGTCTGCGGGCGCAGGGAGGCGTGCGGAGGGCTCGGGTCGCGGGGCCGGGCCGGGCCAGGGCTCCCTGGGGCGCTGCTTCAGCCCTGCTTTTCCCTCCGCAGGCTCGGCGGCAGCATGTGGCGGCGGCCGGCGTGGCAGGTAGGGCCGTGCGGGGCCGGGGCCGCGGCGGAACTCGGGCCGGGTGCCCTCGGGGAGCGGGGAGAAGCAGCTGCAGCCGCTCTGCCCCCGCCGCGGGGCTGGCAGGGACTTTCCGGACGGGGAAGCAGCGCTCGGCCCCGGCAAGGGGAGGGGCGGGCAGAGTCGAGCGCCCCGGAGCCCTCGCCCGGACGGCGCCGGCTGTGCCCCCGCTCCGGCCGTGCCCGCTGGGCCGAGGCCTCAGGGCTGGCGCTAAATCTGCTCTTGGGGGAAAAAGTGTGAGCTCTCTCACCGGCCTGGAACCACGTGTTATGGGAAAGGAGCCTTTTTCAAGTTCCTGCGCATGGACCTCTAGCAGAAGTGTTTCTGGGCTCTTTTCCCCCCCTCCTTTCTTGTAGGATGGAATATCTGCTGGCATAAAGACAGTTCCTTCACGCTTTTCCCCTTTGCACTACTGAGAGTTTTGTGTCTTTGATTTGCCTTGGGAACAAAGTGGTCAGTGCATCCACTTCTCATTCCAGTGGATGGATGTACTTTTTGGGCACACCTGGTTAGTCTCTGAAGTGGAGCGGGAAGTTGGTGGAACTGTCAGACCTGTTTGTTTCCAAAGACCAAAGCTCAAACAACTAAACCACCACTCTACTACAAACCACCTCCCCTCTTATTTATGTATTACAGAAAAACAGTAGTTACTGCACGTCCCAAAAATAATTGTTGGAGGTATGCCTTTGGGCCACACTTCTTTCCAGGCAACTTTTTAATATAGATTTAACCAGCTATTCTTAAATAATCTTACTAGCTTCATTTGGCTGAACAGATTTGTTTCCTCAGTTCTCCCATTAGTTACATAAAAGAACATACTTGCAGAATCTTTGCAAGTGTTCAGAAAATGAGATGTAAAGGCTTGTAAATACTGTTCATAGTTCGTATGCTGGAAACTCACATTTTTCTGTTCCTGCAGGTGCTACGCCAATTTGTAAGACATGACTCTGATACGGTTAACTCATTGGTACTTGAAAGATGTAAGTAGCTCCTGACGTGGAATTTAGTCATTACTCATTGTGTTTATCTCAGTTTTAGAACATCTGAAACAGGGCAGGAGAGAAGCAGGTAGGAATAGTATCACCTCAGTGTAGCAGCTAAGAATGTGTTGTTTCAAGCACACAGACTCTTGAATGGCTTCCTGTCTGGTTTCTGTCAGATCAAGCAGCACTTTAGGGGGAAAAGAAAAAAGCCCTGACAAGGACTTCTGTCTGTAAAGGGCAGGTGGTTGTGCTTTATCTGTGGCAGTGGTTTGGGTCTGCTGTTGCCATGGTTTCTAGCGCCTGCCGTCAGGTGTCTTGTGTGCCTGTTTCTCAGACTCCTCGGTCCCTGGGGGACTTGTGTGGGTGCTGCTGCCCCAGCAGGATTTGCTCCAGGTGTACTTCAGCCTTCGCTATTCACTTCATATGCTCACTGTGCACAAGGGATACCTCCCTGACCTCTTCCAGTTCTCCTTGAACACGGAGAAGGGATAAACTGCCTGCCTAGGCCTGGTATCTGTGTAGAAACTAATGACTCTCATTCAGAGGATGGAGTGTAATATTGCAACTTTGTTTCAAAGGTATTGCTATGCATATTTTTTTTTTTGTTATGAAACAAGTAAAAGCCAAGATAAGTAAATGCAAATTAGTCTCAAGTGATATATGGATGTGTCTATGAAAAAGAACAGAAACCATGAAGAACCTTTGGCTTTTTAAATAAGTTATTTCAAAGTAAAAATAATGACAGTACAGACACAGTCAACTATCTGCTGGGGCCTGAAAAAGCCAAAAGTCACAAGAGCTTGAAAAGTGGTTAGGAGGTGCAGGAGCTTGTGATCCTGGCCCTTGACAAAAGCTGCTGATTTGTGGCTTGCCGTGATTAGAAGTTCACCTGTACGTGTTTGGTCTCTCTTGTTTCAGCCATGAATCGCGTTCAGCTGCTTGGTCGGGTTGGACAGGACCCTATCATGAGGCAAGTGGAAGGAAAAAATCCCGTTACCATATTTTCCCTGGCAACCAATGAGATGTGGCGGACAGGAGATAGTGAAGAGAGCCAGGGAGGTGAGTCTGCACGAGCAGCATGTCCCAGGGCACCGCTTCATGGCCAGCAGCACCACGCTTGCAAATCTCTGGGGTGCAGGAAAGTTCCTTTGAGGTCAGCAGAGATGCTGCTGCATTTGTGTGTCTCTTACTGATCCCTGGCAGCATACGCTGATGAGAGATCTGCTGTTCACCTTCCTCGGGAGGAGAGGAGAGAGTGTCGAGTGGGCTGTCTGTCACTGGTGGGGTTTGTCAGAGGCATAGCAGGTTCTGTACTCTTGTTTGTAATTCAAGATGGGAAAAGTAAAGAAAAGATAATTTTCTCATTGATTCTGTCATCAGTTTGCATCTACAGATGTCTCATATTCTCTAACTTCTATTCAAAGAGGAGTGTCTGAAGGGAAAAAAAAAAAGAGCATGAGCACTGTCTTCCAGGAAAAGCGATGTCTTGGTTTGAGCTGTGCTTCTGCACAAGACTTTGTTTGGACACAGATGAGTGGAACATGTAGTTCTGGAGTGAAATGGGAGATGGAGTGCTAGTATATGTCTGTTTTGAAATCACTTCTGGTAATTTGAGAATACCAATGTGTTGAAGCTAATTTCTGTGTCTTGTATCACAAAGAGGATTTGGCATTGAGCTCTGTTGTTTCTGTGTACCTTAGGTGATATCAGTCAGAAGACGACATGGCACAGGATCTCTGTCTTCAGACCGGGCCTCAGGGATGTCACCTATCAGTATGTGAGGAAGGGGTAAGTGAATAACAAATGTGGTTGAGGATTTAATGCCTTAACAATGGATTAGTGTAATAATTAGGGTGACCAGGAGTTATACAAAGATACAGGTGCTGTAAAACAAGTTAGCAGTCCTGCTACAAACAACTGATACAAAAGCCTGTGTACTCTGAATCAGATTCTGAATTCAGCCTTTTCATCAGGAACTGTAGTCATAGGATGGAATGGGCTTAAAGTGAAAGAGGGGACATTTAGGTTAGATATATGGATGTTACTGTCAAGGTAGAGAGGCACTGAAGCAGGTTGCCCAGAGAAGCTGTGGATGCCCTGTCCCTGGAAGTATTCAGTGTCAGGCTGGATGAGGCTTTGAGCAGCCTGATCTAGTGGATGGTATTCCTGCCTGTGGCCAGGGGGTTGGAACTATATGATCTTTAAGGGCTCATTTCAACCCAACCATTCTGTGATTCTAGATGCAGAGTGGAAAATTGCAGCACCAAAATCAAGTTCTTGGGTTTTTTTTCAGCTCACGAATCTTTGTTGAAGGGAAGATAGATTATGGAGAATATACGGATAAGAACAATGTGAGGCGACAGGCCACAACAATTATAGCAGGTAAGGAGCAAAGCACTGAGGTGGCCCTTGCCCTTTTAAAATGGAAAGGGGGTGGAGGACCTCTGAATGGAGCTTGGTTTGTCTTCATCCTCAGCATCCACACCCAGGGATTTTGAGAGAATGGAGAGTGTGTACCAGTAGATTTGTGAACAGACAGAAAATGAGAGTATGCAGTTGCAAACTGCTGGTGTCGTTTGCTTACCCCAGTCGGTGCAGGAGGCAGACACTGAGTGTTTTAAGAGCACTGGTGTGTAATGCTGCAGGTCAGGCAGATTCCTTTCCTAAGCACAATTTGTTCAGTAGCTTTGTCTCAGTATGCCAGAATTTTTTTAATCCTGTTGAAGACTGGAGACTTTAGCATTAACGACCTCTGAAAGATGTGCAGATCAATTGGTGGAGAACTTAGAAACACTTTGTTCTGGTAGCCAGTAATGGTAAGAAGAGAACAGAGTGGATGAGGAGTAGGCTTGTGCCTTGGATAAACACAGTGAAGAAGAGAACTAGGAAACTCAAGTTTTCCTGGATCCTTTAAATAGCCTTAGCATCCTACATCTTTATTGTGGATAGTGCTGCTACTGTGTTGCTTTTGAGCGAGGGATGAATTAATTGGTTAGTAGAGCAAACATTTCTGTTACACAAGTATCTTTAAAAAAACTAGGACAGAGGAAAAGGAAGGGGAAAAAACGGGAAAAGGAACAGCCATAGTCCTGGATGTTTCTGCAGCCTCTTTAAAAGCTGGCACTGCTATAAATTACTGGAGGGGAGAAGCAATTCTTTTTAAATTAGTATTCTCCTAACAGTTTCTTGTTCAAAAGGCCTAGTCTCAAGATGATTTAGAAGTTTGTGAGGTTTGATGCAATAGGAGCTTCCTTTAGTCCTGTCGGCTGTTGACGTGGTAGTGCAGACTGAAAAAGACAAAAAGGAAATAAGTTGTAACTGATAAAGATTGTACTCAAAGAATTTAACCATTATTTTAAAATGTTTCTAGTGTCTTTGACTGTTCAGCAGCTTTTCATCAGCTTTAGCACACTTGTTTCATAGTACATATAGCCAGCTTGAATTGTCTGCTCTCAGGGCAGGTAGAGAAAGACCCCTGTATTGGACACTGTTTTATGAACTATTACTCTGTTCCAAAATCTGCATCTTAGCAACTTATTTTAACACAAATAGCTGGTCTTCATGGTGTGAGGACTTGCAACAGGGCAAAACAATCCTCAAGATTAATTTTTAAAATTTCTTTTCAGATAATGTGATTTTTCTGAGTGATGGCTCAGTGAGAGAAAAGGTGTGATGTCCTTAGTGCTTGGATCCAGGCCATTTCATTCCTTTGGTTTTTCAGTGCTTTGTAATTCTGTAATCACGGATATTGCTGTAGTTTCTTTAAGAAATAAATAAAATGTTTGTTACCTAGAGGGTGTTTCTGTGTGTTTTGTTGTCCCATGTGCTTTCTCTGTGTTACCATTGTTTGGATTCCTTTCTTTTTTGCTCTTAAAGAAAAGGTACCCCAGGCAGCTGTATCAGTTCTTGAGCTGATGAGTATATAAATGAGAGTCACTCTCTGCATCTTCAGCCATTTTCAAACCTTCTGTCTCTGGCTGCCTTCATCTCTCTCCTGTCCTGTGCAGCCTGACAGTCTGATCTCCTCTCACTGTTGACATCTCTCCTCTGTTCTACAGGTGTCATTCCCTGTTTTTCCTTCACTACACCAGTTGAACAGTAAATTTAAAGCAGAGCCATTGGCCTTAACTAGTGCCGAGCTGGAGATTTCCATCACAGACCCAGAGAAGGCCTCCTGTGCATTTGCATCTGCCCCTCTGCTGATCCCAGCAGTTGAGCAAACCAGGTGTTGTCTTCCACCAGACCCTGCTTAGGGCTTGGTTTTTATGGCATTTGGTGTAGGATGACATCAGCATTCCCATCCAGTCCCTCGTTAGGGTGCCGTGCCCATGGTTTGCCATCAGGAGGAGCTGGAGGAGTGACTGCCTTGGCTGTGCCTTTTGGGAGTCGCGTGATAAACATTCCGGGGCAGGGATTCTCCGCGTGGGAGTGGCGCTTGTTTCACTTTTTGTTGTCAGAGTGACAATTATTGAGTAGTATTGGTAAGAAGTTGCACAACTAAAAGGTGTTTAATTCTACATGAAGAAGAGACAGTGAAATTCCCACTGTAATACAACATGATGTGAACAGGGAAGGAAAAAGGTTAGAGGTAACAATTTCCTGCCTTCAGAGCTGGTGGGATTTTGTATCTCATCTCTCTCTGAGCCCAGTTAGAACACATTAATAGTCTTTGCAGCTCTTTCCCCTACAGAATTTTGGGGGTTTTTTAATGCCCTGTGAACATTGTCTCTACTAACAAAAACGTCAATTCTTTCAATTCAGTAGCTATTTCTGGTTGAAATTAAAGCTCTAGCAATTATCCGAGCCCCTGTCGCTGGCATACTGGGGTGTTAGATGTAGTGCAAATGCTCAGCTGCTTCAGTGAATTGTTATCCACAGGAGATTGTGGTGTCTTCTTAAATAGGAAGTCCTGATTTTAATTCCCTTAACTACTGGTTTAATCTGAGCCTGTTGTACTGCTGGGAGAGTTGTGATGGTGCTCTTGCACAGGAGTGATCAGAGTACAGTTTGTGCTCGGTCCAGACAAATTTTTCCTGTTTGCTGAAAGCTGGGGTTTGTCCTGAGCTTTCTGCTAGGAAGCCTTGAGCGAATGTGCTGAGCTGCTTTTCATTCAGTGGTCACCTCGTTTGTACTCTGCTGTGGTGGTGGAGCTCATGGCAGTGTCTGTTTTGGAGCCTGGGAACTGCCTTTCTTCTCCAAACTCAGAGCAGAAGTGGCAGCAAGGATTCCCTTCACCACCATACCAGAGTGGCCTGAACTGCCAGAACTTGGCAGCTCCTGAAAGGCTCCTGCTAATCTCTGCTCCTGGCTCAAGGTGGAGACAGCAGAGCTAACTCAGGATATAGGATTGGGTGCCAGCAAGGAAAAATATTTGCTCAAGAACTTTGAGTTTTCTTGCCCTTCCAGTCCTATTTAAAGTAGCTAGTACACTTTTAAAGATTGACCTGCTTCAAGGATGACACACACTGACTTGGGGCACACACTGGAAGCAGTGTGCTGAGTGTTCATCACACCTTGGCAGTAGGGTAGGTTTTCCCAAATGATTCTGCATTGCCTTAGTTACAGCAGAAATAAGCAGTGGCAAATGCTTGTTGTGTATGTCTGCTCTGCTGCTCTGGGGCAAAGTTAACCTGTAACTAAGTCATTTCAGTTATGAGAAAACCCTGGTTTGGGGCTTTTTTTTGTGGGCAGGGACTTGTTCAGTGAGGAAATGGAATGGAAATGGTATCACCTGAGTGAAATACAGTGATTCCTTGTTTATAACTAGGCAACGAGTGTTTTCCCACAATGTCCCCTGGAAAATGGCATTCTGCTTTTGCTTGTCTGTGTTAGCATCTTGTGTAAACCCGATGAGGCAAACCCTGGTTGCTTGCATCAACCAGGATATTTAGAGGTGTTTGACCTTAACAAGGAATTTATTTTATGTATTTATGGAGATAATTGGAAAAGATAAATACGGGTGACTTCTTTTTAAAATGTCACCATGTTCACCAAGTATTTGGAGAGTTTCTGAACAGCTGTGAGGCAGAGCTATTCTGGTCTGCATGGCAGCTCCACAGCACTGTTATTTCTGCCAGCCTGGTGTAAGATGTAGGAAACCATCTTCTCTGCTTGTTTTTGTGGCTGATTTGAGGAAGACACCAGGGGACTTCACCTGTGTCTGCATCAAAGAATGCTTTCAACTTTAATTCTCATTAATCTGCAGAAATTGCTCTGTCTGCAGAAGTCAGTAGTTGTGAAACAGAAGTAAGAGAAGGTATTTCAGCCAAAGAAATCAAGTCCCACTTCACCAAAATAGCCCTCTTGTTACCATCTGTGTCCTGAGGGGCTGGGGACACTGTCTGTGTTCCCAAATACAGGTCACACTTCAGTTCAAGACCAGCAATGCCTGTGGGAGGCTGCAGAAAGCCCCTGCAGAGGGGCAGGAATTGCAAAGGCAGGAAAGCTGAATCGGAGCTTAGAGAAGCCCCTGGGTACAAGAGCAAAGAAGGCTCTGGTAAAGGGAGCCTGTACTTTTGTCAGTGTACCAATTATGTGGGTTTAGTAACAGGCTGTCTTCAGGGCTGCCCATCCCACTTTTTTCATGTGTCAGAAAAGGAATAAAATGCCAGGATTGTGGGAAGAAAACTTTACTATTCTCAAGCTCACCTTCTATTTTTAACTCTGAAACTTCTGTGGTGAAAGCCTTTTTGCCAAGTAGTTGAGCGTGTCTGAATGTACAAACTAAGACTTGGTGTCTGTTTATCTTGGCAGTGGTGAGCTTCTCAGCACAGCAGTGTGATTTAAATCTCATTTACACAAGAAATTTGCTCTGTTAGTGCATTGCCAGATACTGGGTAGTGCAAGTAAATTCTTTGCACAACACACAAAGAAATAACTTTCACAGGGTTTCTCCTGAGACATCCTCTTGTGGGAAATGTGTCAGCATGTGTGAGATTTCTTTCTTCGGCTTGTTGCTTAGTCCCACGTAAAAAATTCAGCTCATTACCATACCTGGCCATTTCACAAAAATCTCCAGTAACTACTGTGATTAGAGATTGATTGCTGGTTTATTCTGTATATCCTTAGTCCTGAAATATGTGTCCTGCACTCTTAAAGAGGTGTTGAATTTGTTGAAGAAATCTCTAACTGTGGCTGTTTTCTGTTGCTTTCAAGGGCTAAGATTTTTATTGGTAGCTGGTCAGAAACCCGGCAATTTTCATCCTGTGGGCTCTGTTGCTATTTGTTCTTTTCTTGCTGCTTGGTTTCTCAAACTGATTTGTACAGAGCGGCTGTAGAAAATGGATGGTTATCTTGATCCTGGTTGTCACGAGTCAGAAAAATGTCACCTGTAAATATTTAATGAACCTTTGTGCAGCTGACCTGATCAAGAACTGAGTAACGATGTGGTTTGCAGGAGTTGTGGCTTCTGTAACCCGGATCTGCAAGGAGAGAGAGCACCTTTCCTTTGCCAGGCTTTGTATCTTTGCTTGCTTTGTTCTTTGATATTTTAAGTAAGTGGTGTTTGTTTGGAGCTCTGCCTTAGCAGCCTCCTCTTTCATAGCTGGTTTGGTTTTCTCTGTAGATTTTCTATGTGTGTTTTTTGCGTGGGCTTTCTGCTCCTTGCAGAAAGGGGACAGAATTCTTGGTAAACAAAAGCTGAGCTCTCCTCTTCCCTGTCTGTGCAGACAATAACTCCCCACCCTTTTATCTTCTTGTAGATTTTTGGTCAATTTTTGCACTCTCCCTTCCTTGCTGCAGAGTGAGTTCAAACCCAGCTCAGAAGCCTGTGGTGAGGAAAGGGTCTTACACAACAGAAGAAATCAAAAATGGTCTCAGAGTTACATGAGTTGGAACTTAAAAATACTATTATAGCTGCTCTAAGAGGAAAGTAATGAAGCATGGAGAAACAGCCTTGATTTTCAGCAGGCTGGTAACTATTGAAATCCACAATTTAAATCCTCCAAGCAGTATGGGAAAAAGTTTAGATAGCTGTGTTTATATCATGTTCTTGCTGGTTTCCCCAGTGCCTGATTTCTGGTGTCGTGTCGGTCTGTGGGCAGCAACATGTGACACATTAGACTGCTGTCCTGTGTTGTATCAGCACACTGAATAATTAATATTCTCTGGAAAGGATTAGTTTCCTCCACTTTTGTCTCTTCCTTCTTGGTGCCCTGTATGTGCTGCCAATCTCTAGCAGAAACTTGCTATTACAGATTTTCTTTCCCAAGAGGAACTGATGCTGCAGCACAAACACATCAGTGTGGTCTGTATGCTGTTGGTTGCCACTATGCAAAGCAAAATCGGTCACATTTCCTTACAGTCTCCGGTAATTGTTTCAGAGATGTCGAAGCTCAAAAATGACATGTAGCCTCGAACACTAATTTTAATAACGCGTCAAGAACTGGGCAGGATGCCCAGTTACAAATGTCTAGTCACCAGTTACCAATGTTGTGTTTTATATTTATAGTATAGCCCCAGAAATGGATAGTTTTGTGTGTCAAAATATTTCAGTGGCCAGAGAAGTCTTCCAGGATGCTTATGAATTCTCAGCAGCTCTGTGTCCCACAGCAGCAGCTGTGCCTCAGTACCAATGATAAAGAGAGAGCTCCTGGGGAAGTGCAGAGGGGAGAGGGACACAACTTTATATGGTGCAGGAAGCGTGGAAACCACTGGGAAAAGCAGCGTGCTGTTTACCCAGGGTGCCTAAATTTGTACAAGTGCTTTACCCGAGGGGGAATGACAGAAGTTTGCGCTCTGCAACTTCTTCCTTAAATAAATACTTCTGCCTGAGAAATGTGTTAGGGTGAGAAAGTTCAGCCCAGTACTCTTGGTCAAATACCAGTCCTTGGGAGCCCCATGTTCTCATCCTGCTCAGCAAAGGAAGCTGCAGTCACCCAGGCAGCACCACCTTCTTCTACGGTGACTTTCATTTTGTTGGTTACAAGGCAAACAGGAGTTTCCCTTTAGACTTCTCATATGGGCAAAACATTAATTTAGTGCCCCAGCCACAAGAAGTTATCTAGTCATAGCAGTGATTTTAGAAGGCATAAATCTCAGCCAGCAGGCTGATGGAGAGCCTTTTGTTAAGGGGATTATCACAAGGCTATAAAAGCTTTGAAAGGAAGAACACATCCAATGAAAACACGGAGGCTCCTGGATAAGGAACTGACCTTTACAAATTTCACAATCTGCATCTCTGGACTGGCACAATGGAATTGCTTTGATAACGGTGCTTGGCAGTGCCAGGAGAAAAGAAGTTTGTACCTCTGGTTGGGCTTGCCAGATTGGCAGGTAGCAATTCAGGCACTGGTGCTTTGGGTTTGGCTTTAGATGTTTTCTGTGCTGCTGAAAGCAGCAGTCTGAAATATCAGACTGACTTGTTTCACAATAACTAATTTAAACTTAAAATAACTAATCTTTGCAGGAGATCTTTGGTTAGGGCAATTATAGATTTTTCCTTCATATTCTTAATCAAGCAGTCTAACTTTTGTTACACTTCTACATTTTTTTCCTAATCAGACTCTAGCAGTTTAATAAATTTTAAAGAAACAAACCTGGTGAAATCACCATTATTTTCCCTATTTTTGATGCTGTTGTGCCTGTTGAGTGCTGGGAAATCCATCTGGCTTTGTTTTCCTCAGCGGGCTCGTCTGGGCTCTCCTGAGCGACGACTGGATCACTCGTGCTGCCCAGGCGCTGGCTCTGCGAGTGGATGGAAGGGGCTGCCTCAAGAGGTGATGTCTAAAGCGAGGTCTAGAAGAGAGCGAACACACCAGGACGTGCAGTTATGGTTGCTGCCCAAGCCAGCCTGGAAGTGTCAATTAGCGTTGAACTGACCCGCAGCGCCCGGCCGCGCCTGAGCTCCGGGAGCTGCACAGGAGCACTGAGAAATGCCCAGCTATTTGAATCCTAAACACTTGGTAACTTTTCATTTTGAAAGAACAATAGACTGTCAGTTTCGCCCCGGCTTGGCAGGAACACAAGTCTTAAAATACCAGAATTTCCCGTTGCCTGGGATTATTTTTAGTGCCGGTTGATGAGCGCTCTGGGACCGATCTGAGGCGGGCACCAGCGTCCTCGGTGCGGCTGCCCAGAGCTTTGAAGTTCTGGTTTTTCACAAGGTGCTTTCTGACCTGTCTTCACTAAACAGGGACCTCGGCCGTGCTGTCCGTGCCTGCTCTCTCCCGGGCCCGCCAGCCCGGGCGCGGTGCCGGTGTCGGGGCTGCCGCGGGTCCCTCCCGAGGCCGGGCCCGGGGCAGCCCCGCGCTCCCTCCCTGCGGGCGG
>VYXC01003310.1:476022-552504 GCA_013397175.1 Platysteira castanea
CATGGCTATGTTAACACATTGGCTGCTGCTTCCAGACGGTAGCAAAATGCAGCCGAATGTAAACATGCGTGTGATCTTGGCATGGCAGATGTAGAACTGCAGCTGCCCTACAGCTGCATGGGGACAGTAACTGGCTTAGATATTTAGGACTAAACTCCTAGATGTCATGTCCTGGCTGTCTGGATGAGTGGTTAACTGGAAGATAACTTCAAATGCTAAGTAGCCCAAATGGTGTATTCATTAAAGAGCCTGGCTCTTGAACTTGGAATTCATGAACTGAAATTAGTGAACTGTTCCATTGCTGCTGCTGTTGTCTGAGTGGTGTTTGAGCCCTGTGATCCCGTTTCCATGTTGCTGGCGATGCTTTGGGCAGCTCAGCCCTGGGGCAAGGGTGTAGTGTAGGTTGGCATGAGAGGATGAGGCTTCCCAGGCCCCAGCTACCAAGTTTCTGTCTCCCTGTGAAAGCAAAACCAAAGGTGAAGGTTAATGGTCAGGGTTGTGATTGTCATCTAAGATGAGCTCGGGAAACTCTGAGCTGGCCTTCTTTCCTCCCCATTACAAACCTCTGAACCTCACCGACGCTTGCCTGGTGACTCATTTCCTCTGCCACAAAAACGGTGGTGCTGTTACTTTGTGTTTCTAATGACTTCTGCAGGAAAGCTGCCTCTGGATGAGCTGCCAGGGAGTGCCTCGAGCTTCTGGAGTATGGCAGTCGTTATTTTAAATGGATGACAGTGCTGGATTTTTACAATCTGTGTGTATTTAATTGAAAGCTGCGGTTCCTGCAGCGGATATGGATGTGGAGCTGGCTGTGTCTTATTGTGTGGTGGCTGCATGTAGCTCTCTGGTGTCAATATAGTTGGATCCAATTTTTGTTTCATTTTGCTACGGGGAGAGCCACTTCATTTGCACATGGGGTTTGGTCTGTTGCCCGCAAACCATAAAGCTGAAATCCCTCATTCTTTCTTCTCTATACACCTGCAGCTGACTTTATGTAAAATATTTGTACAGTCAGTACTTGCTAAGATTTTTCCAAAATTGCAGTAAAGAGGGGAAATGAGAAAGTGAGATTTTAAAAGTTAAATTCTGTCAATGACTTTCCATATCAATAAAAAAGTCAGCATCACAACTACTGAACAGCAAAATTAGTTATACGTGGTGCGTTGCACTGAAGACCATTTCTCCTCCTCGTTTTCTTCCCAAATGTAAATAAGAAAACTATTCCAGTTTGCCAAGAGACTTGTCACATACTTGTAATGGGTCTAACTGATCTACAGTTCCTCTAAAAGCTGAGATAAACACAAATAGGAGACTTTGAAACTTTACCCTGCTGTTTTCTGACAGTTAAAATTAGAAAAATGGGGGTATTGAGTTGCTGGCTGTAACTGTATAGTGAAGTGCTTGATCTGCAGTGAAGACAGGAGCTGGAAAAAATGTTAGTCTGTCCTGGGACTGACTTCGAAGCACGGTAGATAAGAATGAGCCAGCATTTAATGTACAAACCCATTATTTATTCTTTTTCCTAATGGACGTGACTGATGTGCACTGTCCTCTCTAAATGTTTCCTTTGGAAAGCCAGTCCTTATGCATGGAGCAGGTTGAGCACGATAGCAGGGGTAAAGGAATTTCACTTACGGTGTTACCAGACAGGGCTTTCCTGTGTCTGGAGTTGTTCAACTTATCTGCAGGGCTGGTGGGAACTTGTGCTCTTTGCAGGTCTTTGTTTGTAATGTGAAACGTCCCTTCTTAGCTGGGGCTAAGTGAGTTTTCCCTGTCTTGGGATGGGGACCAGTTTTTTATTAAAGCAGTCTCACTTTTTAGGATCACCCGTGTCTGTAGAGGAGGCCAATGTGTGCTGGCTACTCCTCCAACCAAAGAGCTGGGAGCTCTGTGTCACTGTGGGCTCATTTTCTCTTGGTCCCTCAGCTAACAAGGTCCCTCTGAGATGCCTGGCTGTTGCTTTGAAGACACGGTCCTTTGAAAGTAGCCCCCTGTCTCTGACTGGGCAAGTTTTCTTGCAGGCTTTGCACTTGGAGATAGGTGCTGCTTTTTTGTGCTGTACCCAAATGTTGGTTATCAGGGCGTGCTCTCCTTATTGCTGTCTGTACACCTTCCTCCCTGCATTCCCAAAAGCTGTCTTCCACTCACTTCATAATACTTGGTTTAACCATCCATCATCTGTATCCTCCGTCCTGGGCTGCTTCTCTTGCTTTTGGAGAAGGATCATTTTGTGGGTGAGACATTGGCAATTACTGATAGGTGAAATTGCTGTCAGACACAGAGTGTCTGACCTGCCTTGGTGGCATTGTCACAGGCTGCATTGGCTGCCGACCCTGAGCTTACAAGGTCCCCCTTTAACTCCTCTGATTCCCTAGCGCAGCTTGCCTTTTTCCAAGAGGAATAGGTTCCTGGTGGGTCCCTGAGGGGTGCTCTCACAGTAGAGCTCTTCATCTGTGTTTTCAGGAGGGTACATTCTTTTGTGCTGTTGGTCTCTATTCATCTCTTTCTGAATCATGGAGATGCCTTTTGGCTGTGGTTTTTTTTTTTTTGTGGGTGACAAGACCTGACAGTGCAGTTCTGCACCTGGATGTAACCACAGGCTCTTGTGGCAGCTGGCTGGGAGCTCATCCAATTTTAAAATGACTTTTTTCACCAGAAATTAGCCTTCAGGGATATCTCCCTGACACAGCTTGCCCTGGAGCAGCCCAGGTACTGATGCTGACATGAAAGGGCAATAGGAGTATTTGACTGGGGAAGGGGCAGTGGAACTGCATTTTGAGCTAAAGGAATGTGCAGTGGGAATAGTCAGAGCAGATTTATGGGTTGTGCTTAGATGTAAGCCTGATGTGTTCATGTGTGTATTTATTTGATACCAGTAGATGATTATTTGGGTGTCACTGGAAGGAAGGGGTTTGCCTGGAGGAGGTATTTGTTCAATGATGAGTAGGAAAAAGGGTTGTTTGAGAAGGATGTGGATGAGTAGCAGAAAAATAGGCAGACCTGATGTTCAAGGAAGCACTGATGTTGGATTGGTCCATGGCCCCACCACCCCTCCATGATGTCAAGTGTTGGTGAAAAGTGGAGGCTGCCTTGGATGCTAAATTATTTTTCTTTCATAAAAGTGAAAGGAATGGCATGCAAAGAATAAGCTTGGCTTAGGGCCACAATTTTGCTGGCAAATATGTTGCCCTTTCACTTCACTGAACTGCGTAATAGGCAATAAAGAAGACAGGTGAAAAATGGTGGGGTTTAAACAAGGCATAGCTGAGGTGGACATTCAGCCTGGGAATTTTCAGAGCAGGGACTTTTTCGTCATTCTTTCGGTCTGTGAGGTGTCAAACACAGGTCACAACTGCAGAAAAGAAAGTCACTGGATTGAGTTGCTGAATGTATGCAAGAAGGATACAAATACTCCACCAAATAATGAGCATTCTGTCTCCAGAGGGTGAGAAGGGAAGTGGAGAAGGCAATGTGAAAAAATAAAGTGTGGTTAAGTGGGATAGACCTTAATTGCTAGACCTGTCCCCATAGGTGCCATCCATCCAAATGTGGAGCTGAATATTGCCAGTGACCTCTCTGTGCCTTCTCTGTGTCTTGGAAACTACTACCTTTTTTATTTTTTTTTGCCATCTGTTGCTAACTGGCTTTCAATCTTCGTTATGTGATCTGGCTCTGCTGTGGTGACAGGCAAAAATTTAGTGGAAAAACGTGACACCCACTTCATCTTTCTCCTCTCTGCCAAAGGAAAACATTCCTCTGCAGCTGTGCTGGGGCTGGCTTTGTCCTTTCACGCAATCTGTCAGTCATATGGGGTGAGAAATAGAGACCAGGCTGCTCTGATCAGCTCTTAGGGAGCTTTGGGTGTCTTAGGGAGCTTCAGGCCTCCTTCCTTGCCAAATTGGATGTGTCCTGAGCAGCAATGCAGGGCAGAAGTGAGTTGGTGTTGGTGGAGGCTTCTCCCCTGTAGTTCCTGAATGGCTTTAGTGGCTCACCTGGAGCTGGGCTCACTGCTGTCCTGCAGCTCTGCTGGGACCAGCCCTCGCTGTCTGGTGACCCTACAGCGCTCATCTCTGAGCTCTTGTTGCAGAGTTAGTTGCCTGCAGAGGTAAGGAGTGTGCTTTTTGGGGTGAGATGGGCTGATCTCCAGTAGCCAGGAGAAAAGTAATTAGCCCTTGTTCTGCACCAAAGTTGTTGAGTGCTGCCCCTGATTTTGGATATGAGCAGAGTCTTCTGCTGTGGCAAAATTCTTTGAAGCACATGGTAGCTTGTGAAGCAAGAAAAGCATCTTTCAATTGCTGAGATTTGGAGTACCCGGTTTAATTTATCTTCTCCAAAGTTTGGATGCTGTGATGTGAAGGTCTGTCAAAAAGACTGGAAGAAGAGTCAGGCTCTTTACACCACAGCATGGCAGGGGGGTGAGAGGAAATGGACATCAGCAGAAGTGAGAGAGGTTCAGACCGGTAAGGAAAAAGGGCTTCACAGTGAGGATAACTGAGCACTGGAAAGAGCTGCCCAGAGAGACTGCACCACCTACTTCCTTGGAAGTTTTTAAGACCTGACTGGATAAAGCCCTGAGTCAACTGGTCTCAGCTTAGTGCTGACCCTCTTTGGGCAGAAGACTGGGCTAGAGACAACCTGAGCCCCATTCCAGCTGGTGCTGTGCTGTTGTTCCTTTCACAGCAGTCTGGACTCTAGGCACTGACCTGCTCAGATTTAGGTAGGGCACTGCTGGGCAGCAGACTGGTTTGTTTCAAGGTTGGTTGTCTATGCTAACTCATACCTGTGTTATTTCCTTTTTGTGGATAACCCTGAAACTGTGGGTGTGGGAAGAGACCACCTCATGGGGTAGCTCATGTGAGTAGCATGGAGAACGTTTTGTTGACCTAAAACTTGAAAAACACCCAACAAAAAACCCCCCAAACTCCAATACTTGAATACCAAGTTCCTTCATCTCTGCAGCAACTTTTGTGCACAAGAGAATACTTATCCCAAGGCTGCTTTATTTCCTAGTCTTCTATAGGTTCTTTTGTTGGCTTCAGTAATCCACCTTCAATGTTTTGATTTTGTAGGGGTTATCTGAAGACACGTGTGTTCTCATTTATGGAGCCTCTGGTACCCACAAGAGAGATTTGTGTATGCGTAGAACCAAAACTCAAGAGCAGCAGAGAACTGATCTTCTCCCCTGGATTTTCTCACAGCCAAAGCAGTGATGGCAGGGTTGCCTTAGAAGGCTTGTAGTATTACGGACACGGTGATGCCTTCAGGAGGAGCCAAGACTTAGAACTAAGACTGCAGTATTTTTTGCAGCCAGACACCTGGCTTTCTGGGATCTGTCCTGACTAGCAAACGATGAAGACTGAGGGAAAATATGATGTCTGAACTCTCCACTTTCATAACTCCTAATGTGAGGCAGCGGCTGACTTTCTGCAAAACATCTGTCTTTCTCATCATGGGTGTAACTGGCCTCGTCATCAGCACTGATGGTGTGTCTTGTTTGAGCTCCTTGGTGCTGCAGCTCCCTTCCCCTCCTCCTCTGTGCCTCCCCCCTGCACAGCTGGGTGTGTGACTCAGGCCTGGCACTGGTGTGGGGTTTCAGACAGGCTGGTAAGATGTGTTTTTTAGAAAAAGGGCATAAAGCAGAAGGGGGTTTTTTAGAATGAGGAAAGAAAAGCAAACTGACGCTGCCTCTAATGCCTTGCGTGCTCCCTGGTGAAATGCTGCCGGGACTGAGGGCTCTCTGGGGATGTCCATCATGGTTGGCTGTGAGCCATCTGCCCTTCCTCTCACTGGGAAGCATTTCCCCCTTGCCTCTCCAGACAGATGCCTGCGTGTCTGGCTGACCCCTTCCTTCACAGCACTCCTGAAAGGGCTGAACCTGAGGCTCCCTGGGAGAGGGCAAGAGCTGGCAGCTGCAGGAGGGTCCCAGATGTGCGTGGGTGCTGCTCCCTTGGGATCCCCAGCCGGCTCACTCTGCCGGCTGCGGGAAGGCACCGCTCAGGCGTGACTCCCTGCAGAAACAGGCATGGCAGGAATGAGCTTTGGCACTATTTTTAAGGCATGAGCTTTCTGGATGCAGAATTTGTCTTCTCCTCAAGCCTTAGTGCTTTTGCAGTTATTTTTCATTTTCAAGCTCCTTTGCTCCTCGTGGCTTTCAGTGGATGCTGCCGCTTGCCAGAAGGACTAAAAGAGGAAAAGTAGTATTTTGTACTTGCCCAGGGCGACTTGTGACTTCTCACTTGGCTGCACTAATTCAGAGCAAAATTTCAGCTTAATTTCCATCAGAAGAATGCTTCGAGGAGTCTGCTCTATGACTTGGGAATGTTTCCCTATTGCCATTGCTTGTTTGTTGGGTTGTTAGAAACATGTTAGAAAAAACCACAGAGAAAAGATGAACCTAATTTATGCTGTTGGGTTTTTTTCCTCAACTACAAACACGTCTGCAAGATCAAAATGAACACAAGAAGTGTCACTGACTTTCAAAATTGTGTAGTTAAAGTCTTGATTACTTTTCTAAAAGTTTAAAGGCATTTCGTATCCAGAACATCTTTTTTAGCTTTAATGAACAAGAACCTTACTTGGGACAGCTTGCTGGAAAGATTAGTTGTGGATGGAAAAAAACCCTACCTGGTTTTAAGATGTGGGTTCAGTGCTCAGGAGGGACATTACATGGTGTGGTAGCTGGGATGGAGCCACTGGAGCTACGAGGAACTTCTGGTCTCATTTGCTTTTGTTTCAAATTCTCAGGCATTCGAGGGGGAAAAGGGAACTTGGAATTATAAGCAAGAAATGAGAGTCTGCAGAAACTTGCATTGCTGAGGAGGCTTTTGAAGCCCTTACTGAGTGCAGAGAGCTGTAAAGTCTGGGTGTCGAAGGAGCCAGGGCTGTGACTGGGGATGGCCAATTAACGGTGCCTCTCCCATTGCTGTGATTAAGGTGTTGAAAAGTATGGTTTGGGGAGATTCTTCAAAACCTGGGTCTTGCAGGTGTCAGTAGGTCACAGTTTGGCTGAGGACTTTTCAGTTCCTGACACCTGGATATCTGAAAGAGAGGCTAATTTGGGAGAATGCCAAGAACAGCAGCAAAAGTAAGTGGTTGAAGTAGCAGGTTTGTGAGAAATGATTACAAACATTAAATGTGTATTGCTTTGAAATGGACAGGTGTTTGGAGGAGTTTGAGGAAGTGGTATGATCAGAACAGTTTATATTAAGCTCACATTACTATTCTTGAGGCATCTTTCTCAGTTTCATGTGATGTATGTCATGTCATTTTCAGTAAGAATACCAGAATAGAGTGTCTACGAAAACTTTGATTTCAGCTGTGGTTCTCATAACACACAGAAAACGAGTATTTCTGTACTTGCAGCAAGATCCATTCAGAGCTTTGTGTTTAGATTAAAATTATCATAAAAGGGATTATGACTCTTAAGATTAAGCCTTTTTGATACAGCTAGTGTCCTCTGCAAGTATCTTTTCTCTTTATGCCTGATCCAATGCTTACAGGCTAGAGAAGGGTAAAAAAGAATCAGTGTGAAGTAAAGAGAAGCTGATGATGATCAGCAAAGAATATCCAAGGGGAAAACACAATGTTGGCAAGTGTAAAGGCAGAAAGGGGACTTCTCTAAATGGTGTATCATGAAATTTAACCACTGTCAGTAATCAGGTTACAAAACATCTTGGAAACAGTACATCTAGATAACTGGAAATTGGGATAGGCTGGAAGGTCCCAGAGGAAAAGTTTGGCTTGTTGACGCTGATTTTTGTTGGGTCATGACATCATGAGGAAATACCTGAAAATATTCAATTAATAGAATAAAGGGGAGGAAATTAAAACTATGCACTGGAGATCCTGGTACCAAAGAGATGTAAAAATACTTGGAATCTTTTAGGATTCCACTTTTACAGAGTGCAATAATACAGATATGATTTAACCCTGGTAGGTAGAATTTAATGGAAAGCAGATATAGTCAGACAAACATGGTTTCATTCTTTGAGATGAAAAAAAAAATCATAGTAAATAGAGGCATTTTGCAAGCAATTGACTATTTATTTTATTGTATTGGTTGAAAGATTGTACCACAAAGTGTATGGAATTAAAGAGTTGGCTCAAAGCAGTTGCTAACAGAGAATTGGTGGCAGGATAGATTTACTGGGTTCTGCAAAAAGGTACAAGATAGGAGGCTTCTCAAGGTTTTCATCCGTGATCTGAAAGCAAAGTTATGTGACTAGGAACAAAAAAATGTGTCTACCTATGGAACAGGTGAATGCATATTGGAAACCAGGACTTGGAAAGCATAACAAAAAAAGTGCTAAAATATACTTGAGTTAAGAAAAATGCTCTTTCCTCAATCTTTGAGGCACACCCATGTTCTCTTCTGGCAGTTATATTTCAACAAATTATCAGATCCTATATAAGGGTACGTCATGGAAACAGTGGATTGGGACAGGAAAGATTAGGAAGGTTTCATAGTCCTTTCTAGCTTGAAATGCTATGAAACTTTATTGCTGGGCCTGTTGACTCTGGATACTTCAAGGCACAGCATACATCACATGCATCACAGCATTTGGTCATTTTCCTAAACTGTTGATTTCAGTGAAGTTTAAATAAATGCTTTAATTGCTTCAAGCTGTTTTTGAACTGCTTGTGTTTATCGTGGCACCTCTTGGCACATATAAAGGAGGCAAATGTACAGGCATGTGGGAAAGGATAAGATTTCTGGTAGAAAAAAGGCATTAATCCCAAAATACAAGGCCAGCATTATGTATATTCCCTCTTGAAGTTGTGTACCAAAGGTGGCCTTGTATTCTCTGAGTCTCTGTCTGGGATGGACTGAGTAAAACACAAGTGACTGGTGTCAGTGTGCCAAGGGTCTTCAACCCTGCCAAGTGAAAGGCAGTGGAAAAGAAGAAAGCAAAACAATTAGGGTGAGGCATGAGGAAAAAGGGAATGTGTGAGAAGATGGGATAAATATATAGATAAAAAAGCAAAGTTTGCAGCTTTCATTTTAAAGGTATAATTAATGGAAGGTGGTGGTGGATGTGGTTCCAGTTGTACCAATGGTACCAACTTTTACCCCAGTGTTTAACAAGGGAAGATTGTTCTTGTCTGTCTGCCTCTGCACATCACACTACAAGCCTGTACTTTTCTACACCATCAGCTGGAGGAAGCTTAACCTTACCTTATTAAGGCCTGTCCAGAACTTCTGCAGCATTTTAACAAGCCTAGAGGTCTCTATGTGATCCAGGCTCAGTCTCCTCATAGTTTATAGGAGAATAACCTTTAATTTTGACATGCAAATTGAAACAGGAGGAGGAGAGTGCCTGGGACATTTGGGAAAGGCGAGTAATTTTTCTCCCTTGGCATCTCTACGTTTAGGTAGCTGGCAGACAGAAGATGCTGCCTTAAACTGCTTCCGTGGTATGGCGTAACCTTTTGTAGTGGTAATGCTGTTTTGCTTTTTCTCTGGAATATGCTAGAAGCAAAAATATTTTATTCAAGTATAGTGTGGACAGCAGATGTGGTTTGAAAGTGTCCAAAAGCTGTATTGGAAACACAGCAATGACCAGGAATGTGCCCAGCTTCTCTAGAGCAGTGTTGCTTCTCCTTGTGGCATGAAGTCCCAGTGCGCCTGTGATGTGATGGTGCGCGGCGGGGGGCTGCTGCAGTCAGGAAGTGGCCCCTTCCTGACCTGCTCAGCATGGAGTGCCTCCTGGAGAATGGATGGTGAGGAATGAAGCTCCTCAGCCTGATGGTCCTGTCAGGCAGGTCAGGCACCACCAGGAGAGGCTGAAGCTACGTGCTGCTGGGAGTCACCTCTGGAGCCTGTCTGAAGATGGAATAAATGAGCAGTGTTGGTCACTGAGCACCAGCTAATTTGTGGAGCAAGTTCTCCTCCTGTGACTGCTGTGCAAAGGTGACCTGTGGCAGTGGAGCCATAGGACAAGACATGCCTGACTTTCCAGAGTACTGCCAGGAGGCTTTTGAGGGGTCTCTCTTGAATTACATGTCCTCTCTTAATTGAGCCCTTTTAAGGCACTTTCCAGCAGGTGTCCCAAAAACCTCAATTCACACTTCTGCTTAGATCCCCAACAAGACATCTGGTGTTTGAGCCAGGCAGGCTGCATTCCATCAGTTTAGTCAAGCAACAGGGAAAAATAGGAGTCAGAATTCTGAGGAGATGATACGAAGTGAGTGAGCAAATGCCTGAGAAAACCTGGACCAAGCAGGGGTGTGAAAAAGTGTGGAGGCAGATGGGGTAAGGAAATGTAATGAGTTGTGTGCAGCCCAGGCTGTGACTTCAGTGGTCTGAACTGTGTCCCAAAGAGAAATGGCTGTGCTGGTGCTGGGAAACAGCTCTTTGACCAGCTCAGTCACTGGCAGATACTGCACTGTCTGTGAGCTTTGAGGCAGTGCTGTGACAATCTGAAACGGGTCTGTGTGATGCTTTGCTTCAGAGCTCGCATTAAGCAGAGGTACTTGACACATCTCGGACTGGAGCTGTACCCATTCAGGCTCTGATCTCCCTCTGGGCTTTGGAGGGGAGAGGGGCCTGGTATAGAAATAGCCCTGAGGTTGCACATGGCCTGGTGCTGTTTCATAGCAGCAGGGAGGAGGTAGCTCTCATGGTTTTTTCTTGTCCCCAAACAGATTGTCAGGGATTTCTCTGGAGTACAAGGGCACAATTAATGTGACCAGCACATTCAGGTTCCTCACTGTGGTTATTTGCAACATAGAGATACTTAAACCCAGTTTTGTTATCTTAGCCAGGGACCAAAGAAAGACCTGTTTCCTTCAGCATCCTGTATTTTTCCCTGATTTGGTTTGAGGAGTGATGCCTGTGGTTGCATCGTCCTTTGGGCTTCTTCTTGGAATCTCCCTGCAAACCTGTCTGTTTCCAGTTAATGACGCAGCACTTCAGGAAGCAGAGCCAAGCCAAACAGGGATGTTCCCCACTTAGGGAGTGAGCAGGGAACCTTAGGACCTTACGGTCAGTGTAACTGCAGACAGTATATTCAAATGCTCAAGATCACTGTTAACTTCTCAGAGTCTCCTTTTTAACAAATAGTCTTTGTGTTCCGGTGGTGTTCCTTTGAAAACCAAACAAGAAAATAAGGTTGGAAGGAAGGAGAGGGTTTTTCCATCCCTTTGTGGCAGGGAGGGAAAAAAAGGCATTATAAAATGTCATTCTTTTGGAGTTTTATGTGAGGAACAGCTCTGCTTGATTTAGGTCTTTTCCACTATAGTCTACTGCACAGTTTGTCACACTGGTGAACAGTGTGAGCTCATATGGTGGCTCATATGAAAGGGCACAAGCGTAACCACTATTGGGAGTAAAAAGGGTTTCCATTATTTTATTGGAAAAGGGCATAGCCAGAGGATCTGTTGAGGGGATCCAGGGAAGGGGCAAAGAGTAGTAGAAGAGCTGAGAAGTGTGTGCTCTTTCAGCCAAATCCTGCCCTAGAAACCATACAGTGTAGGAGGGTGTCACTTCTGCTCCCTACCCCATTGGTAGGTGTTGGTGGTCTTGTGGAGCTCTCATTGTTAAATTTTTGTGTATCTGACCCAGACCTGCCAGCTCCTGCTGAGTTTGTTTTAATAGGAGAACATCTTCCCTTTCCAAATTACGCTTTGGGGATCTCTTCAGGGAGTTCAGACTAAGGGATGGGGCACAGGCTGGACAACAGTCAGTTTGACAGATTTCGGGAGGAAAAATAGCAAGGAGCTCTCTTAGCTTAAAACTTTAATAAAGACTAGTTGGACTGATCAGGAAGAGATTTAAGAAAGCAGAAACTGGCTGTAATCTTACTTAAAGCAGAGGTTATCACTGAAGGAGGCTGTGTTCCTCTTATTCCATATTTCCAGTATATGCATGATGAAGCTGTGACTTAGCAGCAGCATGTTTATCTGCAGACTGCTTTTTTATCTTTCCCTGGCAGACGTGCAGTTGTGTGTATCAGTGCCACCAGGGAAAGCTGGGCCTGCTGGTCAGAGGCACCTCTGGGAGGTCTGCACTGCTTGCTTTGGTCAAAGGCTGACTGATAAAGTGTAGTTCAAGCTGGCTCAGTCACTTTGGTTTGGATTCTGGCTGGGCTTGGGGGTGTTTAAAGGAGATTCAAAGACAGGGATAAAAAAGAAGACAAAATGTGCCTTTACCAAGAAGTGATGCAAACTCAGATGATCCAAATTTGATTCCCTCTTCAACAGGGGAAGGAGTGTACTCAGCCTTACCAAAAAACTGTCATCTGTCCACTGGCGTGTTGTTTTTGTTGGAGGTGTGCAGTATTTTGGAGACAGTTTCTGTATTTTGGGAGAAGAGTGGGAGTGTACCATCCAAAGCAGAATACATCAGGATGTGGCACTGGCACACTAGCAAAATAATGTTTAAATAATGTAGCTTAAATAACTTAAAGAAATTTAAGTGGAAGGTGCACGTTTTGCTTAGTTATGATTATGCATAACCATAAGGAAGGTAAAGACCTTGCTCATTAATGCGATGGGATTTTTCTAGATGGAAGCATATGTGAAGAAGAAAACATGGAAGTGTGAAAATCTACTCTTATATATGCAGTGCTTAAAATGTGACTTGATAAGTCTATAAAAATAAAATCATTCCTTGTTATCTCATTGTTACGAGTTTTGGATAGTTGCCAGCCAGCTCTGATCTTGCAATGATCTTGGACAACATGGAGAATGCACTGCTCTGGAATCTGAGGTGCCATCCCTGTGGCTTGTCCTGTTCCGTAGACATTGTACAGGTGCTGCCTTGCACAGGAAACACAGATTTGGTACCTTGTGGGAGGACTGGAACACCACCACTGCTCCAGCAAGCAGCATCCCAGGCTTGTCATGCTGCGTAAATAGGCAGGGAGGGGTTTGTCCCTCTGAGTACATCTGTGGTGTGGGTGGGTGCAGCCTCAGCTACGGGAGCGCGGCTGAGCAAATGTTTTACTGCTGCTGTCACAACTATATATGGAAGACCGGGAAAAAAACCCCACTGCAGTGGTCAGGCCAGAAGAACCTCAGCTGAATTTTATTTTCCAGTTGCTAAAGCATGTCCAGATTGTTTCTGTAGTAAGAAATAAAGTCAGGTACTTTGTGTCTGGTGGATGGCAGATGGCCCAGAGATGAGTAGATTGCTAAGTTTAAGGCTGATCTGCTGCCATCATGAAGTACTTGGCCACCTAGAGTAATCTTTTTTGGTGGAATTTGGGAACATTATATGCCAGAAGCAGATGTTCCCTTCAGTCGGAAGGGCTGAATTGTCCTGTGTGTGTGCTCTAACAAAAATGTGTGCAGGTTTAGGAGGAAGCAGCGTTGCTAGTGCCCTCCCAGAGCTTGCAGTGGCAGTCCTGTCAGTACAGCCTGTAGGATTATTCTGATTTATGGTAAGTCTGACACCTCCAGCCATTTGGGAACTCAGAGTTGGGGAGAGTAACCTGTGAAATCCTGCTTGACACTTACATTTTGTTGTTGCAACATTATAAGAGACAGTATGTCCTGGTCAGGATGCACTGTAGCCCGAGACATTTCAGGTTAATCATAAGGATAGGGAACCACACAAACCACATGTTCTTCTCTAGGGAAGAGCTTTTTACCCTGGAGATAGTACAGCTACACAGTGCAAACTTGGACAAGATACCCAAATCCATCTGCTTTTTTTCCTGTCCTATGATCATGCAATGACAATTTAGTGAAATTGGACTTTAAAGTCTATCTTCACACAAAGAAAATTTGTGAAGTCTTTGACAGAACTCAAATACCATGAATTTAAGAAGAATTCATTCTCTGGGGGGAACCCTTACAGATGTCTGTTGTCTGTAGCAGTTTTGGTGCTTCCTGAGGCTGAAGACAGAGTATCTCTTTTCAAGACTTATACATATGGGGATGGGTAGATTTGCAGATCCCTTACAGGAATACTCAAGTTTTTGTTGCATTTTCAATGCCAAATGTTGCTCTAGTTTGAGGAGGTCCCTTCTTGCATTACCTTATCTGGAAAACAGATGCTAGCATAGCTCACTGTGTTTTATGGAATAGTTACAGAAAATGAAGAGTTGCCTGTATTGTTGGCAAATATCTGCTGTAAGAATACGGGTCTTAGTTTTTATTTGTTTTTTATGGAAGTGCGTTTTTCACTTCAGTGAAGTTCTGTGCACCTGACCTCAGTCAGAACGGTCTAATTGTTGCAATTAAATCACAAATTCTGTCATTTGTAATACCTGTAAAGGGAGCAGTGCTCTGTGCAAGACAGTGTGATTTAGATGAAGCAGCCTAAACAACCTACATCATAATGTCTCATTTTAAAAAGACTTACACACACCAGATGATACAGGAAGAGTACATGATTTTTCATCATGTCACTGTAAGATTATGCATGAAAACACTGAATTACTTACATAGTTCTACATTCTTTTATGTTTCCAAGAAGGAATAGGCTGTGAGGTGAGCTGCTGCTGTAAACAATGCAGTTCTGAGAGGCAGAGAGAAAAAAAAAATCCCAGTTTTGCTGTGAGAGCTTGAGTTGTGCAGAGCTGAGTGCTTGGGCTGCTGCTGTTCCAAAGTTGTGGAACCTCACTGACCTCTTAAATGAGGTCAGTCCTGATCGACCAAACAGGTAGAAATAAAGCCGATATCACCCGTGGGAGAGAGAGCAAGAAATGAACAACTGGTTAGGTGTTCTGGCTGGCCCCTTTAGAGCTGCTGGCATAACTGAACCTGGAGTAGCTCCCTCATACTGCTCTGCCAAGGTGGTCTCTGTTAGTTTGAATAATCCACAAATCCATCTCCCTGGAACTGGGTCGGAGCAGCAGATGTGGAGTGCAGCTGCTCACTCTGAGAGAACGGTGATCTCTAGGAAGGTTGGTGCTTTCTGTTGAATATGAGGAATAAACCAAAAGTTTCTGGCAGAAGGGCACATGTCTCTGCAGGTTATGCCTGTTAAACATTTTTATCTCAGAATTCCAGTGACACAGCAATGCTAGGATTTTCTTGGTGGTGGCCTTTTGCATGGTCTGCTGATGCTGTGGGATGCTGAAAAGAGGCTGAACCACACCTTTTGGTGAAACAGATAGGATGGAAGGTCAGGCTGTAAGAAATTGCATATTTATGAACTCCTTTTGCATTTGCAGTCTGGTGTGATGGCTTCAAATTCAGTCTTGCAGTTGGAACGTGCCTCTTTGTTGTGCTCAGTCTGAGTTTTAATGACAGAGCTGGCATAGCCGAGTAGTTTGCATGTGACTTTGCCAGGACTTGCTCAGTTTTCAAGATGTGCTCTCATCCATTGGATATGAGCAGCATTTGGACTCGTAAGCTGTTAAAGATAGGTTGCCAAAGTATGTTTCATAGCTTGATATTGTTATAACACTCCTTCCTGCATGCTGGGTTTTCAGGCGCATTAAGGTTTTCTGAAATGTGTTCCTTCAGCTTTGTTCGCACTGGTTTGTGTCGTCTGAGATCCCTGCTTTCTTCACCACTATCAACAGAGAAAAATGGTTTCTCAGAGTTTGAAAAAACCCAAGCGTTACCCAAAAATGAGGGTAAGATAAGGCTGTGGTCATTTAGTTGGGAGAGTGTCCCTTCAAAGTCTAAGTATAGGCAGAAGAGCATGCCATCTCAATAGGCTGCCTTATAATTGCTCCCCTTGCCCCTCCTCTTCCCCATCCACTTAAAAGTAGAACTTGGGAAAGAAATAAGAAAGACAGAAAAGAAGCCGACCCCAAAATGTACCCAGCCAGGGCAGTCTGAGACGGTGGAAGCAGAGGCATGCAATTAAAAAAAGCTGCGTGCGCCCGCTCCTAGACATTCCTGCAGCTGCAGGCTCCTGGCGCGGTATCCGGGTGGGCTGGATCCCTGCCAGCCCCGGCCTCGGCAGGGACTCTGCTGGGGGGTGGATGGAGGAGAGGCGGGGGTTGTTGCTCTTTCTCCACAGGGCGATGAAACTGCTCCTGCCTCTGCTCAGAAATGTCTCACTTTCTCTGTTTATGTGCTCTGGACAAGCTGTGCTGAAGGAAGAAAGAGCCTCAGAAATCCATCTGAAAGGCAGATGGAGCACAGCTCCCCTCCAGCGGGGAGCCCAGCTCTGCTTTCCACCCTGCCTGCACAGTCCCCACTCTGTGTGCCTGCGGTGGAACGGTTTCCCAACAAATGTCTCTGTGTTTCCTTTGGATCTGGAGGGGAAGGGGCAGGGGTCAGCGCCAACAGTCAGGCTTTTGAGACCCTGGGACCACTGAGCCTTGCATGTGTGCATAACTTTTAACCAAACCCCACTGAATCCGTGTGGTTTTATTCTGCCGAAGGGATGATGTAAATCCAGGGAGGGGTTAACACATCGGTTACTGGTAGTTTATAAAGTGTGAGAGCATGGCTGGGATGTTGGTGGGGTGAATTGTGGGGATGCTCTCACCTCTTTCCAAGGACAACAACTCCGTGTTTGTGCTTTGGGCTGAAGCAGGACTGAAGCTGCTCTGGACACATACTTGCTCTGTCTTCCCACGGTGTTGCTTTTCCATGCTGCTGCCTTCAGTTGTCCATCTCATGTTTCTGCTGGGGACTGTCATGGGAAGAGGTGCCTGGGCCTTACACACTGGTGTTTTAGCTTAACCCTGCCCAGGAAGTCGAGTTGGGCACCTTGTCCCTTCCTGAGAAGTGTCATGGGTGAACGCCTGCTCCTGCCATCATGAGAGTGATAGTCCTGCGGGTAGCACGATGTTATCTTAAACCAGGGCTGTTTTTCTGGATTTTTTCCTAGAACTTGTTTGTCTGAGTTTCTGGGCAGTGACTGAAGGGTTCAGGTATCCTGGGGCTAGATAGGTATCTTACACAAAAAGCACCTGGGGTGTTCTGGGTGGCTGTTGGTGAAATACTGTCCCCTTCCCCAACATCCCCAGGGCTCTTCCCATCATAGGCTCACAAGTGTGCTCTTGTGCACCACTGGCAGAGGTTGAACGAGGTGAATGACCACAGGACCTTTTTGCTAAAGGCTAGGTTGCCAAGGACAAAGCTTGGGTATATTAGCACAGGAAGCTTGCCTGCAGTGTTCCTGCACCAGTTTTGCAAATGTGCTCTTGTTTTCAGGAAGAAAAGAGTCATTGCCATGGGAATTTGAGTGTTGAAATGCAAGATGGGGAGCTGCGCACATTCCTCTTTTGCTCCCCAGTTATGTCTTTGTGTCTCTTTCATGCTTGTCTCATCACTGGAGGCTTTAGAAGGTCTATGTTGTGGTTCTTGTAAGTCCTCCTTAGGTGCTGGATTTTTTCCCTAAACAACACACCAATTTCAGAGTGTCCCAGGAGAACACCAGAATATGTGCATGGGCATCCCTTGCCAGTGAGAGATTTCACAGCCCTTGGCTGGGTCTGTACCCATTTGCTTATTGGCCTAGTTGCCTCTCTTGGAGGTGCAGGGTAGTGTTGTCTGATACTACAGTGCGTTGCCTAACAATACTGTGATGTGCTGGGAAAAGTCCTGTCCAGCTTTTATTCCTGCAAGTACAGCACTGTGTGTATGACCTCTATCTTATCAGCAGAAAAGCCAGGAATACAAATTTCTACGCATCAAAAAGGGCTGATTCTCAGCACGTATCCCTGTTTACTGGTTGAACTTTTAAGAATGGATTTACATCAGTATCAGACAAATCATCTGCTTAAATAAGAATGACTAGAGCACTAAACCTTTAAAAGACTATCAGATTGTCACTGCTTTTATTTAATATTTTCATTTTAGTTAGGGAATATACAGTTTGAATTGCTATTAGCATGGGAATCAGGTTTAAATCTATTTCCATGTTCTGCCCTGACCTTTTCTGACTGATTTAACAAATCCTGTCAAAAGGGGAGTAGGTCTAACTGCAGCTACATGCACCAGAGATTGTAGCACTGTAGGCAGGATGGGGAGATTAATGATCTCTTCTACTCCTTCCCCCCATCCCACTCACCTGGCAGCTTGTAGAATAGCACATACGGTAGTTATGCTGAAAGCTGGATGGTCCATTTATTTCTATTATCTCCATCTGTTTGCAGGCTTTTCTGGGTGTGCCTGGCTGTCCCCATAAAGCTCAAACTGGAGGCTTGTGTAATGGAACCCTTTCATAGAACAAAACTATTATGTCTTTATAGAAGTGAAATGGTCTAGTGTGTTCCTTTACAAAATGATATCCTACTGGACCTTTTGAAATGCTACTAGATATTTTTTTATTGCATTATTGGGAAAAAAAAAGGTGACTGAGTGGGGAAAAGAGGGACAGTTGCTCTTTCCAAAAGAAGAGCTATTTCTCTCTACTCTCCTATGCTTGAGTTCCCAGTGTATGCATGCTTGTAACTGTTACAAGACAGGTACAGTTCAGCTTACAGAAATCCCAGAAATACTGAGTTCTTCTCCTTTGGCATTAGTACCAGCCATGCTCATTTTGACTTGCTGAAGACCAGATCTTCCAAAGCCACTTGAACCACAGCTTGTTGGTAGAACAGAGCAGTGCTTTTAAATCCCGTGCTGTTTTTGCACACCCAACACTTTCCTGGGGAAGTTTGCGGACTCTGCAAACTTGAACTTATTTTATGTTCTTTAGTCTCCTTTGTTAGACTTTGCAGCTCTTGCAACCAGAAAAAATAATTTAAAAAAAAAAAACAAAAAACAACAGAGGCATAGAGAGGAGGATGCTCAGCAATTCTGAAAAACTGATGGTTTTAGTTTTAGCATGTCTGAGTCTTTGTATTATTGTTGCATAAGATATGATTATTGTGAGCCTTGATTTATAAAATCTTCCATTTTGTAAAACTTTGCTCTAGTCTCTGGAGAACAGAAGCTGCTGAAGGGTCTGGAGTACAAATCTGCTGAGGAGTGGCTGAGGTTGCTGGGTTGTTTCGCCTAGAGAAAAGGACGCTCATGGGAGACCTTAGTGTTCTCTACAGCTACCTGAAAGGAGCTTGGGTCAGTCTCTTCTTCCAGGTAACATGCCATAGGAAATGGCCTGAAGTTGTACCAGGGTAGGTTTAGATTAGATAATATGAAAAAAATTTTTGTGGAAGGGGTTGTCAAATATTGGAACAGTCTGTCCAGGGAACTGGTTGAGATTCTATCTAGTCATAAACATTATGAATGTGAAGCTCTCTTAGTCAGAAGGATATCGGAATGCTTCACACAGGAACTGTTTGTTCTTGTATATTAGTTTAATGAGTAAGAACTTGTGTGGCTGTGATGTGCTTTTATTTTTTGATGGAAGCATAAGATACTCTGTGCTAACCCACTGAACATCAGGTACCACTTTCAGTTCATTGGGGCGACATCAGTTCAGCGCTTGATTTTCTGGCACACTGATGCATGTCCTGACAACTTGGTTTGGTTTCATTTCATGATGCTGAATGTAAGTGGTGTGAAGACAGTACTGTCGTCTGTAGCCAGCTCCAACCCCCACAGGAAGCAGTTTTAGGATCACTTCTCTTTCCTTTTTTTCCTTCTTTTAGTTAAAGAACCTTCCTGATAACACACATTTGTCAGCGTCCCTTACGCAACAGTTTTCTGTGTAAAATCCGCTGCAAGTTTCAAATTGCTCAAGAGTCCCATAGCGTTTTGGTCTCCTCCCTCCCAGTCCAGATGGTGTGTAGCAGATGCTCATCTGAAATGTTAGGCAGCCAACGGTGCCATGTTAAAAAAATGATCTATATTTAATACACACAGACACACAAGCACACGCACACAAACACATGTGTATATATCTACGTATGTATAGTCCTAACTGGCTGTGGAGTTACACATTGCTGATAAGCAGTACAAGGTTCTCCTGATTATTTTCTGGCTCTGTACCTTTGTTTCCCTAGAGCCAAACAGACTCATTTAGCTCCGTGAGAGTTTTCCTCCCTTTGGGTGCTCTCTGTGTAAGCTGTGTAATGCGGGGGACTGTGCTGAGTTGGTGCCTGGAAGCGGGGTCTTGTGTGGCCACGCACCACAGGCGGCTTAGAGGCCACACTCTGAGTAGCCTTCAGAGCCTGAAGTACTGTATGTGGCATTGGTGAGGTGGCATTTTGAATCCGGTGTTTGCCCTCACGACAGGAAAGACATTGAGGTGTGCTGGAGCCAGTCCAGAGATGGGCAGTGGAGGTAGTGAAGGATCTGGAGCACAGATCTTATGAGGAACAGCTGAGGAAGCTGGGGTTGTTTAGTCTAGAGAAAAGGAGGCTCAGAGACAACCTTCTTGCTCTCTGTACCTCTATCTGCAAGGAGGTCATAGCAGTGTGGGCTGGGTCTCTTGTCCCAAGTGACAAGTGGTAGGACAAGAGGAAATGGCCTCAAGTTGCCCTAGCAGAGGTTTTAGACTGGATAATAGGAAAATTTTCTTTGCTGACAGGGTTGTCAGGCATTCGAACAGGCTGTCTAGGGAAGGGGTTGAGTCACCATCCCTGGGGATTTTTAAAAGATATGCAGATGTGGCACTTGAAGACAAGGTTCAGTGTTGGACTTGGCAGTGCTGGGTTGGACTTGATCTTAAAGGTATTTTCCAACTTAAACAATTCCAAGTGCTTGCATGTGTGTCTCTTGCTCCTGGCCTTGGTGCAGTGTCCAGTGCTGTACCCTCCAACAAGGGGCTTTCTGTATGTCCCAGCTGTTTTTGGTTTTCGTATGATCCTGATAATTTTGGCATTGAATGTGATGAAATCTTCCATGCCACTACCCTTGAGACCTCTCCCCTGTGACTGGAGAGTATCTCTTCCTTACTGCCCTTGGGCATGTGGAACGAAGAGGCAAAGGGCACCTTTGCCTCAGGGGACGAGAGGCCCGGGCCGGCCCAGGCAGTGTGGGACAGCAGCTCCTGCCCAGCCTTCTAACCACCAGGCCACATTTCTTTCCTTAGAAGAAGGAAAATGTGTCGATAAAGCCTGGAAAAACCACATTTTCCACCCTACTCCCCCTGCTTCTAAACTGTGGGGTAATGGTTGCACAAGCCGGGGCCAAGGGACCCCTGGAGGTAGTGGCTGGGTGCTGGACAGGTCCCATGTCCTTCCCCAGGCACACCCCCAGGCCGGGCCTCCCCTCCCTTCTCCCCCATTCAGGCACCCAGCTGCCTGTGAATAGCTGGAGTAGATCTTGGCCGCGGCTGGCAGGGTCTGAGCTAGAGCTGGCCGGGATAGCGGGAATGAGCGATTACGTGTGCCTTTGCTTATGCAATGTCTGATACTTCCCTGCGCCGTCTCTGTCCCCAGGACGCCGGCAGGCTCTTTCGGCAGTCTCGGGAGAAGCATCTTCCACGCTGCACGGCTCACTCACTTGCTCAGTATATCCAATTAATTAAATTTCAGTGCTGGAAATGAAAGTGGCTTTGTTTGGGCATTAGCATTTGGGAGATGTGGACGGGGAAGATGCTGTGCAGGGCTGTGTGTGCGTGTGCTGGCTGGAGGTGTTGGCTGGAGCACCTTCTGCTTCAGTGCCAGAAACTCACATCGCCTGCTGGCATTAATCTTGTAATTAATCTTTAACACTGGATGAAACTCCTCTTCTCTTTAAATGCTCCCTTCCTTCCATTCTGTCAGCTGGTTGCTTTTAAAGCTTTTCTTTATCAAACTAAAAAAGCTTTGAAAACTTAAAAAAAAAAAAAAGCTTATTTCTAATGTAAAACAAGAGCACACGTAACCTTATTCTCTCTGTGTGTTTGAATAGGGTTGCATATTGCATACTTGTGTTTGTGCTCTTTGTCAGATTTAAAGCAAGAGTAAAGTTACTTGCCTTTGATTTCTCTGCTATGGGCAGCCTTCTGCTGCTGCAAACTTGGCGCTTGGTAAGGATGATAGGCCCTGAAAGAGATGCCCAGACACATGCAGCTTTACTAACTAGAAGACTTAAAAGAGACTTCGAAATGAGCAACTGCTAAATGACTTCTTTTGAAGCAAATCCCTTCACATGGAAGCTCCCTTTTAATTTCCTCGTGCACCTCAGCATTCCTCTCACTTGGGCTCATGGAGAATCTCCCGTCACCACTGAAACTGGCCATCTATTGGATGTGGAAATTAAATGTGGACTCTGAAAATCATCACAGTGCTCTGTGCTTGTGAGTCCTTGCAGTTTGTCACAGGCATTTGCTTGTGCTGTGGCATGGCTGCAGCTGCCCCTCGATCCTGTGGAACAAATTAGTTTCAGAAAGATAGAGGATAGTTTGCATGCATGTGTTTGTGTTTTCAGTCTCTTTGATAGAGAAACCCTGAAGTCTAGTGCAAGCTTCCCAGGTCTTTCCTCTGGGAGCCTCTCCCAGCTCACTGCTGAGGTGTGGCTCTCGGGGTGATGGCAAGTGGTAGGGGCTCCCTCTCCCAGCTAGTGCTGGGATGTGTACAGCCCTCAGCAGCCCTCTGGTGTGGGGAGGAAAGCTGACTCACTTGTGCAGCAGAGCTGGAGAGCCCAGCCTTAAAAATATACAAGGGAAAAGGCTTTCAGTGGGCTGATGCTGTGGGATGTGCTGGCCACTTGAAATTTGCCGAGCACTGTGTTTGGAGCAGGCTTGTGAGCGGGGCGGTTGTGTCTGACATGAACAACCTTTGGTCTTAAACCTGGGTTCTTGAACTGTGTTCCCCAGCTGCCTTCCTGATAAGGATATCAAGTTATCTGCAATTCAGGAATGCAAAGCCGTATCAGCAAGTTTCTGAGCTCTGGGTTTGCATCAGTTTCTCCAGAACATGCTGCCGTTCTAGTAAACAGCCTTGTTTTGCTGCCAGAGGGCCAAAGGAAACAATTATGATGAATTATTTTAACCTTATGTAAATCAAGGGCTGTAAAACTTCCCCGGATTGTTTCCTGTTTGAATTCCTGCATATCTTTTTAGGGCAGTCTCTAGTCTTCAATTAAGAATGGTTTTGCGTCGAAGAATTCACACTGTTCCTTCATGATTGATTGTTCTCCCTTTTTTTAATATTCTGAACCGCAATGAATGGATCTGCCTCCAGCTTGTAAACTTAGCTGCAAGCTGGCAGAGCCATCCTCTTAAGTCTTAGGACTGTTTCATTACTTAAGAACATTCATGTTCTGCATTTGTTTCCTCTTTGATAAGCTGAATACATTGGTTTCTTTTTTTCTTCTTTGCTTTTATATTGAGGCAAGATTTCCCTTTCTGTAGTGATTCTTGTGATTCTCTGAACTTTCTCCAGTTGTTCAACTTCCTTTTTTTTTTTTGAAATTTGGTGGCGTAGGAGTGGAGCCTGGCTGTGGCCAGTAGCAGCTGCATCCACCATGAGCATGGAGAAATTTGTGCTTCACACCTCTCTGTCTTCTGAAGTCCTCAAACTCATGTGCTCTGGGTTTTGCAGGGAACACAAACTTATGCAGCAGGCTCTGTGATTGGCATGAGGCTGCAGTACAAAGCTGTAGCTGGGGGTTGAGCTTTATAGGGACTCTTCTTTTAAATATGAAGCCTCATTTAAGAAACAAGTACAAACAAAAGAAGTCCTAAGTAGATGAAAAAGGTGAAAATTCTGCAGTACCACCCTGGTGTTCTTTTGGGTGCTTGCCCCACAGTGTGGGATGGCCATGCAAGAGTCCTCGGTGCTTGGCTGCACCTGAAACTGTGTGAGCCCCCAGCATTGGCTGAGGGGCTCAACCTGAAGTGCAGCACGTGTCTCCTGCATTTGGAGCATGAGGACATATCTGCAGGAATTCCTCCCCAGGACCCAGGGCTTGTGGTACCTGTCCCACAGGTGTTTCTTCAGCCACGTCTCTCCCAGAGTCCTGGGGTCTTGGCTTCTGATTGTCAGTCGCCCAAGTGTGACTTGGAGCCTTTTAGTTTGCACCATAAGATACTTTTATTTTTATTTTTTTTTTACCTTCAGCTTTACTTAAGATATGTCTCTTGTTTATGGCTGCTTTCCAAGTTCTCTGTGTTTTGGTTTTGTGACCTGACCTTTTTGTTACTTGCTGCCCCTGCTGATACTGCATTATCTGCAACCTTCAGTGGTGGTGGCTTTTCCTCTCGTGTCATTGATAAAATATTAGAGTCTGGGGCTGAGAACTGATCCCTGTGGGAACCCACTGAATACGTGTGGCACAGTCAGCTCATTTTTGTTTCACATCTGGAGATTTCTGCTTTCCTTGTCACACTGATTGAGGCCTGTTGACTTCATCTCACTCCGGCTTTGTTTTGTGTAGCACCAAGTCAATTGCCTTATGCTACAAGGGGTATTAAGCTTGAAATATTACTTCGGAAAGAGATAAAATTTGAGAAGCTAGATTATCAGTTATTGTGGAATTATAAACATAAATTAGATTTCTCTTTCTTTTGAAAGTTCTTGGACTCTTAACTACTCTCTTCCCATTCCCATCTCTTCCCTTTATCGTAAGTGAACAGTAGGTAGGTTAACTTGTTACTTTGATTGCCTTGTTTACACTTAAATATTTTCACATTATCTTTTACAGTCTATCAGTATTGTCTCTTACAGAAAATAGTTTCAAGAGCTCCTTAGAAGCTCTGTTTAGACTTTACAGATGGAAGTTTTCTAGGTCTACTAATTAAAATGGCCAACTTTGAGTAGCTGTTTTTATATTCTCTTCCATTATTGTTGGGATAAAAGTCATTTCATTACCATCCTGTGGGATGGCTGTATCATCTGTTCTTATATAAAAAGCAGTAATTCAGAACCGCCCCCTCCCAGGAATATTCAATTAAACATTTTGATCTTCTTTTTTCTCCCCCCAGTAACTGCAGCCAAGCAATGGCCTGATCTATAATTAACATTCCTCTGGATTCTGAAAAACTCAGAAGCAATCTTTCTCTCTCTGAACTGTATTTTCTATTAACTCTTTCTTATTTTCTAGATTCTGATTTATGTTAATTCTTGGTAATTTTTCCTTTCTCCCAGTAGCCCAAATATATAATATTTATGTTCCCATGGCAAGCAGGTTTGTTTCCCCTGTGTGGTTTTCTCTTCACCTGCCATGGTGAGATGGAAGTGGTTTTGCCTTTCAGGTGGGGAGGAACAAATGAGAGAAAGTCCAGAGCTGTCACGAGAGTGAACACTGTAATGTGCCGAGATTTAAACGGTAGTGCAGAAAAGTCAATGACACTTGGCAAAAATACATAGCTGGGGTTGGAGGAAGTTCTTGCACAATCTTAATATGCTGCTTATCTGTCACTGGTTTATTTTATCCCTTTCCATGTGCAATGACTTTGCCTTCTCCTGTTGTTTTCCTTCTGCTCCCTTGCTTTTCTGGCTCTGCTCCTCCAGAGTCTTTGCCTGCAGTTTGCAGCTTCATTCCCAGTTCTGCTGATCTTCTTTATGTCCTGGAATGGGATGAGTAGCTTGGCCTCTCTTTCACCTGCTTGGGAGCAAAGGCCTGGAAATGGAAGGTACAGAGAGGAGGCAGAGAGGAAGGAGAGAGTGCTCTGAGTGGGAGAGGGCTAAAAAAAAGAAGCCGACAGATCAGTTCACAGGCAAATGATGGCAACACTGGTTTGAAAGTCTCCCCTGTATTCCCAGGACTCATGAGGAGAGAGAGCCACCATACCTCTTGCTAGATAACCTGTTCCACGAGTCCCTGCATCTCTGGAAGGATGCAGAGAGGAGACATAAGCACACAAGTTTGTTTTTGTTTAAGACCTCGTCTTAGGATACAAATGTTTCCATCTACTGCTGTTTTGGGTCCTGAACCTTAGTCCAGTGCCACTCATGGTTTATTTATTTATTTTTTGTAAAGCTGAGTGAAGTAATGTTTACTGGTGCTGTGACAAAAGGCTTGTCATAGGAATTGGAATACCAGCTCTCAGGTATGAGGTGTCTTAAAATGATTTGTGTAGACGCATGCTACACCTGCTTGTAAGTGTATATTTATTTGATCTTGTTCATATCCTGTCTCCTTTCTGCAGCTTTCAGCAGGCCTTCAAAACAAACTTTGCCTTTGACACAAGTAAAAACCAAGTGACCCACCTGCACTCTTGTTTTGACATAAAATGAAATGCGTCTTTCCACAGAGGAAGGGTCCCAAAGTACCGATGCTGATGGAAGTACTGGTCCATACAAAACGAGGTGCCAAAACCATTTATGTGGATTCCTGTGTGAACTTCTTCAGAGTTAAGGCTGCACAAGTGCACCGTGGGTGTCTGGAAGTATCCATCTCATGGTACAGAGGACCACTGGGGGTGGCTTCAAAATGCAAGCCTTTTTGCTATGGGATGGGTTTGGTAGGGCTGGCTCACCTGAAGCAGCTCCAGTGTCATGGCTTCAAAAACCATGTTCTCTCTCAGGTACGAGGTGGGGATGTTCTTCCCCAGTGTGGTCATTGACAAGTGCTGCCACACTGCTTCTCATTAGCTTGCTGGGGCAGTAGCAGGTTTGACATGAAATTGCTACAAAGTTGTAAACTGGAAACATTTTGACAGTCAGGGATGGGAAATCTGTGATGATGCCTGCTGTTGACGAAGTACTAGCTCTGTATGCATCCACAGTGTCTGGGCTTAGTGCAAGCTTTTGGGAAGGATGAGAGGTACGTCAGATCAAACCCCAGAATGTTTCTACTGAAAGCAAGGTAGAGGACTTGTTTGGAAAGGTTGTTTGTTTCACTGTCTGGTGAGATCACACACTGGAATAGTATTTGACACACAACCAGCTTTTTTAGTGCACGGTACTTAATGTGTAACCCTCAGTGACAGCAGCACTGAACACAAAGTCCTGCCAGTGCTGTTTCTCCATCTGCCCTGATAGCAGATATCTGTGTGATCGAGACAGAAGTTCTTCTGGGCAGGGTCTAAACCCTGTGGCAGCTAAGGTCATTGCTAGCCAAAGGCTGCTGATCCTTGAGCTCTGCATCAGGCTGGGCAGTTCATCCTCCTGGGTAGGGCGGTATGACCTGTGGATTTTACATTTCTTTCGCAAAACTACTCCATTTTTTTTCCTCCCTCCACTGTGCTCAAGCACCTGTTTCTTAAATTCAGGAAAGGGTTATATGTCCATGATGTGTTTTTTCTTTTTAAAACTATGCACACATCTGCAATTTCAACCATTCTGTGTATGAATTTTTTGGCAGTTTTTATAAAAGCTGATTCGTATTTTCCATAATCAGCTAAGGGTGTCTGCATTTAGGTACTTGATAGTCTGACTCTTCAAAACTGAAGAGTGCCTAAATAAACATTGAGGAGCTTAAATTTGTGTCTTTTCAAGCCTCAGCTTCTATGATTCTATTTGTAAAAACAAACAAACAATGCAGCAGAACACCCCCCACACCCAGTACTATAAATCTGTAAAACAAACCCTACTAACTCTTTTGTGATATAAAATGCCCAATCTCTCTTCAAGCTGCCAATACTGATCATAAAGCCTTACTTATTTTATAATAACAGACAGCTTTAATTAAAGAGCAGGATTTTGATGGGTGGTGTGTAGGTTTGCAGACAGTGTTAGGAAAAAGAAAGAATGATGGCTCCTGCAAGATGGAGCCCTACCATTTAAACTTTGCAACCATTAAAGAAGAAACACTGTTGAAGAAGAAAATAAGGATTTTTATTTTAAATGTCAAGTGTCCTGTCAGTCAGGACTAGTGAGCACTGCCAAGAGAGCAGAAGTTGTTGCCTACCTACACCAGGCTACTGAAAGATCCTCCCTTGAAGGATACTAATTTGGTCCTCAGGGAGGAGGCTGTTGAGAACACTTTAAACATGAAACAGCTGAGCTGGAAAGCATCTGTGTTCTGCAGGAGGCCCTCTGCACTAACGGGAACCTAGATGTGAAATTATGATTTTTCTGAGGTCTCCTAACAGTGTGCCCAGTGGCAGGGTTATATTTCTGGGATGTTGTGCCTATGGACAGGGGCTGGGAACTTAAAGCGCTGCTTAAGCTGTGGGAGCTGCACCAGGACCTTGCCGGGTGAGCAGATGAGTGAACTGTCGCTGGCCTGCAGGGCAGGTTACAGCATCTCTGTTCTAAGGAGCCATCCCTGAACTGCATGGTGCTAGCCATCCTTTGTGTCCATGCAGGATAGCTGGAAAATGGTGGTGTTATCAGGGGTTATCTTTTCCTCCTTCCTGTTATAACTCTGAAGTCAGCTGGGAGTTGGACTTGATCATTATGGGTTCTTTCCAACTTGAGATATACTGTGATCTCTAAAATGCATGCAAGACTAGTGGATTTTGTTTAAAATACAGGAATTGTGCTGGCGGTGCCCTTTACAAACGGCTCATCTGTACCCATCAACAAAGGATGCTGTTACAAGAGGGCTGGGATTAATTTTCTTTGCTTTCATCCCCTCCCATTTCCATGCTGAGGGAATATGTTAAATGGAGCAAAATGCAGTGTGCCCAAACGGTGTAAAACTCTCCTATATTGTTAAATCTTTCTCCTGTCAGGAAGGAACTGGAGCAGCTGTGTTCTTTCAAAAGTGGCTGTAAGTTGAACCAGCTGTGCAAGAACAAAATGTGTTGTCCCTGCTGCCAAGCTCTCGGGCAGCAAAAGACCCTCAATGCCCACCATTGAATTGTAAAATTTGTATACAATCTGAAAGCTTTCTTCACTGTTTATTTTTTGGCTTAACACTTTGAGTTACACAGAAGACACTAGTTTGATGTAAAACTTGCAGTAAATGCAATTTCCTTCCATAGAACCTGGAGGTGTACTTGGGGTGTAACCAAGCAAATTATTATTATCTCACAGCAAATATTTATGACTGGCACTGCATGCCTGCAGCATAGCTGGGGCAAAAAAAAAAAAAAAAAAACCCAAACAAACCAACCAGACATTCTTTTCTTCACTACATAGCATTTAATACATAACTGGTCTCTTTAGGTATCTTGTGTGGTTGCCAAAAATGATTGGAGACCTCAGTGACTAAGTGTTGGAAGCTGAGCGCCCCTCCTTGTGTAGTGTGCGCCACACTAGCTGAAGGTGGCAGGGAGAGGCTTGCCCCTACTCTGGGTGGCTTGGTGGCTCCTGAAATGCAGGTGGGTCAGTCAGGCCTGTCTTGCACCTTTTGCAGTCCCTGGGGGTAAAAAATTGTGCCCCTGCTGCTCCCTGGGTGAGGGGAAGGGCATGGGGCAAGTAATGGAGAGGTTCAGTGTTCTGTGGTTCTGCTGCTCAAGCTAGCAAAAAAATAAGGGATGGGGGAGTGGGTGGGGAAGAGCTGAGGCAAAAGAACAGCTACATCTGACCTGGGAGAGTATTGCAGATGCTTACTGTAGCACAGTATTAATACCGTTCCTTGAGATCTCAGTCAGGGACTCAGATGGGGGTAGCCTTTCTTGAAGGGCTTCCTGCTCACTGACTCACTGCTCTGGCCCCAATGACTCACTCCTCGGGCTTTGGCATTTTGGGAAGAGGGTGGGAAATAGCAAAACATGCACCCAGCCTACTGAAAAGTTAGGCTAGATGCAATAGCTATGCACGGGGGGAAGGGCAGGGGAATGTGAGGAGGATTTTCCTATTTTGCATGACTCCCAAGAGGCTTGTTGAATGAGCAATAGCATCCTTTTCTCTGCTTGCAGACAGTGGACTTAAAAGACTGAACTTGAGGGTTATTTCTCATCCTTGCCTCAGCTGCACAAGGGCTTCTTTCTTTCTTTGTTTTTTGTTTTTCTTTCTTTTAACCCATATTTAGTCCTGTCTATTAAAGAGTTTCATTTAGGTTTTAGTTGTCTTTTTAAATACAAAATACTTTTTTTGGTGGGGGTTGTTAAAGAAGAAAGTGAAAGAATATTTTGGAAGACAGAAAGGCAAAGGAATAAGCATGGTTCTTGAAAAATCTCCCTGATTAGTTTAAAAAATGCATTTCTTCTTTGCTGGTTGTGGGGTGGAAATATTTGAGTGTTTGCAATGGAAGGGTGTGCATACATGTGTACATAATGGGGGGGATTATGAGATTTGCTCAGCATGAACTTCAGCATTTCCAACTGTGTAACCTGAGCAAGCTGGGAAGATGTGCAGATTTAATTACCATGTAAATCTATTTGCTCTGAATTTCCTGGCATTTGTTTTGCTGATGGCACAAACTGTATGTTATTCACTTAGTGGATTTTTTTTAATCTGTCCACTTTTTTTTTTTTTTTTAGTGCTTAAAATGAGTAAATGCTGGTGTGAAGACTGCAAACAATTGTGTCTGCTCTTACAGTGGATCTCTTTACTGGTTTCAAATACCAGTTTTGCTGGTATTTGAAACTTCATATTCTTCCATACATGAGGGAATTTCAGTAGAGTTACTGAGTAGACATTAAAGGATTTTACAGTAGAATAAAGACATACAACTCAGGCTGTTTTGTACTCACGGGTGCATAGTGGGATTTTTTTTCTCCAGTGAGTGCCTGTGGTGTACCTGACAGTTTCTCCTGTGGAAGGGTGACTGATCCCTCCAGGATGGGGAGACTTCAGGGTGAGCCAGGAGGGAGTCACTAACTCCCAGGAGGGTAATATCTTGAATTTGTGGGTGGTTATTACCCTGGCACATTGCATGGCTACCTTGCCCTGGTCTGCTGAGAGAGCAGGGCTTGTTTTGCAGTGTGCCAGGGTGCTGTCACTGCAGCTCCCCTCTGGGGTGGCTCTGCTGGAAAAGGTGGGATTGTGCTGCTGCAGTCGGTGTGTGGGACTTGCAGCTGATGCAGTGCATTTTCCAGGCTCTGCAAGGCCTGCTGCTTGTTTAAAAATATAAATGTAATTATGAAGTGTCGTTTGGGGCTCGACTTCTCTGCATTTCTTTTTAACGAGTTCTTAGAAGGTCAGGTTTCTGAAGACGACTTTCATTTTTAGGCATGCTGATGTCTTCAAACGACTAACCGGGGTAGTGCTGCTCTCATCTGGCTTCAGGTCAGCTGGTGGAGAAGCCAGCACTGCCATGCACCTAGCAAAACCTGAGTGTTTTACTTTACAGATCTTCATTTCATCAGACAAGAGGGAAAAAAAGCCCTGGTCCGTGAGGCAGTTGGAGAAAAGGGCCTTTGTGTGGCAGGAACAGGCAGATGCTGTGGAGAGCTGCAGCCCGCGGCACAGCTGGTCTGCAGCCAAACACTACTTTCGAAGAGCTATCCAAAAATCTGCCATGGACCCGGATGTGAGAGCTCTCCTCTGTTTGCTTACTGCAGCTGATCTCTGGAGGTGTTTGTGTTCCCCAAAACCACCCAGGATATAGGCATGAGCCAGTGTCCAACCAGATGACTGCTGAAACTCCATGGGGCTGCAATTTACTTTCTGTGTGTAAACGAGACTGCTGCTGTTTTGTTTGTCTTTTCAGGGTTCTGGGGGAAGGGGAGGTGGAAGATAAGGTTACATCTGTCCTAAATACCTTACTTTTTACAGAGGTTAAAATCCCAACTGAACACATCTCTCTGCTATGTGGTGAGAATAGTTTAATAATTCAAACAGACTCCTTGTACCAACACATGTCTGCAATTAGTGCTGGGGCTGCCAGTGGGGTGTAAGGATAGCAGGAAACTGGCAGCTGAGTTGTCTGCAGAGGTATTAACAGCAAAAAATGAAAAGAATTAAAAAAGCAGATTCTCAGTGCAAGTGCTCTTTCCTCTCTTTTTAAAATTTTTGTAAAGGTGAACTCTCTGGGTGAAAGATGCCCAGCTGAAAACCACAGACAATTTCCTTCTTTTGCAGAATATATATACAGGTTTTAAGGGTAAAAGCCTCAGTTTCCTTCCCAAATTGCCCTTTCCTGTTCCTGACTGCAGGGGTCGTTGCTACTGTGCCAAAATTGAGGGTTATTCTGGGGCTTTCCAGGTATGGAAGTGGCTGATGACTGCTGAGGTGCATGTGGAAGCAGAAGGGGGAGGGGTTGTCAATGGGAGAATGTGCTTTGAAAAGACAGAAGGAGCAGCTTAGGTGTAGGTGGAAGTTGTGAGGAGCTGGAGGTCTGACTGCCCCCGGATGGTTTCTGCTTTAGCTGCTGCTCAGATGCCTTTCCTTCTTTAGTTCTCTAAGCAAATGGAGCCACTTTCAATGAGACAATTGTTTTATTAAGGACAAAAAGTGATCTAGCTTTATGTATTCACTGTAGTAGAGAAGTGTGTAACATATGAAAGATTCCTGTAAATGAAGGAGTCTGTCACATTTATAATCACAGAATGAGAAGTCCAGATCCCTAAAATTGTCCATTTGATGAGTTCAGTAGCTGCACAGTCTGACCTGTGGCAGTTGTTCTAGGTTTCTCTATTAACCAGTGTTCACCATTATATTACAGACAATTAAAAATATACTTGAGAATTATAATGAAACTAGAAAACTGTTTTAGAAACCAACCATTTATTTGCTATCAGACAATTCTGTTATAAATGCATATTCTTTTCTTGCTCTTGGCTTGCTGCTTTGCAGCAGCGTGTGAAAAGGAGAAAGCACAAATATTGAGAAACATGTTGAACATCCTTCCCCACCCCAAGGTCCTCTTTCTCTCTGGTTTTCTGAAGTTGAATGTTTGTTTCCTCCTTTGCTTTTTCTGAAGTGGTTTTAGGAAAATTCTCCATTCAGAAAGGAAAAAAATAAAATCTGATTTAACTTCAGTCAGATGGAAAAGTAAAATAACATTTGATAAGTTTTTATTCCATATCAAAACAGTGATCAACAGAAGGCTAATAAAAATCTTCATTTGTGAATTTGCCAAAAACAGCTGAGTAGCCCGTGGCCATGTTTCTTTCAGTTAAGTTATAACATCTAAATAGTGTCAGACTAAGTCAACATGTAGGTATGGTATTTTCAAGGATGACATCCTGAAATTGGGTGATGCTGATGGTAAAGTAGCTGCACATTGAAACCATGGTACAAATATTGTAGCAGCCATATTTCTGCATCTGCTACTCATCAGTCAGAGTAATGCATGCAAGAATTGGAAAGAAGGAAATGCTCCAGCTTTAAGGAAAATATGTAAACAAATATAATTGACTCTTGCCATTACTCCAAATGAAAAGAAATGTGTAGACTGGAGGGAAAAACATTGTCCCTAAGAAAGGCACTGCTTTTTTATGGGTTCATCCTTGACTTCTTTCATGGCTGGGAAGTACTTCTGTACCTTGTTTACACATTAATGGCTGCCTACCCTGTTTTATTCAGTGTTTTTATTGATGCCCCAGGATGTTCAGTTACTCTTGTGCATCCTTTTTCTCTCTTCTTTGCACAGTGGCATGTTGTAATTTATACTTCTCTCCTTGTTGGGAAGCACTTGGTTGTGAAGTGCTAGTGAGTCCTTGGGTATCAAAATTAAAATAAATAAGGCTTTCTAAGGTGGTCACAGCCCTCTTGCAGAGTCCTCTAAGAGTTTATTAGTGTTATCATTTACAGTAAGTAAATATGAGTCTACAAATCTGTTTTGCCATTTGTAAAGGCTTTTCTTGAGCTAGGTTGTTATTCCCCCATAGCAACTGTGGTCCTCTGTTTATTGCCTTGTATTCAGTCAATGTTTTCTTTTCCTAAGTGTCGGTCAGAATTGACTCAAGACTTACTGATTTTGAAAAAAGGCACAGTTAGCATTTGGAAAAGGTGCTGGAATATCCAGGGAAATCTGTGAGAGCTGGCTGTGCTCAGGGTTTTCAGCATGAGGCTTCAAGACCACAGGTGCTGCTGGAGCTGTGAAATGTGAGTGCATGAGGGTGTGAGCACACCGCTTCCCTTTATACAATATTGACTTGTTTAATTCTTAATTTAGCCTACAGGAAGCTGAATCTTGAATTTCAGTGTTTGTTTCTGCAGGAGAGAGTAAGATGAAGAGCCAAGATCAATACTGCTTGCAAAAACTAAACAAATCAAACAAACCTAGACTTCTGCAGCATCATGCCTCAGCCGACAAAGATTCCTATATAAGATGGTAGATAATGCCTCATTGTTCAGGAAATCTCATTACAATTCACTGTGCAAGTATTTTTATACAAAAATAGAATTCTTTGTGTGAATGAGATGAACAGAAATGATGTGTTGCAGTGCAGAATTTTCATCTGTCAAAGGTACAGTTTTCTGACATTGGAAGCAAGATGAAGAGACAAAGTTTTTGGCTTGATGGGAACTGCATTGGAGTCTGGAGGAAATAGATTGCAAGGTTTGGTTTGTGCTCATTTTGAATAATAAACAAACTTGAAGTTACTCTGCTACCTGCAGATCTAACATGTGCTGCTGCTGTAATGAATTCAGTGCAAGAGACAAAGTGGTTATTAGTACTGGCTGTCAGGAGCTTTAGCTCTGGGGCCTAGAAGCTGGATATGGGCTCTAGGTGGAACGCTGCTTCTAAAATAGATACATAAATCAGTCAGGAAACCCATTTTATAGCAAATGTGTTAATTGCTTGGCTGCGGATGTGCATGGACCCGTTTTCCTGGAGTAAATGGAATGTTCTGCACAGCTAAAATAGTCATATGTGGTGTCAGAGTTTGTGCTGGAATGTGTTTCATTTTTGTTTTGTGCTTCAGTGAACATTAATCCCCTATATTCTGTTTCACACACAAAATGTTCAGGTGGTAGATCCTGCAGGATCTTTCACTCTGTCTAGGGGAAATGTGATTTCCCATTTTCGGTGGTGGACTGTAGTGAGTACCTTTGGTGTGGCGGGAGGAGGCCGCTTCAGGACATGAGTACCATGCTTCCATTTTCCATTTTTGTTGCAGTTTAATGACAGGCTCTTCTGTTGCAATGTATGCCTCTGAGAGGACTTTTGTTCTAGCTGTAGCTCTTCAGCTTGAAGTAGTGATTGGACAAGGAGGTTGTTAGGGCTGGTAGATCCTGCTGCTGACTGGCACGGATGACCAGTGCACATATAGAATTGTTCTGATCTATTCTCTCCCGTGGCTGGCATGACAGACAGGCAAGGAGATAAACTTTCCCCTGCTTTTTTGTCTCCACAGCACTTCACAGAGTTCCTGGATGAATTTTCACCTGATGTGCTAGGCCAGCTCTTGAATGATCCCTTCTTGTCTGAGAAGAATGAAATAATGGAAGTGGAACTGTCTCCAGCGTCCCCAGCTCCCCTGATCCAGGCAGAACACAGCTATTCCCTCTGTGGGGACTCTCGACCCCAGTCTCCCTTGACCCACATCTCGACTGATGACAACTTTAATGAAGGTATAACACACTGAGCCCCTGTTCATTTGTTGTGATGATGCAGTAATGAAATGTTCCTGGTGGAACAGTAGCTGTGGAAAATGGTGATGCATAGAAAATGATGAAAACCCATAGCATTTTTAACAGTTATCTGTAATTCAGCAGTTATAAACATCTGGAGAGGAAAAAGGGGAAAGGCAAGAATGGTGGGAGGAAGAGATCCAACCTGCTTGTTCTAGTGTGAAGTGGTTGTTGGAGGAGCAAGGCCATGGATATCTGATAACTATAAGGAATACCTGCAACGTCAGACCTTAACTCCTAGTGATTGGTTTATGTCTTCACCGTTAGCTTTACAGTACAGAGCAGTGGAGTGTTAAGCTGCATTACAATAAAAGGGACAGAGATTAGTCCTTGTGGCTAAGCACTGACAAGCTAAGCTGTTTGTGCAGGTCCACCAGACAGGTCTTCAAAGGCTGACAGTTCTGTAGTCCGAAGGGCTCTGTTGGAACGAGATGAAATCTGTTAGAGATTTTACAAGAGGGCAATTAATAAAACCTGTGAGAAGGATTTTCAGTGTGGGCCAGGGGTTTTGGAAATGATTGGGAAACATCACCTACAGAAAGTCTTTCATTTTTTTATTTCCTAGCTGTTCTATGTGAATATTTTTAAATTAACACATGCAGGACATATTAATTGTGGCAGGGAAAAAAAGCACAAGGGACATCAGAAGCCAAGCTTTTCTGGAAGTTAATAGGGAGAAGCTTCAAACTAGGCTAAAAGAGAGGGGAGTTTCCTTTGGGGAAAATTCCTGAAGAAATTCATACTGCTGAGACCACTGTAATAGATCTGTAGTCAAATGATGTTTTAAAAAGCCAAGAAACATTAACAAGTGGGTTTAAAAATAGCAAATAAATGGAAAACATTTCATCTTATGCTCACTCTGCAGTTGTTTCATAAGAGAGGAGGAGGAGGAGGAGGAGTTGTTCTTGATGTTTGGGATTTTATTTAATCTTAACCCCAGAATCATGCTTACAACCTTTCCATACCTATGGACTTCAAAACAGTGAAACTCAGGGAAATACTTATAGAAATTGCAGTATTAGAGTGAACCTGGCTGTCTGCTAGCTGTTCAAAGGCATCACCCTGATGATTTTTCATTCCTTGAATCTGTGAGAGCAGGAAAAGAGGATTTTGTGGATGGCAGTACTGCAGGGCTTGACACTGGCAGTTGAAAGCGTCTGTTATTAGATGGTGAAGGTACACAGTGCTCCTGACAACTCTGATGAAGGCAAGTTCCCATGGTGGAGTAAGGGGACTGATACTGGGAGTACCAGTGTCCTTTTGGGGGCCAGAAAGTACAGGGTATGGAGGGGGAGATCCATGTGCTCCAACATGATCCTCTGCTGCTGGGGGACTGGAAGGAGTTTTGTGGAGTGGCAGGGGCTGAGACATATATAGAATGTCAAAAAAATTTGCATTCTCCAAAGACCCCCCCCCACTGGGTAGATTGGTGAGCTCTTACAGCTGTAGTGTTTTCATGTGTTTTCCATGACAAGGCTTTGTGATTCTGTAGTGGTTTTTGAGCTTCACCATGCAGGGAGGCTGAGAAAAAGGCCAGCCTTTTTCACGTTCAGCACATGATCTTCAAGACAGGTTTAAGCCATTCAGTGCCTATTTCTGTCTTTTGTTTTTTTCCCAAGTTTCCCACAACCTTATTGAAAATGTTATTTAATGTTTCCTCTCAGCCATTATGGTGGAGAGATTGGTTGCTCTGACTCCATTTTCCTGCCCACTCCTGCCAGAAAACAAGTAACTTCTGCTGTGAGCTGTTTCTTGCTGGCCATTGCCTGGCCATTACCGTAATTTCTGGTACTGCTGAATTGACCTATTCCTGTAATTGTAAATCTTATATAAAGTTTTTCTAAAAGGAGCTAGAACTGTAAAACCTAGGAAACTCATAAGCCTGGGTTTAACTTTTCCGAGAAGTCACATTAAGCTCAATGTGAGAACACATTTAAGTGTCCAGAAAATCAAGGTCCAAACACTGGTTTTCCCTGCTTACTCACTCTTCTGACTTCACTGCGTTAAGGCCATTTCCCCAGCTTTGTACAGAATAACTTTTTTGAATACTTGCAGCCTGTTGCTAGTGTGGGGTCTCTGAAGGTGTCATTTTTAAAGCACATGTGTACAAGACATCTGGCATTTAGTTATTTAGTTTCTCCCCATGACAAGAATCTATTCATAGATTCAGTTTTGCATAAACTTTAAAAATACTAGAGGGAGAGAGATTTATAGGCTTGACCTGCCTGCTTGCAGCTGGCTGATCACTTTTGTTTGCATGAACTGGTGGATAAGGCATATGGCCTGGGAAGGGCTTCAGGCTGCAACACGAAAAAGGAGGCTGTGTTCTGGGTACCAGCTCTCCACACCAGCTGCACTGCCACCTCTCACCCACCAGGTTTCTGCTTTCTAGTTTTGAGCCCTGGGGTTTTTGAAACAACTGTAAAGTGGCTGTGGAGAAGCACAGTGGGTAGCTGTGGAGTGGAAAACGCTCTTGAAAGGACATGAAGAAGCTGGGAGGGTGGACTGAGAATAGGGCTGATGGTAAGGGAGATGTCTTGCTGTGCATTGCAGCCTTTTGGGGCACAGATTCACTTCTGACAGTTGTAAAGAAATGCAGAAAGAAGCCTAATTCTCTGTTACGGTCAGTGCAGGTTTGTCTTCAGTTTTCCAGTCTCTGCAGCCTTTTAGAAAGGGAGGGCTGTGGGTCAGACAGCCAGGAGCAAGGCAAGACCCAAGGTTCAGCAGGCACTATGGTTATTCTTGTGACTTGAGATGTGAGTGTAGGCTCCTTCCCTGCCCTCCCATGCTTGGTCTTGTTAGCTGTAGGCACAGAATTTGGGTAGTGGCTGTCCCTTGTTTTGGACGTGTGAGATGCATAGGTGACAGCTAAGTGCAGGTAATACTGAGGGGATGGTGTGTAGTAGGAATGTGAAGGCAGAGCCTGCAGCATCTGTGAGAGGCTCTTCATCCTCTGAGATCAGCTCAAGTGCTGGGGGTATTTCATGGTGGGTGTATGATTTTTCTGGTGTTTTTTACTTTATGAGCCTGGCAGGGCAGAGGCAGTGGACAGCTGAGCAGTCACTAGTGTGCTGTGTCTCCTCAGACTGTGCCCAGGTGGCTGGGTACATTCCTTGCCCAGTCCCCGGAGGGCTCTGCTTTTGAGACTAATCTGGGTCCCCACCTGCCCCTCCTGTTGGTGCTTTCCTGCTCAGGAATGCTTTGAAGTTACTTTTGGATTTGAGGAGACTTGTCTTGGCTGAAGGTTTGACAGTCTGATTGCTGAAATGGTGTGTTTCTACTTCACTCCTGGCTGTGCCAAAACTGAGGCTGGCCCCAGACTGTAACCTGTATTGTTACTGGGTTTTTTACTGCTGAGGTTGTTTTTCTGTAATGTGCTTTTGAAACTTGAATTTTCTTTTTCAACTTTTAAACCTAAAAGTCCATCTCCCTACATGGTTTGAAAAAGAAAAACACAAATAAGAAACCCAAATAAACCAAACAAAACCCCAAAAACCATGGCTCCCACTTCTCTGGTGCAAGCAGCCCTTCAGCAATGAATCCAGCCCTCATCTCAGGCAGGGCTGTGTGCAGAAAACCCCTTGCTTAGGCATGGAGTTCACAAGCAGTAATCAGTGTCAAGTGCTGTCTCTTTACATAGAGGTGCCTGTGGGCTTGAGGCTCAGATTGGTCTTCATACTTTTTATATGTATCCATATGTATGCACACACATAGTATACATGTGTATATATGGTGTCTGTGTAAGTCATAAGAGTTTTATTATTTATAGTAGGTTATATTACATATCCTAATTTTATTTTTCAATATAGCCTATATAGAGAGAGGTACAATGTCCTGCTTTTGTCTTTTTCCAAATACTGAATCAATGTAATGTGAACAATGAAAATGGGAATCTCCTCTGCCCTGACTTTAAAGAAAACAGAAATGAACAAAGAAATTCACTTGTGCTTTCAGAAGTTGCTGTCAAAGCCATACTGGTAATTTTTGAGAGGACATTCCTCCAACTTTTTTTCTGTGTAATTTTTTTCTTTTGTGTGTTTATTTAGGAAACGAGGAGAAAGCCATTTAGTGGGAATTACCTGTATTTGAGTGATTTTTATGTGGAAAGGTAGCAGTCAATCCTTGTCACCATCTACAGTTTTAAAGTCATAGAACATGCTAGGTTGGAAGGGACCCATCAGGATCATCAAGTCCAGTTCCTGGCCGTGCACAGGACACCCCAAGAGTCACACCATGTGCCTGAAAGCATTGCTCTGTATGAGAACAACTAAATTCATACTAAAGTATGAGAAGACTTTTGAACTTTTATATCTCCAAGGTCCACCATCTCAATAGGTCACTCTGCATCAACGCTGTAACTCCTACTTGAGCAGCAGCATGTCTGAAAAATGTTAGTTTTGATTTAGAGGTGGGCATTTACCTATGGTTACTGTTAATAATTGTCAGCTTTGTTTGCAGTGTGGCCTCCAGTTCCACATAGACGAGATCTCATTATAGCCTTTGTTCCTTGTAAGGAACCATCTGCTCTCTGAAACTTCTTTCCCTAGGTTGTTTGTAGGCTGTGATTAAGTTCCCTCTTGATTTCTGCTTGGATACAATCTAAATGAACTGCACTTCCTTGGTGTTTTCCCCTAGGTGAACCTTCTGGACCTCCAGCTATTGCCGTGCCTTTCGCAACACAGGGACATTTGCAGTTCCTTTTCCAAACTCCTTGTCAAGTGACGGCAGGAACTGATTTCCGAGGAATAGTCTCCCTGATGATGCATATTATGGGAATACTCCTCTCACTTCCAGTGCTGCTGTTTGTGAAACCAGTGATCTCATTTTTTCTGTAGTGTTGCACTGACAGCTTGTGTGCTTGCTCAGTTATGCTCTGTGAGCATCAAGTCCATTTCATGTGTGTTGAAGCCATAATGCAGATCTGCCTTCACAGCGTCTGTGTGGGGTATGAGGAGAAAAATTCAGACCTGAGAGAAAGAACTGTTTTATTTGACCACAGTGCTTCTGTGGATAACTTTCTCATACCTTAAAAGAAAAAAATTGTAATCTCATATAAGACATTTAATGGTATCCAACTTTAAGGCTGTAAATCCAGGTACTGCCTCAGTCTGTTCCTGACTCCTGTGTATATAAAGGTGATGTGTCTTTGTTTCTATCTTATAAACTTTGATAGTGATACAAATTATCTGTGGGTTTTACATGGACTCCACGCTGGTCAAAGAGGGGATGCTGAAAGATGATCATTTGTTATGAAAACAGCTATTTCTGCTATGCATTGTGTTTACCGTGTATCACTGCTGCCCATCTTTGCCCCTTTATTTAATTTTCCCTTTCTGGCACTTTAAAAAGGACCCCAATGTTTGCTGGTCAAACAGTATCTCTTTTGTCGCAGCAGTTCTGAGGGCTTGGGTTTCATTATTTGCGGTGGGAGTGTGTGTGTGCATGCTGGGAGGGGGAAATGCCATCTGGAAAATCTGTAAGAGGAGCTGTTTGTCAATGAATGTGGGCTCTCACCTCCCGAAGGAGAGAGGGGGAGAGGTAGTGGCGTTGGAGTTCAGCATTTCAGGCGTAATAAACAGGGCTTGTGTCTGACAGGGAGCGTTATGTGAGCCCAGAGCTGGGCACTGAGAACCATCTGAACCCAGGGGAAAGAGAAGGAAGCAGTTACTGCTCCAGAAAGGTGCAACTTGCCTTTGGGAGGCCGAAAAGGCTCAGACTGCAAAGCTGGGGACACTGAACTTCCTTCTCTGCAAGTGGCATGTTCAGCAGCCTGCCCAAAATCTGTGCATCAGCAGAGGCTCTTTTAGGTTCACGGTGCTTCTCTGACAGATCAAGCAGTCATTGCCCCCACAAACAACTTGTGAGTGTCTTCCAAGAGGTGCTTTCCCCTTGCAGTTAGCTGGCTCCCAGTTGACAGCTGTAATTCTGTGGTGGTGGAGAGCTGGTGAGCACCCCTGGGTCCTACTGCTCCGTGTATAGAGAAGATGCCCTCAGAGGGAGGATTCAGGTGAGGACCGAATGTTTGTCCAAGGGCGAGCTTTGTGAACATGGGTCCTTGGTACAAGCTTAAGCACCACCTGCATCAAAGTGTGTCATTAACATGTGGTGAGCTGAGCCCGAGGCTGCAGGTGGTCGTACACGTCACGGCTGTACAGAAGCCGGGTGGGCTGTGCATCCAAGCCCTGTGGTTCATGGTGACAGTGTAAGGTCTGTCATGCACCAGAAGGAATTAGTTGAAGCCCTGTTGTTTAAATCTGAAACACAGCTGAAGAGGGAGGTTATTTAAATACATTTGGCTGGTGAACACTTTGACTCATGAGGGAACTTCCTGCATTGCCCTGTTCAGAGATGGCTTTTCTGATACCTGTGCAGAGCACTTTGACCTCTAGTCTGCTGTGATCTCCTTAAATTTTCCATTTCGTTTTTCTCTAAGTTATTTTATCTGTTGCTTGAATAGTGAACTTTAAGGAGGAGGCAAAAGCTGCCTCTTCATTCTGGTGATACAGGTAAGGATATCCCTTGATGATTCTAGAGGTCTTATTTGCACGCTGGTTTGAAATGACATTCAGTGCATGCATCTGTTTTCTCTGACGGAGATCTGTAATGGTGATGTGGGCTTTTGTTCCCCTTAAAGATTGGGTTCAGTGGTATCTTCATGTGGGTTGTTTACATAGTGGTGCTATCTTACTTTTTACTGTGGGGGAAAAAAAGGTGAAATCTGTGTTGTTTTTCTGGATACTTGCATTCTCTGTACTTGAGAGGAGTGGGGGAGAGACACAGAGTGCATATCTCATTTATTTAAAAATGCACAGTAAATGCACATGCAGCTTAGTTATCCAGCAATGAGTGTCTCTGTTAAAGTCTAATGAAGAATTCCAAAAAGCATGTGGGGAGCAAGGGACACCATGTTAGTTATTTTGTGAGTTGTTTCTCTGTACATCTGCCAGAAAGGGTGAAATTTAGTCAGTGTTGGAGAAGATTTACTTTTTTACAGGAAAGCAGGTGGTGTGTTGAACAAGATTGAAGAATTAGTTGGATAGAAATAAAGAAAGGAAAGCAAAACTTTCTGGGAACTTTGATATTAGAAAAAATGTACAGTTGAAGTAAACATTTTTGACCTTGTTTTCCACTCTTCTTACCCTGCCTTTCCATAACATGTCCATGAAACAAGAAGAGAAGCAAAATGTTGCAGTTCTTCAGAGAGAGAATATCCTAGAAAGCTGCACATGGTGTTAAGAGACTATGTATAAATTTATATATCTATGTATAAATACAGATATATTAAAACTGCTTTTTATGAACACAGAAATGGTATATATTAATGATGAGATGTAGAAACACTGCCATTGCTGGTTGTGTGTTTTTCATGTGTGCCTAAGTCACACATACTGATTACAGCTACAGCTGTGATGCCTGGAGGAGCACATTTTTGTTGACAATCATCATCACAGTGTATGAGGTGTACAGTGTAAGATGCACGCTAAATGAGTCTGCAGGAGCAGGGGCACAAGCTTGATGACAGAATAAGCACACAAAAGCTTTCTGAAGAGATGTAATTTTAGTCTTGGACACAGGAGATCTTAGGTGCATGTGTCGCAAACCCTGGGTGGCTGTGATGAATGGGTTTTTTGGATGCCTGAGTTGAAATACTGATGTTTAACTTGCAGCAGTGGCAGATGCTCACAGCCCAACCTGAAAGCTCAATGCACACTATATTTTGATCAAGTGTAGTAATAGCTAAGTCATCTGAAAAATCCAATTCCAGTTGTCTTCAGTTGAACATTTTAAATCACTGGTTTCTTTTTGGCCTTAGTCTCTTCATGTCTCACTTGAATTTCAGCTCCACTGTGTAAATGAATTCAGGTTGTGGAGCGTTTCCCTAGGAGGGAATTAAATAGCCCTGTGGGAACAAAATTTGAATTGTATTTGGTGGAGGAGAGGTGAGGCTGTGCATGAGAGACAGTGTAAATAACAAAACACGGAATATCTCCTCCATTCGTGAAGCGCCATGCATTCTGCTTGTTGGACAAAGCATGGGTTCTGTACAGAAATTGTTTAGTCACATTATTAAAACATTCCTATTTATATGATGTGCAAAAGGACAATGAGTTAAATATTCACAATATTTCTTAATACCTGGGTGCTTTGCAACATGAATGCTCAGTTCACATGTGCAATTTACCAGCACTAGTGCATCGCACATAGAAGTGTTGGCTGGGATTTTGCTAAGTACTGTGTAGACTCCCTAAATTACATGTTCCAGGTGCCAAGATGCCTAGCATTCATGAACTTATGAAAGTGTAGATAAAGGCGAATGCTACTTATCTAAACTGTCATTGCAAATATAGAGTTCTGAGGCTTGTAGGAAATTTCAGCTGGGAGGGAACTGACAGCCAGGATCACTTGTTCAACAGTGAACTGTTTTGAAGCCTGAGGAGAGATTTTTAACAGCCAAAGTGACAGTACGTAGGATGTGTATTTTCTTAGCCATTTGGATAGCTAAATCTCTTTAATATCTGAATGACTTGCAGTATATTTTATCTCACCTTAGAGGATGCAGTGTTGCCCTATTCATATTTGTCTAGAACTCGTACTGCCGCGAAGATTATTTCTCAGCCTCTTTGGACTCTGGCTCAAATGTTCATGTGTAACTCCTGGATCGTTTCAAATAGAAATATAAACACCTCTAACTTCTTGACCAGTCATTTTTTCTAATCACAGCATGTCTCGCTTGGTTTGGTAAAGACACCTCTTCTTTCCTTCTGTGAATCTCTTGAGCCAGCCTCTGTTGTTCTTCTCATTTCAATATTTCACATGCAGCTTCTTGCTTGTTCTCATTATTCCATGAAACTTCTCTCATGGTTCTCTATAACCCTCTATCAGAAATACTCTTGCCTTGGAGGGTGTGCCATACCTCTGGATGACCACTAATCTATTAGCCTGCTCCATTTTTCCTCTTCGCTTCAGTTTTTCTGGTTTTGTGCTACATTCTCAAGGGCTTTGGGAGAAAGGTTGCCACTTTGCTCTGCTAGTACAGTGCTTGGCAGAGCAGACTAAGATGCTAAGGAGCTATTAAAAGAATAAACTAAGAATGATTTTCAGATAATGTCAACCTGCTATGCTCAGAAACAGGAGAAAGGCGAGTGAGAAATATCCTTGCAGCTCCCTTGGAGCAGAGGAGAGGTTATTGGTGACTTCAGAAGCTAGAACGTGTCAAAAGAAAGTAACTTGCAGCACAACACTCCCCGATCCTGGTAGTGAATGTGTAACAGTGACTTGGAAAAAGTAGAGGGAGGAGAGTATCAAGGTGAGATTTGACCAGTCCTCTATCCCTTCCCTTCACAGAATTCTTCATCTGGAATGACAGCTGTCACCATGGATTATAAGAGGCAGTGTCAAAAAAGTGCCAGATGCAGTTCTTCAGAATTATCTCAGTGTTAAACTCAGCATGTTGCTGTCGCTGGAAACCATCTGTAACCCTACAAACTGGTTAGACTGGCTTAAAGCCTAGAATAACTCTGAGTAGTTTATGCAGATCTAAGTGGTGATGGCAGGGATGTCAGGTTAATCAGCAAAGTCGGCCTCCAGAGGAGTAAAATGACGGATTCCAGAGCAGTGAAATGACCAGCCTAAGGCCAGCATATCTTGCTGTCTTAGAGCAGCTGAGTATTTGTGATGAGTCTGGTGATTAGAGGTGATAAACATCATAAAGTGCAGCCTTAGAGGATATGCCCTGTTTTGCTGGTCACCCATGGCTGTATTTGTCTTCTACTTGCATGATGATACAAATTTGAGAAAATTCAGGGCTAGTTACTGCCTTCACTAATAGCTCTTATTTATCCATAGCCTTCACAATAGTGCTGCTCCAGGGGTAGCTTGACCCAGACGTGCAAGAGGCAGCAAACAGAGGCTCTGCCCAACATCATGAGGGGCCAGTTTTGACACAAGTTACCCAAACACACATTTGAAAGTTGCATTTGCCAAAGGATTCTGGATTTCCAGGCAGATAGCACTTCAAAGGTTTTACCTGAATGATGCAGATGCAGCAAGCTGGGAGGGAGCTGTGCTTTTGTGTCTGTGAGTAGAGAGGCTCAGGGGGGTTGAAAGAGAGCAATGTCCTCTCTCCTGAGTTAATATTTAGACAAGCCTACCTCTTTTTTTTTCATGAATATTTCTATTTTTGCATTTTTGCATTTCCCAGGAAGCTTTGGGAGCAAGCTCTCCAGAAGCTTAAATACGGTATTTAGGCCTTGCTCTGCAGTTAAATCTGGCAGAGCTGGGCTTGCTGTTCTTGAGCTTCTGATTACAGGATACGTATTTTTCATTTTTAATTCCTTGGTGTGTCTTTACTCAAATTGCCTCCTTCCTTGCCAGTGGTGGAGGTTAGGTCCCACCACAAAGTAATTACTAGCACTGGAGATGTACATTCTTCTCCCTTCTTCCAGGCACCCAGCCTCTGCCCAGTGCCTGTGTGCTCTGTGTGTGTGTGGTCCTCACAGCAAGGACACACAGCAGCACAGAGGCTGTAAGCCCACTCTTATTTTTGTTACCTGTTTGCAGCTGAACTCTGTTGACATCTCAGCAGCTTGATACACTCAGCTGTGAATGAAGGGTCTTGTGCAGCCTTGCAGAATGCTGGTGGCACAGCCACAGCCCCATGGCTGCCTCCCAGGATGTTGGTGCAGCACGCAGTTCATTCAAAGCTCTGTTGTTGTTTTCCAGCCCTACAGCGTATGTTTTTGCTCTCTCCGTTTTAATTTTGTATATGCAGTAAAGAATCTGTATGAAGGCAGAAGAAAGCTTTGAAAGGAAGATCAGCACACTTTTTTCTTTTATGTATATTGGCCTTCAGATTCCAGCTGCTCGATGTAAAGGATATGCCTCTCACAGCTACTGCTCAGTTGTGGCAGAGGACCGTGCCACATGCTGTTGGGATGCAGTGCACCTGGTGGAGGATATTCTCCTGCAAGAGGAAGGAATCTACATGACTAAAGTCTAGCAGTTGGAATAGGAAGTTTTCTAAGGTGGAGTTGCAACTGCCAATAATGCATTTGATTAGTTTGTATTTTTAAAAGGGGTTGTTCATAGCCTTGTGGAATTCTTTCAAAGGTTGAATCTTTCCAAGTTCTTGGTCCTCCATCGTACTTCAGACCTGGGAAAATAAGTCCTTTTTCAGCAACTCAAACAGTGAATGGAAGTGGAATGGAAATGGGGAGCTTAACTTACCATGCCAACCTTCTTCCAGTTCTTGACAGTGCTGGGCAAACCTTTCAGCTTTGTCTAGAAGGAAGTTGCATGGCTTTCTCCTGACTAGTGAGCTTTCTGTAAGTGGAGTTAGGGAATAATTCTGCTGACACGTGATGCACATTTCATTGCTGCTAGTTAAAATATGCATCCTGTGTTGTGACTTCCCAGAGGCTCTGTGGAGGAAATTAGCATGATCACCATGGTACTGGTGCTCCTGTGAAATCATCAAAGCCTATATCCTCTTTTGCACTTATTAAATGAATCCTTGGGGAAAAAAATTAAGGGTGTGACAAACACTTTGTTCTTAAAAGTATAATCTCACCATTTGAGCTATTTGCTGACTGCAAGCAGTAGAAGAAGCAGAAGTGTGGCTAAAGGCTATCTCTAGAAGGAGGAATAAAACTGAGTCAGCAGGCATTAGCCTGTTTAGGACGTGCCCCCCTGGCTGCTTTACCCGGTGGCTTGTTTAGTCTTGTTCTGCTTCAAAATGCTGAAAGCATTAGCAGCTTTCAGCAATGTGCAGTGATTAGTGCTCTGTGTCTTTCCTCGCTGCTCCTCTGTGTATCCTGGGGCTAGGATTAGGTTACAGCCCTGAAATGGCACGGTTGTCTGCATTGACTGAGAGCTGAATAGTAAGGGCAGAGTTTTGTTGATAGACTAAAATGTCTTCTGTGTTTGTTTCCCTTCTCTGGAGGAGGAATGACATTATTTTCATTTGTAGTCTTTTCTGTCTCTGATCTAAACATGTGGTGTCCAATTTCCTTCCCTGGCAGGTGACCTGGAAAATGAGGAATGGTGTCTGGCTACAGAGTTTACTCCAGCTTCAATAAAGACTGAGCCAGGGCTGTGTGAGACATCAGGCCTTGCTCCCTCAGTCAGTCTCACCGTCACGGCCACGTCGCTGGAGGGGGAACAGCCTGAACTACAGACAGATGCCCTGGTACTGCAGACTTTCTGTTCTCCTCTTTGCACAGTTAGCTGAAAGTTCTCTGACAGCTGCATACCAGTGTAGCCTCCTTGGTGCCAAAGCTTGGCAGTTCAGGGTGCACACTGCAGTTTGCTTTAATGGTTTTTAATGTTTGCTGGTGTCCCACTATTGCTGTAAGAGCTTGTGTTTCAAAACACTTTTCTGCATCTTCAGCTCTTAATGGCTGGATATACAACTTTGTCTTCTATGCTGGCCCCAAAGCCTGGGGCTCTTGGGTTTGTAGAAATATTTAAATAGTTTCTAATGAACCAGTTGCACCTGAACTGACTAATCCATTTGCTCTATCAAGCCTGTGACAAGCTAAGTGTCTTTCATAAGAATTTGCTTTAGTGCTGCTGTGCCTTCCCCTAAACAGAACAAGACTCCTTGTTTGGATTGACTGGAGAGTTTCCCTGTTTGCCTGCAAAGTTACTTTTGCACATCTGTGAAGCTTTGACATTTCAAACTGCTGCTTCTTCCAGACCAACCAGCCTCATAAGAAGCTTTGTGAAGCCTTTCTGACCACAGCTGGAGCGGCCAGTGGGCATTCTAAAGAGCTTAGTTTGGCTGTGGTTGGTTTTAGGAGAATGAACTGCAGCAGCTGGTGGCTCACCAGAGTCCCTAGCCAGAGGAGGAAGAAGCATGGCTGTTGTCAGCCCCCAGCATGCAATGTCAGTCCAGGCTGGAGGGAGTTGATATATGCCGAAAATAAATATTTCCATTTGGATGTGGATCAGAAATATGTGCAACAGAAATTATTTTATGAGAAACTAGAAGAAGCTAAGCACAAGTTTCCCATCATTCTCTCCTAGTTTGAATGTGCTGTTCCCAGGACGTAGTCCTGCTGTAGCTTGGATGCCGTGATTTGCAGAGTATTGGGACTTGCGGGTGGCTCATTGCTATTGCATGGAGTACTTCCACAGGCTACTGAGAGAGCTTTTGGCTGCAGTTAACCTACTGGTGTGCCACACTGACTTCCTCAGGCCTGGGGCTGTAGCAGACAGACGGGCTCTGGGCAACAGCTTGGCAGCCTGGTGCCCCAGCCCTGCCAGTGGGGCAAGCCAGGTGTCTTCCAAACTTTGGTCAGCAGTGACTGTCTCTTTTCCTGCTTCTCAACAGTGTGAAAGGAACTCTGGTCCCTAAACCTGGTGCTCAGTGACTGGCACCTTGTTCTTGCTCCCAGATGACAATGGCCTTTAACAGGCTCCCCCTGACTCCCAGGGGTGTTTCTGTCCTTGTTCAAACAGACCGTGTAGTCCGGCAAATCCTAGCAGCAGCTCTGTTGCTAAGAGAAGTAATTTGAGTGGGTTACATGTTGACTTTCAGTCTGAAATGTCATCTCTGAGGTGTAATCTTTTATTTTAGCTAAATATAGTAGTAAGAAAAGCCATAGTGGGAGTAGTCAGGGCAGTATTCTCTGTAGCCTGGTTTAGCAAACTGTGAAGCAGTTAGAGCTTTGTCTGTGGCAGAGCAGGAGGAGAGAAAATCTCTCCATTTATGGAGAAGTAGTCCTTGTGCCCTTCTATTAAGATTTTTAAGATGTGTACTCTAGGTTTTCATGCTGTTAATTTCTCTTTTCTAGATGAAACCACTGACCCAGAAAGTTCTTCCAGAGATTAAATTGGAGCCCCATGAAGTGGATCAGTTTCTGAACCTCTCTTCTAAGGAAGGTCTGTTAAATACCAAACGAAAATGAAGGGGGACATGACCGGAAAGCACAATAAATGTACTTCACCTTGATTAAATGTTTAGATTTCTTGTTCACTGTGTTAGTATTTGTGCTGAAGCTGTTGTTGTCTAGGGATTCAACTCAGGCTATTGAAGAGCCAGAGTCTCTCTGAGCTTTTATGTGAGCTTCTTTCTTTTTTTTTCCCCCTTTTTCAATTCAAAGAAAATGATCCCTTTTTCTCTGTAGGATATTAATAATTGTACTGCAGGGAGCTTGAATTCTTCAATTACAGGATTATGTAGGGTAGAAAAGAAATCAATTTGAGAAGACTTAAATAAGACATAGGAAACTTTACTATTAACCTCTGATGCAAAAGGAGGATGTGAGCTTATAGGAAAATAAAAGTTAGGTGAATCTGTTTGTAGCATATTAGTTTTAAGAACAACCATCATCTCTTTGTACTACACTCTAACGTGGCAGGAGGAGCAATGATCCGTGCCTTGAAAGATAAACACAATTAAAGCCAAGAAAACTTTGGAAGAGCCAAGTATTTGGCGTGAAATCTGAGCAGATAACCCTATTTCAGTTAGAAACACTTGATATTCTGTTAGTGAATTCATTTCTCTAGGTAAGTAGTACTGCTCTAGGGAGAGAAGCAAATGATGCAGCAAGTGGATAAAGGGAGGCTGTATCTCAACTTAGGCGTAGATTTGTTTGCTCACTTTGTGGGATTAAGGGCCTTTCTGTTTTTCAAATATGTTTCTTCTCCTGCAAGAGCTAGGATGTGAGACAAAAAGAGTATTATAGCTTTATTACTATTTTTCTTCTATCCTCCCTCACCACCCATTTTATCTTTTCAACTCAAATTTGCAAAGCGTAACAGAACTGGAAGGTGGAAAATTAGCCCTGTATCTTCCTACTTCAAAATTTAATTGCTGTAAATGTAGCTCAGAGAAAAAAATTACTTAGTTATGGCTGTTTTGAGCATCTTCTAAATTGTCCATGCAATAAGAGTAGGTGAGATGCCCTGTTTCTCTCGGTCCAGACCCACTTGGTCATACGCAGCACTTTGCCTGCCAACTCTAGAGCAGGTTTTTTTGGCTGCAGTTGAAGTTATCTTATGGCTCTGGATAGACAGTGGGAGAGAGGTTCCTGTGGTGGCTGCCTGTGCTGCTCCTGCTCCATCAGTGCATTGAAGCCTTTGCTGTCACTAAGTTGTCAGTCACTTCTCAGTTGTGCCAAACCATGTCCTTAGGAGGCCTTTCTCTCCTTCCTGATCATGTAACACCTTGGATGTGATCCCTTCCCTTCAAAATACTGGCAAATTATTTAATCCACAGCAAAGTTAGAAAATACTATTGTTTTTTGAGAGAAAGTATGCTGGCTCAGAGCCCCTCTGTTCATGTGGTTTCCCAGGAACAGGGAACTTGTACTTTACATTATGCATAAACCTCAAAACATTTGAAGAAGGAGCTGAAGTGTAGGTAGAAGTGACTGGAGCATATGCACAGAGCCCTGTTTTGTCTGTCAAACCTAAAGATAGCTGCTGCATTTCATTCCTTCTTTGGAGACCTGCATGCTCCGAACCTCTTCCAAGTTGCCACTTTTGCGTGATCCATTTTTTAGCAAACATTCCTTGTCTTGGAAACTGGTGGTGGTGGTGGCTGTAGTGGCAATCTAAATTGACACCTTAAACCCTTGTGTTCCTTTCTGTCTCTCTTGCCGTTTAGCAGTGGATCCCCTGCATTTGCCTCCCACCCCTCCCAGCAGCCATGGCAGTGACTCCGAAGGAGGGCAGAGCCCAGCTCGATCCCTCCCTCCTTCCAGCCCAATCCAGCTCCAGGCCACAGCTAAGGCTGCGTCACGCACAGCTTCAGTGCTCTCCAATTCCCCTCTCCTGACTGCACCACATGTAAGTTGAGCTGGCTTTCTCCACCATTTATCTGTGTGCTTCTTTTTTTTAAAACTTTTTTAATTACTGGTTTTGACAGAGATTTGCTAACTTTCTGTTGCTGTTTAGATGAATTCATCTCTGGTCAAAACTGCAGATCCAGTAATTCTTGCTCACTGGTCTGTTCTGTTCCCACAGAGAACAGCATGTGCCTCTCCTCTAAGTTGAGACAGGGTTCACTGGTGTTATGAGGTTTATCCCATCATGAATTGTGTTTTGCCTTAGGGCCCAGCCCTGCTGGGTTGACCTGTCTCTGGTAGATCTGCATCTGTCCTCTTGTCATGTCGTCACCAAGTGGTGATCTTTAGGGAGGGATTTTCAGTAGTGTTTCTCATGTGTCTCTTCCCCTGTTTGAGCCAAAGACAGTTTTACTGTTGGCCTCAGTGTGTACAGAGCTGGGCCAAGAACAACTGTTTTGAGGGAATCCTGTCCCAAGGGGTCAAACTCTGAATGGAAGTTACTTAAAAGGTCTTCCACGCATTCTCAATTGCAGGAGGCTGTTCTAGTAGGCCTAGTCCTCTCTGGAGTGGGAGACCTGCTGCCTCTCTTCCCTAACAACCTTTTCTTCTAGGACTGTGTGCACTTACTGTTTTATATTATTTCATTTCTATCACCCTTGAAGAAATTACAGGGGACTGGCCCCCTCATCCTGACAGAGGAGGAGAAGAGGACGCTGATAGCAGAGGGCTACCCAATCCCTACCAAACTGCCCCTGACAAAAGCAGAGGAGAAAGTTCTAAAGAAAATCCGCAGGAAAATAAAAAACAAGGTAAATGTTAGCTTTACTGGGTAGTTCCTACTTGTCCTTTGTTTTAAAAAATGCTGCAGAATTCTGCAGTCATGGTCTGTGGTACTGTTGAATGCTGTAAGTTGTCTTTTAATAAAGTGCTTTTCTTTGTTCCTAGAAACATCCATCAAATTGTCTGTCAGTGTGAGTGTGCCTCAGTGTAGGTATTTACCTGAACCCATTAACAACAGAGTTTTTAGGAGGCAGGGTATCAGGTTGCTGTGGTTTGGCTCCATTTAAAAATCAGTACAATTCTCCCCTTATGGTAGGAAAAGACCTCTATTCTTTGCAGGGTGAGGAAGGTGTTCTTTTCTGTTTCCTGTTTTAAAATATGACTGTATTTCAGAGCACTAGTCTTTTGATCACTGAATTCAATGACTTATAGAGTTGATACCAAGGCTGCCAAAGAGCCCTACAAACTTTTTCTTTTTTTCTTCTGACATGGGGAAGATTCTAGTGATAGAGAAGAATGCAATTTTTTTCAGACCTGGCCAGCTCACTTGTTCTAGAGGATTTTAGCACATCTTTCCTGGTTACTGTATTCTGCTACTGGTTTTGCAGATAGAGGTGTAAATTTGTCCATGCTAAATTGGAATTTGGTCTTGTAATGTGGTTTTTTCAAAATTTTTTGAGGTGATCTTGTGCATTTAATGTACCACTTCCATAGAATCAGAGTCATTTATATTGAGGAGAAATCTAGAGGTTCTTTGGTCAAAGACCTGGCTTGGAAAGCAGGCTCAGCTTAGAGTAGGTTGCACAGGGTCTTGTCCAGTCACGTTTTACTGCCCCAAGGGGTGATGAGTCCCCTGTCTCTTGGTACCATGTTCCCATATTAGGCCATTCTTGTGGTAAAAACAAATAAGTAGAATCCCTAATGTGTAATTGGAATTTCCTTTGCTGCAACTTGTATTTGATGCCTCTTGCCCTTTTGCTGTGCACCTCTGAGAGCTCTGGCATCATCTTTGCTGCACCAGATAGTTGAAGACAGCAATAGGGTTCCCTCCTTGGCCTTCTCTTCTTCAACCTGAACAAGGCCGGCTTTTTCTGCCTTCCCTGAAATGTCATGTGCTCTGCCATGCTTATTGTAGCAGGGGTCTGCCTCTGGGCTTGCTTCTGTACATCCAGAGGATTTATTTCTGAGCCATGGACTGTACTGCTGTACTCAGCTGTGGTTTTGCAGCCACTGAACAGGGCAGGAAGAACCACTTCTCTGGACCTGCTACTTACAATCTCATTGATGCAGACCCAGGTTTGGTTGGCTGCTTCTCCAACAGGGGCATATTGCTGACTGGTGTTTGACTTGTTCATCAGGACCCCACGTCCTTGTCTCCAAAGTTGCTTTCTAACAGATCCATGGGCTTTTCCTCTCTCAGAGGCAGGATATTGTCCTGGGATCATCTTTTAGTATTTGTCCTGGGTTATTCTCTCCAGATGAATCCGGTTTACTTTCTAAGGTTAGCAGGGGATGATCTTTTTTTGTGTGACTGAGAGGAGGAGTCTTGCTTCAGAATGTGGAAATAGATCAAGTCAGTGCTTTGCTTGCCAGGAATAGAATTAGAACAAGACAGAGGCTTGAGTCTAATAACACTGGGGCTTCTTACCAGTTTATTAATTCATCTCTGATGCTTTTGTTTTCCATGCAAATATTTGGTGTTTTTCCTCCTTTTTCCTTAGATCTCTGCCCAGGAAAGTAGAAGAAAAAAGAAAGAATACATGGACAGCCTGGAAAAAAAGTAAGCCAGCCTCCTTCCTGTTTCAAGCCGGCCAATAGCACGAGTTGTGGGACTGGGAAGGGATCCAGCTGTGGCGGCTGGGACGGTTCCATGCACAGAGTGCCAGCTGCCATCTCGTGGCAGTGACTGAGAAAAGGCCCTGCTCCTGGCAGCTGCTTGTCCGGGGTCAGGACTGTGCCTGCCTGCAGCGGGTCACTGACGTGCCAGCAAGCACTTCACACCTTAAATTAGGCAAGACCCAGCTGTGTTGGCCTTTGCCTTAGGCAACTGTCTTGGCCTAGCAGACAGGCGGTGTTCAGGGAAAGGTGGATCCAGAGTGAGTATATTCTGTCTTCTAGTGCAGATGAAAACCAAAATAGGAAGTGGGTGAGTCAGGACTGCCTGGGAAAATAAGCAGGACTCAGGAAAACAGCATGTGACCCATCGACTTCCCTTAGCAAGCAGGAGCCAAACCCCCAGTTAGTGATTTATATCCAAAATTAATCTTTCTTCCAGGAGATGAATATTCTAGTATTACTCTTATGCAATTCACCAGATGGTTCTGTTAAAACCCTTGTACCATCTTTGGTGATAATCCTTGATGTAATTTCCATTTTTTGCTTGTCTCTTTATAGCTCTGTCTCGCTTCCTCAGAGTTACTCTTGTGAAATTCCACCTCATGCATACCAGATACCAAGGCTATTTCCTTTTCCCTTTTTTCTTCTTGAAGCTATTCGGCATGGCCCTGTTTGTCTTCTTAGGAGTCACATATTTTACTTGGACGTCTTAGGTGCCGTGTTATATGACAATCTCCTTTAGTTTGGGGATTTCAAGGGACAGTGTGGACATAGGTGGTATCTTGGGACAGTCTTGAGCACTGTCTTTAGTCTCCTGGCTTATTAGCCCTCGTAAACTTGGCATTTGATGATCTAAATTCAGAAGCATGGCCAGACAGCATTTGCCAGACAGCTAATGCAACCTTTTCTATGTGTTTCACACTATGAAGTGTGATTAAATATTGTGACTGAAGTTCGTTGATGTATTGTTTCTTTAAATTTAGGCAAGATCATAGAGCTCTCAGTGAAAGCAAGTTTGCCTTGTTTTACAATCACTTGAATAAGCAAGCGATGTTTTTATATTTCTCTTTTATTGTACTATCTCCAGAGTTGAGACCTGCTCAAATGAAAACAGTGAGCTGCGTAAGAAGGTTGAAGTCCTGGAGAACACTAACAGGTAAGGTATGGAGATCACCAGACAAAACTGCAGTGGGATATTACAGTGAAAAGTGAAAATCTGGAGGTCAAGAGATCAACTGAAATGTGAGCAATAGCTGTGTCTGATGGGCTTTGTGTCAGAGAAAGATGTGGAAGGCTGGTTACTGTGACTGCAGTGGGATGCAAAGCATGGAGGTTTTGATGTCATGTCTTCAGCTCTCTCCCTAGCCTGTGGTGTGCTTGAGAAACCTTTTAGCACTCGTCTTTGAGTTCTTCCACTACCCAAGGGAATGTAATTAGAAATACAAAACAAACAAAAAACTACAGTCCATCTCTCCCAGTTGTCTTTTATTTAGTGAAATTTTGCCAGGAAGCCTTAACCTGGGACATGACACTTCCAAGAAATTATGGTGCTGAAACTCGAGTCATTATTAGTTCCTTCTGCACTACTAGATGTCATTGCAATTGTTGTGCACCATCTCACACCCCAGAATTTCCTTCATTTGGAGGGAAAAATATCACTTTCTTGCTGCTTCATTTCTGAAGAAATGGGTGACTCAGTGGTGGCTTTTTCAAAGAACACATGGCAGGAGATGTTGAATAGCTAAGCTTTTAATCTAATTGGGTGTTAGCTGAGAGTGCAGTGTCAGTCCTGGCTTAGGCTCAGTGTGGCAAATTCCAGTGAGCAGGTCCTAGATGAGCCCACTCTTAACATTTTCCAGTTAGAGGCATTTGTAGTGATGGTGGGATATTACCATGGAACATGATGGTGATACTGAAGTGTGAGAGGAAGCTGGCTTTTGAAGATAAGACCCACGATCATGGGAGATGGCCCTGGAGCTGATCTGGCAGCCAGTGGATTGCTAATTGAGTGGCATGTGTTGTTTCTGATCCCTGGATCCAATCTCTAATTTCATGAAGCCAGACCCTGTAGCACTGTGACTTGCTGGAGAGTGTCTCCCACACACTGCTCATGCATAAAGACATCTGCTGCTTGCTTGAAGAGAGCCAAGCCATTTCTGTGCCTCTTTTATCGTCCTCCATGGTTTGAATTAAAAGAATCAGGAATTATTCTGTAGGTGTGGAGTAGGGATATCTCACCCAGAATCTGTCCCAGAAGGTACTGAAGCCAACTTCTCTTAAGAAAAGGTGCAGCTGTAGATTATCCACTTGGGGACAACATGTTGTCAACCCTGGAGTTGTTTTCCCCAGTTAAGATAAATTTGGCCAGCTGTTTTCACCTCTGAGCTGTTGAAGATGCACTCATGAGAACAGCTTTGTTGGTACTGTCCATCCTTTCAAAAAGGACCTTTAGCATCTTATCTATTATTTGATTATCTTAATTCTTTCATGATGAATGCTCTAAAAAATTTTAGCTAAGGGATATTATCTCCAAATCCTTCATACTTTGGCCATGTAGGATGAGTTGCCTTGTTTCCTTCCCTCTGCAATAGCATTGATACTGATCTGTAATCTCTTGCAGAGAAGCAGATGTTCATCCTTCTGCACAGAAATTCTTGTAATTCATGGCAATGCTGTTTTGGCTATTTAGATATCAACTATGTCTAAAGTCTGCTAAGGCTTACATGTGAAGTACTGAGGAATTTGTTAAAGTGCCTGCTTTCATCAAACCTCAGTTTTGTAACATACCATATTACGGGGTTTTTCACCTTAACTCCAAAAAGCCACTTTTCCTGTTTACTGTATAATTGTGCAACTGTTTCATTCAGAGAATGGTTCCAGGCCCTGGTTTAATGTACATTATCCACATCCTACAATGAATTCAAAATGTCTCATTTCCTCACTGGTATTTGCACAGAGCCTTGACATGACATCCAGAAGCTGTTCACATGTTTCAGAACTTGTCTTCATGATATCCTATAGCTGAAACTTTCATCTCCTATGTACAGTCAGGAATTAAAGTTCAGAGCAGTGGTGGTCAAAATTATTTAGTGTCAGTTTGGTGTGTCAGATGCCCAAATTTATATGTTTAGGACCTTATTTCTCAAAGTACCTATCACAGTTATGCACACGTGTATCTTATTTAATATGCCCAAAGCAGAGCCCTAGTTGACTTTAGTTGTAACTTTGAGTTCATTGCAGTAAAAAATGAAGACGTTATTGAACGCATTATCTAAAAGTAGATCTACAAACATCAGAACCGTTCCTCCATTGTGAAAGATTGTAAGAGTGGAAGAAAGATAACAGGAAAATAAGAGCTGTGATTACATGTTAAAATGATGCATTCAAGTGTAGATGAAGACAAAATTGGATTTTTACCTTGTTGAAAAATTGGGCTATAGCTGCTTACCTAAAAGTTCATCAACATGTATTGCTGTCAGTCAGTATCATGTTTTTGGAGTCTAGCTGGATTGAGAGGAACTGAAGGGCAATTTCCAAAACATACAGCTATTGAACAGAAATTTTCTTTCAGTATGTGCAATTAGATTTTAAGAGCGTGTTACTCTATATAAAGAAAACATTTGCATAGATAGATACCTAAGACTTCGGGGAAACCCGGCTTGCATTTCAAAGTCTGGCTCCAAACCATGGAAACACTAGATTTTTTTTCTGCTAAAAGTGTTCCTTCATTACTCTCAATAACATAAAAAAATTTAGAAGAATCTTCCTTGAAAGCCAGCCTTAACCTGAAAATCTGGGTCTGAAAAGATTTAATGTCAAAGGTGTAAGTGTGGTCAAAAAAATTGCATCCATGAACATTTCCCTTGGCATTCACACATCTTAAAAGACAAGGCAGGAGGCTGGGGATCAAGATGCCGGAGTTTTTAATTCTCACTACTGTGAGTGGGTGAGTGCAGCGTTTTTGTTAGCTTTCGTATTAGAACACTAGCATATGTTACCTCTCCTAATTCATGTGACTCAATCCCTTAGAAGAAACCTATCCAAGTTCCTTCCTAGGCAGTTTTCTCAAAACTGAGGAAGCACATCATTACATGCGTATTTGTTCTGTCCTGTAGCCCCAAGTGAGCCATTGGTTTGAGTAGCATCTAAACATGTGGGGCACTGCTCTCTTAGAAAGCAAAGGGTGTGAGAAGAAGCTGGCACTGTGTCTCGAACTGAGTTGTCCTGGTCACCAGCAAGGCTTGATCCACTCACAGTTTGGCACTGAGACCAAAGGCAGAAACTGCCAGTGAGGGTTGCAAACATTCTCTGACACCAGTGTTGTTTAGCTGGGAGCCAGGTCTGTTTGGGCTTAAAGACAATTTTGGAACATCTGGTGCTGGGTATGATGAGTTGAGAAGTGCTTTTGCTGCTCACTTTTGTTGAGTCTATATTTGTATGTATAATGATGATCCCTTTTCCTGGAGATCAGGATGTTACTCCCATGGAGTAACAGTAGCCAGCTGTGTAGATCTGTACTAGCAAGCACCTTAAAGACAATGCTTTGAAAATAAAAATGGTATATTCTTCCATTTCTCCAGTTTGAAGTTATCTAAAGATCAAGTTGCACATCAGTTTGACCCACCAAGGGTTTATCAGCACCAAAGCTGCCAGACTTCACTGATTTGCTTGGCTGTTCTTTTATTTGAGACTGGTAAAGTCATTTTACCAAATCATTTTCAAGGCGTAAAGGATCTAGGTTTAAGCTGCAGTGAGGTATCTTGTGCTTAATTTCAGGCCAACCTTACAATATTTGACAAAGCTTGGCAGCCCTGGAGTAACTCCTTGCTTTCAGAGCAGCAGGACATTGGTTTTCCTGCTTAAACATATTTTATGAAAAATTTCTGGAAATTTTCTTTGTAATTCAAATGAGGAAAAATCTGGATTTAAGTGGTCTTTTAGTTAAAACCTTGCTTTGGAATTTGTCCTCTTTCCTTCAAATGGGACAGGCAGAGAGGAAATCTGTGTAGAGTTACAAGACAGAATGATTTTTCTCTCTCCTTATCAGAATTAGGTTTTGTTCCTCACAGAATAGGAACAATTCTCTAGTCTAAAAACTTTTGATTAAGACAAAGTGTTTGGTGTCCCCTAGAAGATGTCCTGTTTGGTTGGTTTTTTGTTTGAATCGGTGTTGGATTTTAAACGGAAATATTCACCTGAGGAAGTCTCCCGGGTGGTTCTGTAGTGAAACTTTTCTCTCCTTCATCAAAGTTATCACTGGAAGCAGAGGGGAAGCTTTGACTTGGTCCATACTTTGGTGGTGAAAAGGGCTCTTCTGAAGATAAATATATGTGAATATGCACCAAAACCAAGACATCACAGACAGACTGAGTTTGCTGGCAGTATGTAGAAGGAAGTGCAGGAGTCTTCAGTCACTTTACAGCTTTCCTATGAGGTGCTTCCATTGGCAGGGAAAAGCGTGAAGGCACACTCACACCTCCTACGGAGGTGACCCTCTAATTGAATATCCCTGGGAAATGTGTCAGACACAGTGAAAATAATCCCTGTGGGTGCAAACCCCCTTAGCATGCTGTTTTGGGATTGCATTTTCTTCTGTTAGGACTTAGACATAGGCAGTGTATTCCACTAAAAGCATTTGTGGCCTTTCTAATGCTGTTTAGAGGGAGCATCATAGTTTAGGAACGTCCCTGTTCTGCTGGGCAGAGATCTGCTCCTTTGCCTCTCCTGGTCCAGATCATCCATGCAACTGTCCAGTCACAAGCTTTTACATGGGAATCTTTTGACCTCAGAATCCAGTCTTCCACCATTCCAGATTTAAATAGAGACTAAAAGCACCAAGGAGTGTCCCATTTGGCAGTGGCAGGATAAACTGATGTCATTTCTGATCAAACTTGTTTCTTGCTCTTTCCTTGGTTCTTGCTCACAGTTTGCAAATGCACCTGCATCCTGTCAGCTCCAAACACTGTGTCCTTGTCTGTTGAGAAGAAAACAGTAGCTCTGCTCAAACAGATAAATGACTTGGGGAAGAAAGACATTTTATGTGAAGGTAGTTGGTTAATAAGGTGGGGGATGAATCTTCCTCTGCGTATAGGAGACCTCAGAATACCTGCCTAATTATACTTTCCAAAGAGACTGTTTTGTAATCAGCTCTCTGGGCCCGCTCTGCCCAACAGGTTTTTTAAATCGAGCATAAAAAGGCAGAGATGAGGAAAATGAGGAGAATTGCCTCTTCTCTGTTGATTTCCTCACCAGCCATTAGCTGTTTTCTCACTGACGCCTCCACAAAAAGTGGCAAGAATGATCAGCATTTCAAGGCTGCTGCTGCTGCTGCCAGCCCCCGAGCTGAGGAGGAGGAGAGCTCCTTCCTCCTCACTCCACAGAGCTGTTCTGCATCGAGCCCAGTGAGTCAGGCCTGAAATGGGGGAAAGATTTAGTCTTCCAAAATAGCACAGAAAGTTCAGGGTTAGAAGGGCATCGCTGTCTATCACAGCTGGTGGCACGTGGTGGGAATACTGTGTGCAACGTGTTCTGTGCCAGGAAATGATGTGCACGAGTCTGGTGAACCCTGTGCCGTGCAGCGGATGTGAGGAGGAACTGTGGAGAGATGTCAAAGGGAGCAGGGAATTAGGATGGTCTCGTTTATGTGATGGACACTGTTTGTATCTCTTAATTTGCCTGTGGTCTCTGTAATACTGAATAAAGGATTGAATTGGGCGCATTGCTCTCCTTTTTTAAATACTGAACCGCAGAGTAAGCCATGCTCTCAAAAGCATGCAAGACATCCTGTGTTAATAAGTTGAGAAGGATCTGCTGGCCCAAATAAATCTGTGCTGTGAGAATGCCTTGTGCTCATTTCAGAATGTATTCCTGAAGTCCTTGAATTCATTAAACCCTAATTAGCAATGAGCATTGATGATTTAAAAAATCTATGAAAATAGGGAGAGCAGTGTATATTGAGCTGTGAAGGCACCTCTGGGTCTGTCCTACAATTAGCTTTTAGCCAGTTTGGTCTTAAAATACTCCTTCTATTTTCTCTGACATCCTGACCTTGCCTCTTGGTTTAGCTTTTGACGTAAAAGCCTCCAAAACTGTCGTCTGGAGTTTCTATGGGGTATCCTCCACAGTAGATTGTGAAACTTACAGGAGAAGTGAGAACTTGGAAACAAACAGCAAATTTAACATCTTGATGCAAAATTATACTATATTTGTGGTGAGGACAGGCATTTGGATTGCTCCTTGGTTGTTAAAAAACTGCTGTGAAAACCCTGTATCAATCATACTTTGAGATAATTTCCCATATAAATTACTTGTATTCTGACTGTAGTAATTGATGCTACAGCAGCAGAAGGAAAAAACCAGTCAGAAAGGCTCTGCTGGTCTCAGACTGTTGACTCCAGCCATAAGAGAATTGTCTTTGTGGTTGAGACCCCTGAAAGACACAATCAGAGTAGCCACTTGAAGCATCTGCAATTTTTGTCAACTCTGCAGTTTCACAAATAGCAATAAAGTGTTTTATTTAATAAATGAATGTGAGAAGTGAAGTCTGTGTCTGCATCTGGTTTTAAGACCTACTCTTCAGAAGTCATCCAGCATGTGTTCTAAACCACTGAACAGCAGGTTTTTGGGAAAAGGAGGTAGCCCTATACCTTGATAACCAACTAGAGCAGTTATAAAATCATATAAACTGCATCTTTTAAATAATGACAAAATTCCTGCTGAATTCATGACACAGAGTCAGGTTATATATGCAACTGGCCACTTGCATGTAGAGCAGTTTCAGTTGTTAATGTGCCATTTCTTACAGAAACACTGAAAATAATTTTTATTTATAAGAACTTACTGAAAGTACTAAAGAAGTAATTGTTCAGGGACATCAGCTGGGGGAAAAGCAAAAGATCTTTTTGAAAATTCCAGAGCTAATACATGTAAAAACTTTGTAAAATTAAAAACACTCATTGCTAGTAATTTCAAGGAGAAGACTTTAACTATTTCTACCTTATCCTGAATGCTGTATTATTTCCATGAGTGGACTTTGAAACAAAAAGCTGTTTAACCAACAAGCAGGTCAGTGTGTGTGATGCTCGTCTGTTGTCTTTGCTTTCCAGAACACTTCTGCAGCAGTTGCAGAGACTCCAAGCCATGGTTGCTGGCAAGGTGTCCCGCTCGTGTAAGGCAGCTAGCACACAAACAGGGACCTGTCTTATGGTGAGTGTCCCTAAGGCTGGGAACTATAAGGGAATGGGAATCTCTTTCCACTCCTCAAAGGCACATCTCTTGTTCTGCAAAGCCTCTCAATGGTAAATCTGCAGCTTGGGGAACTCCTTTTCATGATTTGACAGTTTTGAGGGAGGTGAGACTTGTGACTGATGAAGATTAATGATTGTGGGAAGGTACTAAGTTCTGGCGGAGACTGGGCATGTGCTTTTGGTTGGGTGCTGCAGTGGTGAAAGAAGGAACAATGCTCCTCCAAGTAACCCACTTTCTTATTTCCTGCAGTATTATATGTGGGTAATGGTGTCTAGGGCTGTAAAATGAAAATGAGGGTGACCTTTGAGGCTCGATTCTTTTGATACCAATAAAAATAAACTTGCTCACCCAAATCAAAATATGACTGCGGCTGTAAATCTACCTCTGTCCTATTTCAGTAGTAGTAGTGAAGATAAGAGAATGAGTAGAATGAAACATTTCCTTTTCCTTCCTTACGCCCAGCTAGTAAGTTCCCTTTATACCTAAAGTGCTGCAAATTGATGGAAAGCATTTACAAGGCCTAAGCTGTTCTCCCAGTCTAGCCTCACTGTCGCTTAGAAGGAAGACTGAGGCCAGCAGGAAAAGTAATCTTGGAAATCCTCAGCAGTATCTGTAAAGCATACATGGCAGCTTGATCTGCTTTTCAGCTTTGTGAGTAAATAAGGCAGCTGGTCAGAATGGTGCAGACATTGAAAACGAACCCCAGCATTGAGATGTGCCCTTCAGAACACTGAATTGTTATTGTATAGGTGCCTCTGATAGGTACATAGGGATAAGAATGGCCTCAAATGATTTGTTTTGATAAAGTATCAGTTCTCATGTGCGCATGTGGGTCAAGTGCACTTACGTCTCCTGCATCCTCCCTTTGCCAGATGGTGGTGCTGTGCTTTGCAATAGTTTTTGGCAGCTTCTCTCAGAGCTATGGGCCATATCCTTCTGCTACAAAGATGGTGTTGCCCAGGCAGCATTCCTCACCAGAGTCCTACACAGATTCCATTGGTAAGTGACAGCTGTTCCGGTCTTGCTCTTTACTTGGTTGTACTTAAGCATTTGTTTTCCACCCCCATTCCTAACACCCTTCTCAAGCACCTCTTGCTTTTCTGCTCCTTAAATGGCCATTTTTTTATATATATCCGTATTTTTCTAAGAAAGATAGCTTGGCAAACTATGCTGATGGCAGCAGTCTTCATAAAAATGAGCAAAACCTTTTCCCCACTAGCCTGCTTGGTACTTCTGTTTAAAGAATTTTTGCCTCTGTTTGTGGAACTAAAGTTAGTGGTCTGTGAAAAGTAGCAGGGTTTCTACTCAGTAGCAAATGTTCATACTGTTAAAATGCACAAATGCTTTCAGTTGGTGGTTTCTTTTCCACCGTTACCAAAGAGTCCAAGGACTGAATGGGAAACTCTTAGTATTATATTACCATGATGAACCAATATATTATCAAAGTTATTATTTAATTTTGTTGTTGTTTTGTGAATAACTTAGAGCCTTTTGATCCCTACCTGGACCATTCCTGTGGTTTCTTTCCTCAGCTATCTAATTGCCAGTTAATCACTGTGAAAAGGAAAGGCCTTTGCAGCTTTGGCTCTGCTCTAACAGTTTCCATTTCCTGAAATGACCGAGGCTGTTCTCTGAGCTGTCTGTTGCTCATCTCATTTTGCCTTCTGTCTTTGCATGCAGTGAGATCAAGGAGTCTACTAATTTATGAAGAGCCTCACCAACCGGAGGAGCCATCAAGCCCGATCTCCTTTGCAGATCGCAACGACAGGCAAACAGACACCTCCAAGTTCACCACACTGTCCCTGGAAGCTGTGTCAGGGACACAGCAGGATGATATCATGCAGTTCACAATAGCCAACGAGACCAGGCTAGAGAAATCAATGCTGCTGGGCCTGCAGCAGCACAGGTGAATGCAGGGTGGGCTGCTTGTGACACGGGTGTTCTGTCACTGTTGTCCACACCTGAAGGCCAGAGGTTAGACTAGCAGCTCAGCTATGCTGGGCACCATGAGGCATGACGTAAGAGTTGGTTTTTATCTGGAGAGCCTATAGGCAAAGTCACTGTTGCTCTGGAGAAGGGGTTGCGACAGAATTGTAGTAATACAGCTACCAAACTCAGTATTTCTGCCAGAAACCTAACCCCTGTAAGCTGTTAGCTGGGCCTAGCCACTTCTGTAAAGCACTTACTTGTGTGCTTCCCAAAGGAATAAGCTTTTGCCAGTTGTATGGAAGTGTGAGGTTGTGACTCATTGGGCTTTCTATGAGGTTAGGGTGTGAAGAGCTGGACTTTCTCACAGCAGTGATCTTACTAAAGCAGTAGTGAGGAAAGTTTGCAGAACTCAGTCTCAAGAGACAGACATGTAAAATTATCTTACTACTTAAGTTCCTACACTGAGTTCCCTCACTTTTAGCATAAATGGAAGGGATTTTTTGTTTTGTTTTGTTTTTTAGCATACGTGTAAGTTTTGCAGGCCTCTGAAAAGAGAGAGATTCACTGGTTTAAATACGTGTGCTTCTTTCTGCTGCGCCTTTGCTTGCCTAGAACCAAAGAGATGACTAATTCAGTATGTTACCAGAATCAACTGACTGACAAATGCCTGGTAAATACTGAATGGCTCTTTAGCATTAGCCAATTCAAGCAGGATATGTACTTTTAAAAATTACTATTAGCATTAACCTTTGTTTTTTTGTTCCCTACAGAGTCAACTCCGAACTAGAAGGAAATGAAACACTGAAGATAATTGAAATAGATAGAAGAGTCAATGCCACCTCTTAAAAATAAAAAAAGGCCTTTTTTCTTGACTTCCCTCTTTCCCACATATTTTCAACCAAAGTTCCCCTGACTTGTCATCCTCAGTGAACCAAAGTACAAAAGAGAGGGAGTTCAACTTCTGCATTGACTGGTGAGGCTGTGACTACAGATGGGATCTCTTGTCTTTGTAACTCCCTTCCTCACGTCACACACAGTCCCTGTCTCTGCTTTTATCCCTTTCCTGTCTAATACTGCAAGGGCAGGATTGAATTATGATGGCAGATGATGCCAGCAGTGTGCCAGTGACTGGTGGGTGGGTGTGCCTGTACATGCACACAGCCTGATCAGAGCACAAAGACGTTCTGGAGGAGGGTGAATTGTGCAAAACCAATGGGAGCACGTGGGTGATAGATTTCTTGGGAGAAGGTAATTGGGAGAGAGAGGAGATGCAGCATGATGGTGCTTAGAGTCTCACCACAGCTCTGTGCCTACTGGTCTACAGCACCTGAGCTTTTTGGGGGGATAGAGAAGCACGTGTGCAGCCTACTTCTGAAGGGACAGGAAAGGGCCCTGACACTGCTGAGTTCACAGCACAAGCAGGAGAGGGCTGGTCCATGATGCTGCTGAATTGTCCTCCCCCGGCTCTTTCTCTTCTCCCCTCCAGCCTCTTCATCACTTAGTGGGGTAGGTTTTCTGTGCATTGAAAGCAGTCCTGGTAGGCTTCCCTGCTTCCACCCTTGAGAAATTAAGGAAAGATCAGTCACTGTCTTATCACACTCTGTGTGGGAGAATTACTCTAGTTTAACTAAATCTGTTTAGAAAGCAGGTTTTGTTACATTTATGCAATGTTTTAGACAGATGCCCTTTAGTCTGCTTAAGGCTAATCTATTTATCTTAAATCAGTTCCTTCCCCAAACTAAATCAATGTAAGGCTTAAACCAGAAGTGCCTCCTGAGAGGACCATACGGATTTAATTTATTGGCTTCTAGGTGGTTGATGAAATTTCTTGTGTAGACCCAGTCTCAGATTGTACTGTGTTTTGTTTTCCCTTCCTTGCCATCTTCCTGTTACTGTTGTAAATAGTATTTATTAGCTTTGAAAAATTCTGTTCAGGCAGTTGCAATGAAGAGAACCGAGTTTTCCTAACACCGCAAGTGATCTGGGCAGACTCCGAAATCGGACACTCAAACATCACTGAACACCCATTTCCACTCCTTAAGCTTGAGTTGTCCTAAAATAAAGCCATGTGTCTTATTTTCCTCTTGCCTCCTGTTCCAGAGATGTGATCTGAGACCAGCTGCTTTGGGTGCAGATGGGCCCAGTTCACGCCTAGAGGTGGTGGGTACTGTATTAACTGTATGGCAAGGCAGCCTCTGGTCTGAGGAGCTGATTACGTAGGCAGGAGACCTGTCGAAAGAGGAATGAGGTGAGCACATGGGGAAGTGAAGTGACTGGCCCAGGCTCATTGGAAAAGCCAAGAGCAGCAGTCAGGTCTGATCCCGGTCCAGTATTCTTCTCCATGCTTTGTTTGCTTCTTGTCCCTTGTAGTTGTTGTCTTTAAGCGCCCTCTCTCTCTCTCTCTCAGTACCCTGGTCATGCCTTTGCCTGAGCTGTGCTTCTTACAATTTGTCCTTGCAGGATCATGGTTGAACTCAGTCCAGAATTCGAGCAGGGTTTTATCTGGTTCCTACAGAAGGGCACTCATGGTCCATTGAGGATGGATTTAATGTGAAAATCCTAATTCAGCAGGCTAGCATAGCTACTTTACAGTTCACTAGAAAAATTCAATTAAAAAAAAAAAGTAATTTGAAGCTCTTTTTTTCTTTTATTTTTTCCTATTGATAAATAAGGGAAAAACTAACCTAGCCTTACAAATAATTTTTTACTATGTACAGTAGATATTTCCTGCAACTATTCTATTTTGTAAAATATTGTATTTGTATTTTATTACAGCAGCTGTCACACCAGCTCCTTTCTTGTTCTTCATTCTCCTTAGACTTTCTTCCTTTGGTGTCCTGTTTGGCACCCTCAGGCCTGACTCAAAATTCAGTGAAATGAATGGAAGGAATTTGGTGAATTGGAGGGGACTGTGGATCAGTCCCCTCTGTGCCATTTCAAGAAGGTGTTTCACATCAGTGACAGTGAAACAAGTGCCTGACTCCATGAGCTAGTACTGAGTTCTGGTGTACAGATGTGCTTTTCTAGGTAGTGCCCTGTTCTTCTACGCAAGTGCCTTATTATCTTACCTGAGGTGACAATGAGAGGAGAAATTCTGTTGTAGTCTATTTTGCAAGTGTTCCCTTCTTGGCATGGGTCCATCTCCACCATAAAGTCTGTTTCCCTTCACAGTGATCCTGCTGAGTTCTCTGAATCATTCCAGTATCCGTTAACAACTCTTGTGTTTGGGGTTTTTTTTAATGGTTTAAGGCTTCCCGGTGATCACTGGTGAGTGCCACAAGGGATGGCTGCATTGCTCAGCCACTTGAGGTCAGCAAAGTGACAGGAGAAAGCTGGGATTGACCCTGACTGGTCAGCATAAGTGGGCAAGGTGATAGTTTAGAAAATTCCTTAAACGGTCTTTTTTTTCCAGAGCACCTTTGGTTTGCCGCCTCTGAGGGCAACTGAGTGGTTAAATGTTATGCAAAAGAGGCCGCGGGGTGTGAAGCACACCACCACTTACCAGCCTGAGCTCCTGCCCATTGCCAGCTAAATGGATCACCTCCCATTTCAGGCACAGCTGACTAACTTCACTGTGTGAAAACCAAAGTGGAAGTATTTCTCAGTTCATAAAGGATAGATGATTTTGCACAACCAAAATGGCTCCTCCTCTCTGAAACTACTGCACTGGCCACCATTAAAACTTTGCCCTTTTTTTTTGTTTAATTTGGGCATCTTGGTTCAAATCTGGTTGGAAGATAATCATGTTTTCATCCTGAACATTTTAAACTGGCCATGTTCTGGGTCAGGCCTCTGTACTAGTTCATCCAAGCCAGTATGGCCATACTGATTTCTTCTAAGTGTTTGATAATCTATTGCTATAATCTTAATTTGTGTAATCCTTAAATTATTTTTAGGTACTGTTTTAGGGAATCTCTTGACCTAGCACACACATTGCTTGGGGATTTATTGTATTACATGTTACTTTATAATAAGGAAAAGCTTTGCTTCACTTTGGGATGTTTGTGATCATTTTTCTTCAGGGGCCTTAATAAAACAGGTTTCTCTGCTAAGGGCCTAGGAGTCCCCTGTCATCACCTACTCACAGGCTGTTGTGTGGCAAGGGCCCCACAATCTCCAGAGGGAGTTTGTGCCTGCTTTTTGTACCTAGCAGGGGATGGAGGAGGCAGGACAGGTGCCATTGCACTGCCAGCCTCAGCATCCAGGGGTGACCCCAGTGGGAATGTTGATGCACTGCAGACCTCGTGGAGAGGCAGCTTCTGTGCTCTGAGTTAAGGGCATGGGGCAGGAGTGGTAAGGCATATTCAGGGAGGATGCTAGTAAGTGCTTTTAGTTAGTTCAGCTCTATTACTTGAGGCCTTAGCCTTGCGCTTTTTCTGGCGATCATTGGCTGGGTGCTGTAGAATCATGTGTGTGTATGGACAGGATAAGCAAAGGCTTTATGTGCTGCATAACTTCCATTTCCAGTAGAGGACTTCAGCAATAAGCTTAAGATTCCTCAGCTGTAAGGTTATGTTGCTCATCAGCACAATTTTATACACACTTGTAAACTTGCCTTTTGGCCTATAGCTTAAAGCATGTCTAGATCTGTTGGCTCTTTGCTTCTAGGGAGATAAGCTATGAAGGAATGTAGGGCATTATTTTATATATAAGTGTATTTAAAGAGTCTGAAGCACAGGGCATGTGACGTTTCTAACCTTGTTACCAGTTTGTAGATAATGTTGGGGTTTTTCCCCCCAGGCTATTTATAGTTCTTTGCTGCACTTCTTTCATTTCATCTGTACCATTCAATATTTTTCAGCAGCACAGACTAATGGGTTAGTCTGAGGTTCTTAGGCCAGATCCCAGTTGATACAACCAGTATGGTTCTCACACACCGCACTTGGAGATTGCAGGTTGGATTTATACTGACAGAGGACCTCTTCCTCCACGTCTCTCTGTGTAACAGTGTATCTCAATGTGTTCTTGATTTTTCTAACACAGGCCAAAAATTAATCTAAAAACTTCTTTTCCCTGCTAAAGAAACCAACCCACCTCTCCACTCCCATCCCCCCCAAACTATCAGTGCTGAATTCTGTCTAGACGCTTTTAGAATGTAGGTCAAGTAAGTGAATGATGCTAATTGCTACGTTGGGAGGGATTTCCACTGAGTATTTGGGCTCTAGATTCTAGCTAATGCCAAGAGGCCATTGTTCAAAGCCCACGCAGCTAAGAACAGAGGAATAGGGAGTATTTTTATACTCTTGGTGACTAAAATATTTCTTCTTGAGTCACTAATTAAAAAGGGAACATTTTGTATTCTGAAGGTGAAATGATAGGTCAGTACTTTGTAGCTACAAAAGTTGTCCCAGCCTATATAATAGTGTAGTGCTATGAAGTGCTGCTGCTTGGCACTATCTAGTGTTAAACTTTAACAGGTTTGGGGGTTGCAAGGGGGAATCAACTGATGTATGTGTTAAGTAAGGTCTTTACAAAGAAGATGTAAGGATTCAATCCATCTTGTAGCTTTCTCATGGCCAATAAAGTGACATTGGGCATTCAGAGAATTTCTTGAAGGTTGATCCTGATTAGTACTGCATTGCTTAGGTGATCGGCATCCATTGGAAACTCCAGCATTGAGACAGAAGTTGAAATTCGGTTTTCTCATTTTTATGTCAGGCCTTTTTCTGCTTTACCAAGGTGTGTGTATATATATATGAATCAAATTCCTGTGTAGGAAAGAGTGCATCATGCAGGAAACTCCTCTGTGATGCTGTTTGGACTTGATGCTGAATGGAGTTTGGATATTCCTTATTAGCAGTAGTCTCTTGTCTGCTCTACAACCGATCTCCAGATTCTTTCTCCAAGAGCTTCTACTAAAGAGGTGAGAACAGAACATGGGAAAGCTGGATTTGTAGACCTGTCTTACAGAAAGGGGAAAAGAAAAGGCAGGTGAAGGGACTCCTCGCATCACAAGGAAACCCTCTAGTTCTTGATTCCATAAATCAGCAGTAATAGCCTATTTCATTAGTTACCTGCTAGGTTTAGCTTTACTCCTGTTCCCCTTGCTCTTTAACACTATGCAGTCCTGTTTATGCATACCTGACCTTTATGTTATATCCTGCTTTCCCCTCCAAACAGCAGGAAAAATCTTTTTGAACCTTAGCAGTCAACAGTGAAGAGAGTGGAAGAGAGAGAGGGGGGAAGCAGAGGCAGGGAATAAATATTTTTTTAACGGGACTCTGCTCATATCTGACTTTACCATAACAGATTTTAATCCAGTGGTGCTGATAATGGCATCTTGCTTTTTTCATTTGTACAGTTAGCAAGAACAAGTGTGAGTGTGTGTGTGTCTGTGCACATGTGCATGGTGAATAATCAAAAGGTATCAAAACACAGAGTTTTCTTAATGTAATATGTGTTGCCAAATAAAGGCATCTACCTGAACACACAGGGCACTTTGGGCTTGGTGCAGCAGAAAGTCCAGGCATTTCTGTCTGAAACCTGTTCACATTCCACATCACCGAGCACTCGTAAAACTGTTGTGTGAATTGCTGTCTGAAGACTGTCCTGTGATTAATTGTTGACTGAATGTTGTTGCACTGTCATTTTGTGTGTGCATAGACTGTCTGGCCTCTGGCCTTTCTGTAGAACAGTTCTGGCTTGGTACAAAAAAATAATTATTTTATATTCTGTTATCATTTTTGGTCTGCAGAATTATGGCTTTGACTATTTTTTTTTCCCTAGTGGTGTAAATTAGCCTTAAAAGGTGGCCCCTGGGAGCTGATAGCTCAAGGAACACAATTTGTTGAGCTGCTCTTCTGGGGTCTTCCCTGGGAGCACTGCTGCCCTGGCCACCCCTTGGGCACAGTGAGCTGCCAGCCAGGGGAAGCAGTTTCCTCTCAGAGGGTGGTGCAAGTACATCCCAGTTCCCCTGAGATTCACTAGGCCTTCCAAGGGTAAATTACCTGGTGTTACCCTCTTGAAGAGAAATACATATCCAGGGCCAATTCCATTGCTCTGGGCCATGCAGAACAGCAGCTTGTGACTAAGTCACTTTGCTGTGACACTCCTAGGGAACTTAAGCTGATCTTTCCCTCTCCGTCTGTCCATGTTAATGCAGTATAGGTTTGTGCAAACATTTAAAACTATCTAAGATGACAGGGACAGTGATACTAGTGCAAAAGCAACTCCCCCCAAACTCCTTGGTAAACTTCACTGGGGCCTCTTCTGACTGCAGATCTCTCTATTCTCTTGCCATGTCTATTTAACTCTGTGTCTGTGTTCAGTGGCCTGTCTATTTTTGTACAAGTGCTGTCATCTGGATGCAGTCCCACCTGATTGTTCACACTGCAAACATGTCCATTGGGTGGAAAGAAATTGCTATTTTTCCTTTTTAAATTGTCTGCCTGATTCTGTGAGAGAACAGACTACCTGCTTTTGTAGCCTAAATATGTATGTAGTGAAGTATGTTATGCTTTTCATTTCTTGCAAATAAATATTTTCTGTAGAAAAAAAGCAAGTACAGCTTGTTTGATTTCCTGATGATCAGAAAAAATCTGGGCCCTCAGCTTTCCCAGGTGTGCCAGTGTGTGCAATGTGTCCATCTTCAACACGGCAGAACCGTGGTAATTTAGTGATAGAAAAGGAAGGTAAAAAACAATGGTGTGCGGTTTCACTGAAGCTGGCTGTCCCTTCCCTTTTGGAGAATAGCAGAGAATTATATCTCAGTAATGGGTGGAAATCAGAGGAAGGCTGATGGCATTTCACAGTGATAGTGACACTCAGTGCAACTCTGTGCTACAGCCCCATTAGCAGTAAATCCTCTATACAAGTGGGGTCCGGGAAGGCTGGTGCTTGAGGGGCATTGCTTTAGCCCAGTGACACCGGGGCTTGCTGGGGCTGATCTGTGTGGGCCCAACAGCCCTCTCCAAGGTCAGGCCTTTCCCTGCGCTGCCTTTGCACTGGGCTTGGTAAAACCAGAGCCAACTCTTAAAAGAGCACTTTCTGCTTTGGCTTTTGGGCACTGGGTCCTCTGCTGGCCTCGGCTCCTTTCCTTAGCCTGCTTCACCCCTGAGATAATTCAGGAGCTTTCTCCAGCAATTTGGGAGCTGTTCTGCCTCTGTGAGCACCCAACATTGGGGCCTACAGCCCAAACCCAGCATCCAGCCAGGGGACAGAGCTGATCTCTGCTCCTTTGAGTAGACATGGAAAAGAAATGCCTGGTTGCTTTCAGTTTGGGGACTCTGTGGTTTTGCTGGTCATCCAGGAAACTTGATGGATGGCCTAGTGCAGATGTGAAAATTACCCTGTGCAGACCTGGCATCACAAATGGTACAGTAATTTGTTTCGTGCCAGTTTTCTACTAGGAAGGAGACCTCATCTATAAGTACCAATCATCCCTACAACAGCAACCAAGAATTTGTCTTCCACAGGAAATACTAGCCATGGAAGTAATAGTTCCAGCTTAACTGAAAATGGGAGCAAGACACGTGGCTTTGGTGCCTCCTTTCCAAGGGAAAGAAGGCTGCTTTAGAGTTTGGGGAAGGCAGCATACCATGAAAGCTGGAACTCCGTGGCCTGCACTAAATTTGTGGCTGATGTGGATTTTCAGAAGTGCCTTGATTTTGGGCTAAAGAGGTTAAAGTAGCAAAAGAAATTGGCAGTGAAGGAAGAAAAAAAAGCAGCTCTTCTCCAAGGATCTACCCTGCGTGCCTCTTGCTTTCCAAACAGACACAACAAGATCTAAGGCACTTGTTTGCAGCATCAAGCCACATATAGCATATTTAGAGGACAATCGTTAGACTGTGACTGATTGGGAAAGTTACCCTCAGCTTAGCTTTAGCTGAGCTCAGTTCCTCCAAGCAAACAAAACACAGGCCGGTGATCAGCCATCGGTTAAGAATCTCCTGGGATCTCCGTGTGACCCTTAAAGCATCACACAGCAGGTGATGCTGCAGGGAGTCTGTGGTTAAAAAGAAACCCACACACCGTGGGGAAATGCTGGGTGATGAGCTGTCAGCCTCCCTACCTATCCGCCTCCGGGACGTGCTGTTCTTGGAAAAGCATCTTACTGTTTGAATTCAAGGCTGGATTTTCATACTCCTTTCTCGGGCTGATTCCTGTTGCAGGGCAGGAGGTAGGATGCCCAAATGCAGATTGGGGTGCCTCCCATGGCATGTTTGGGTAGAAAGTGTTCTCCTTGGGCTGTTAGCTATTGTTTGTACCTATTTTACAACAGCACAGACTTCACCCCCCCTTGAAGGTATTTCATGGAAGATTCATTTCTGATGCTTCCTTTCCTGATTTGTTTGCTTTAGGATTTTTTTAGAAACATGGGCCTCATGCTTGTGGCATGCTGGTGAATTTGGCTTGCCCTATTTATTCCACACTTCAGATTCCTGGTCTGCAAAGCCAGTGGTGATTTCCTCCTCTCTGTAAAGCACACTGACATTAAGCAAAGCAAGGTGATCCAAAGGAGATAGAAATCTGAAACAAAGCATTATTTCCTTTCTAATGAATAATTATGCTTGGGTGCCCCTCCAGTTTGTGCCTCAAAAGTTGAAGTGATTTATTTGATTTCTCATTTTCGTGCTTTTGCCTTTTTGTGGGCTTCAAATGGTCCCTGGGAATGACTTCTTTAAGTTTTCGTTATTGAATTAATCTTACATTAATTCATATTTGCATGAATTCTATACTCTGCTATAAAATTACTATTTAGTGTGTCTCTAGAAGGGAGGAAATTACAAGTTCTGGCCCCTATCTTTGCTGAGGGAAGATAACTGCTGTAGAGTAAGTTCATGACTGTTGAGTTGTCTCACTTTCCCTGTCTAAAGAAATGCTTAGGTTCTGGTTCGCCCTCTTTTTTACGCCTCTTTGGTACAAACCTGTGGTAGATCTGCTCAGCTGAGGTGGGGCTCTCCTCGCTGAGCCTCAACATCCCTCAGTTTCCCAATGGATGAGCAGTGCTCTACTGGAACTTTGAATATTGACCAAAAGGGAATGTTTTTGTGGTTGGATCCAATATATCAACATTGGATCTGGAAAGGGAAACTGGCCACTTATGTCACATTTATAATTAGAGGAGATGCAAATACATGCAGACACCTATCTATATGCATATTTTTATATGTTTTGTTTGTTTTTCCTGAAAGTTGAATGCTGGGGGTTAACCTGGGGATGGATTTTGTATGAACCCTGGGAATATGGAGCATTTAAAGTAGACTGACTTCTCACTGGCTGGCCTGGCACACTGAACAAGTAAGGTTGCCTCACCCTTTTCTTCCCCAATCCCCTTTTTCATATATCCATCTCTTTCCTGTTAGAAGAAGAATTTTCAGTCCCTCCTGCTCTGAATAAAACTTACCACAGTGCACACAGTCTGTGCACACTGGAGTGTTCAAAATGGGATTTAACAGGCATGTGAGTAATGGAATAAACCTTCCCTTGGCTTTACTCCAAAAGGCTGAAATCCCTCCTTTCACTGCATTTCCTCCTTCATTCCCACCATCCGCCCAGCTATTCATGGCATGCAGTATGGTGAGAAGTTTCCACCCAGGAAAAAGAGCTCCCCACCTGCTGAACCTTGTCAGCTCTCCCAGATAAGCGGGGAGGGGGGCACCACGGAGTTATGTGAGGTGCTCCATTTAACCTGACAGCGCTTAAGAGATGAGAACCCAGACCTGGAAATTCAGATTTTTGTTAGCATGGTAATCCTGGATGCTGGCAAAACCTGCTAAAAGTCTATTTTTGTGCTCATCCTTTCCCTCCTGGCCCAGTGGTATGTCTGCAGCCACACCTTGGAGCAAACGTGATGCTCCTTCAAAGTTTCTGCTGTCACTGCCTTGCTGTACCCACGGGGATTGACAGGTGTAATTGTGTAAGCAGGGCTTTCCTTCACAAGCCTCAGACTCTCTCATAATTGCTCATATTCAGAAAAAGGCAAAGGAAGTCAATTTAGCTCTTCATGTTGCAAATGAGTCATTCAAATTGCAGCAGTGAGAGGAAAAACAGGTAATCCCAGAGCACGGTGTGAATTTGGTCATGTGGATAAAAGGGCTATTGACAAGCAGGAGCTACAGGAGGGCTCATGCTGGAGGAGGAGGTGGCTCAGTGGCATGGATGTTTGCTGGAGAGGGGCTAGGAAATCCTGATTAGTTGTTAGGCTTTGCTCCAGATGCTCTGGGGGAGGTGGAGCCATTAGCTGGGGCACAGGCCACAGAGCTGTTCTCATGTGGACCAAAGGCTGAGAGAATAAAGCTGTGAGATGATGCACAGTGTTCTGCTCTCCGAGTCCAAAATTAATTTGCAGTTACAGGTTTTTTAGCGCATGTCATTGGCATCTCCTCATAGCAACGGGCGACACGGTTTTCACCAATGACAAAACCTCAAAAATAGCACTGATAAGAGAGGGACTTAGGGTGCCACTCCCCATCCCTGAAGCTGGCTTTTGGGCTGGCTCTGAACCACTCTTTGACAAGTCCACCCCAAGATGGTTTAGTTTGGTTCTGCAAAAAATATTTGGCACATGCTCTTAAACTGAATGCTTTCACAAGCAACACCCGCTGCTGATTTCCCTGGAAGTTCAGCCGGAGACTTCCCAGCTGATGTCCCAGCTCTCAATGGAAAAGGCACTGATGGTTCCAGTAAAGCTCCATGCTGGTTTGTAGATCTCTGCACGCACTCAGAGCAAGATCCCGACCTTCCTTTTCCACAAGAACTGCATAAGAACTTTAGTTTTTCGTTCTAATGACCAAGGGTTCTACATTGCTTAATTATGCTTTATTCTATGTGCTTCGTTAGTAATTTGAAGTACTCTGAGGTTTGGGGGAGAAAACATATATTGGGTTAAGCACATGTGCATGCAGGGAATGTGTGCATTGGTTATTCACGGGGTAGAACACTTCTTTGAAGGTTGGTTCAGCTTTTAAATACTCATGCTGCAGTGAAAAGACCCACTTCTCATCACCCAACAAGGTGCTGATGGCTACTGCCAATAAAGGACAGGAAGATGTTAATTGGCTGGCTTGGAGGGCCTGTCAGTGCTGAAGCTGAGGTGAAGGATGTGTACACAATATGTGCTACACGTGGAGAAGCTGCATCTGTAAATGGGATTGGGAAGGAGCAAGGATCAGGTGTCAGGAATCTGTTGACTGTCATAAACCTGATTGGTGCTCAAGATGTTGCAGCATTTTCATGCTGATGCATACGGGCAGCAGGTTAATGGTGTTACCTGTGGCACACAGTTTACAAAGAAGAGGCAAGGCTGCTCAGGGAAGTCATCTGTGGAGTACAGGAGGTTGCGAAATCTGTTCCTGTAGGGTTTGCTTTCTCTGTAGAGCGTCACTGTTCATACTTCTCTTTTTTTTTCTTTATGTCTTTCTATTTTGGATCGCATTACATTGGAGAACTTTGGGATACAGAAAACAAAGCACTAGTTGTGCATAATTCCTGCAATAAATTTTGTATAGCCACAGACCTCAACCTTTTCGGTACTTTTTAATCTTATTGTCACTGTCAGCTGAAGCATGCTGTCACTTTCCTCAGGAGTTTTCCTTAGTGTCCCCTAATGAAGAAAATGGAGAAGCAGGAAACANTGGGAGTACAATTAACTCTGCGAAGGGGCACCGTGATGCTGTGTCAGAAGATGTCTCTGCCCTTCGGTGCTTTGCTTCTGAGTGCACCAAATTGAGCTCACCTGGGGAACAAACTGGAAGTAACTGGTAGACGAGCAAGCGCGGGTGTAGGAAAACGAGGGCACCGCTGGGTGCTCCGGGGCAGCTGGGCTCGCTCCCGACGGTGTTCGCAGTGTGAAGCCGGGCTGGCGCGGGGCGCGGCTGCGCTGGGGCGGGGCCGCGGGCGTGGCGCGGCCGGGCGTGGCCTCG